>JAQMRL010000001.1:438674123-439249211 GCA_035578175.1 Catonia carolina | reverse complement strand
CAGAGACCAATCGCTAAAACTATGTTTGTGTGGGTTGAGGGGGTCTGTTTACGTGTAGATCCGGTGAAGAGTGGATTTGTTAAAATCGACATGGAAAACAATACTTTCCTACCTATGTATTCATCATATAGGCAAGAGAAAGTAAAAATTGAAGATTGTTTAATTAAGTCGTATAATGCGTCATTGTGGAAACAAAGTGAGTTGTGTTCAAACCGGCGTGAGCCAGGTTGGTTTCTATGTTTTTAAAATTGAATCTGATTAGTACGAAAGGACTTTCAGTGTTAATAAATTATTTTTGAGATCCGGTGAAGAGTGGATTTGTTAAAATGGACATAGAAAACAATACTTTCCTATAGTTGAGACGCTCTAAGTTTGCTCCTACTGTCAACAAACAAAAGCCACCTACTACAGGGTGCACGCTAGAGTCTCCGACTTTACGGATGTCGAATTCCTATTAAGTTAACTATTTTTTAAATTATAAATACTTAAAGTACTAAAAACATCAGTCATGAAATGATGTAGGCTTAACAATTTCATTTATAAAAATACTTTTAGAAGTATTTTGTATTTAAATACTTTTGAAAGTATTTTGTTGTTACTTTTTAATCAGCGTGTACACATTTTGATATAATGCGCATGCTCAGTGACGTCATTATTTGTTTACATTAGGAGCAAACTTAGAGAGGCTGGACTGTACCTATATATTCATCATATAGGCAAGAGAAAGTAAAAATTGAAGATAGTTTAATTAGGTAAATCTTATAATGTGTCATTGTGGAAACAAAGTCAGTTGTGGTGGTCGTGTTAAGTGCGGTCGGCTAGTAAGACGATTAGAAGCGATTTTAATCGGGTGTGTCATCCGTAGTCGAGTTGGTTGTTTTTTTTTTTTTTGTAACCCCCGGCCGGATTCGGACTCGGACTCGGGCCGCACTCTCTCTCTCTCTCTCTCCCTCTCTCTTTGACTCGAATCAAATCATTGTAGTGGTCCCGTGTATTTTAAGAACACTACCGTTACGAGTGGTCGTCGTCGTATCTATCTCCTACTCTACATTTACATTGTCACCTCTCCCTCCTCCCCCTCTCCTCCCTCTCTCTCTCTTCCCATCGCCCTGCATAACACATTTCATTCTATTTCTATTCAATTACAGTAAAACCTCATTGATCCGGACTTATTGGGGCTCTTAAGTCGTCCGGATTATTGACAGTTCGGATTCAATTAAATAACTTTAGTAACAGCTAAGGTGCCCATCATGTAGTAAAATTAATTGAATTATAAAAATTTTTTTCCATTTTTTTTACAATTATTTCTATGGACATTATTTTAAACGCTGTAATGTATTTACAACAATTCCTAATGTACAAGGTGGAGGAAATTGACCTACCCAACTATGGCTAAAAGCCATGTCCTAGGGTAGATGTTATCTTTTTACTTTCTCTTGCCTATATTAATAAATAGGAAGGAAAGTATTGTTTTCATGTCGATTTTCAGAAATCGAGTTTTCACCGGATCTACACGTTTTCAGACCCCCTGAACCCAAAAAACATGTTTTTAGCGATTGATGTGTGTGTGTGCGCGCGCGCGCGCGCGCGCGTGTGTGTGTGTGTGTGTGCGCGCGCGTGTGTGTGTGTGTAAAATATCTCAAGAACGGAACATCGTACGAACTTGAAACTTAAGTTACGTACCACTACTGGACCCGACACGAACATTTTCATCAAAATCGGTCAACCGGAAGTAGTAGTTTATTCGTGTAATTTTTCACTATTTTGCGATTTTCTCAAAAACTGGTCCTACGATTTTTTTTAAAAATCGCCTGGTTTTCTAAATTTTGTATGCTCTACAAGATAGGGTAGGCGCCATGTTTGCTTAAATATTTGGTCAGGCTGTTTTCACGTAAAAAAATTGTTATTTTAAGATTACGGCTTTAATATGCATTTCACCGCAAATATAATAAAAGTTGTAGAGAATTTAAGTTGAGAGAATTTGAGTTTTTGAAAATTCTACAACTTTTATTTCAAACATTTTTTTGTATAACGCTTAGTTTAGCGGTAATTAGCAATTTTCTTTTTTTCTCACGAAAACGTGTGAAAAATCTATTTTTTCAAGATTTCGGCCTTAGTATGCATTTTACGACAAATGTGTATAATATAATAAAATTCATAGGAAATTAAAATACAGTAATTACAACTTTAATTATGAACATTTTTCTGTACAGAGCTTAGTTTAGCGTTAAAGAGTGATTTTCCGTATTTGTTAGCTAAACGGGTTGATTTTCGTATTGCGTCTTTCACTCATGATTAAAATTTGGTTATGTTTTCGAGGTTAGGTTTCTGTTTATTTCTTATGTTTTTATGACTAATGTTACGTTTTTTTTGTTAATTATTTGTATTGGCAAGAGAAAGTCGTGTGAGTGGTTCACACCCGATTTTTAAGAAAATAAATAACCAGAAAATATTGTCACCGCTTTCGGACCATTAGGCCTGTAATCAGGCAGCTAGCTACCTGGTAGAACATTATCAAAATTACTGCCGGCCGCATTGGCGTACTTAGTAATGTGCTCGCCTATCTCATAATGCGGCGTTGGGTTCGAACTCACTACTGAGGAATGTAGAGTCTGTCCACGCTAAGAGTGCTCCGACGTATGCAACCAGCAACACAAGTGAGCATGCGCATTAATCAAAAATACGCACAACATGATCAACAAACAACAATTCCATACAACACCATTTATTCACTCTGAGCTTAATATAATAAAAACACGTTCAATTTATTTCTTAGAAAATTTTCATAAATCGAAGATTAGTTTACCATTGTTGTTGTTTAGGTCAACAGCCGAAAGGCTGGTTTGAACCTCTAGAGGTTTCACTAAGTAAAAACGAGGAGTGAAGTGGTTTACCATTGCCACAACTCACTTAGTTGAAAGAGTATGCTTATCAGCATGCCAGGCCCTCCGAAAAGCACTCACTTTCCACCCTGCAAATAACACCTTCACTTCATTCACCACAGGGTCTGGCTGCATAGTGAAATTCATTACTCTCAGAGGAGATAACTCTGACTAGTGTCACAGTACACCTCTACCTCTTCTGTTCTTAAATAGTTCAGTCATATAAGTGGCTGACTATGTGATAAGAAACAGAACTATATTTTTAGCCCTGGACCAAACAGATAGAGTGTCATTAAAATAACACTCCACCTGCCCGTTTTGGGCATAGTTTACCATTAATAACTAAAATTTTACTATTGTTATTTTTTAACACTTAATGTGTTGAGTTTTTGAAACATAAACGCGGTAAACATTAAAAAGTAGAAAAAAATTGTTTTGTTAAAAATGTAATGGTTAAAATAATTAATTAAGGAATCTTTATGAAACTACAATAATTACAAGTAATCTGAACGGCATAATTGAAAACGCTTAAATTTTTATGATTAACTTATTTTTATGATGGAACGTACGGCAAGGTAATTTGTCAGGCGGAGAGGTAGATACGCGCCAACTAGTGTAAAACTTTTGTTTACAACCTATAGGAGCTTGCCTCGCGCGGAGTACTCTTACAGTAGATGGACTATAGAACGCAAGTAATGGGTTGTTGCGCGTGTGTGTTTGTAAGGGTCGGTCTGTGATCCAGGTTCCACTGAGAGCTGTGGACATATTATAGTCATAACATGAAAATTATTAATTGAATTAAATACTTGAATAATTGAATAATAATATTAATTGAATTAAATACAAAGAAAGGAAAGTTATCTACAGGCTGTATAAGAATCAAACGGCTGTTTTGACAATCGAGGTGTACGATAAAGAGGCTGCTGTAAGAAAAGGTGTACGACAAGGTTGTTCTTTGTCACCATTACTTTTTAACTTGTATATAGAAGAGGCTATAAATGAAGTGAAGGAGAAATTTGACGCAGGAATAAAAATTCAAGGAGAAACAATGAAAATGCTGAGATTCGCCGATGATATAGTAGTATTAGCCGAGACAAAGAAAGAACTATAGGATGCCTTAAATGGAATGGATGAGATCTTGAGAAAGGATTACTTCATGAAAATTAATAAGAACAAAACGAAAGTGTTGTGCAGCAGCAAGAATGGTTTAGAAGAGATGGGAAATTTAAAAGTAGGCAACGAAAACTTACAGGAAGTTAGGGAATTCTGCTATCTAGGGAGTAAAATAACAAAGGATGGTAGAAGCACAAGTGATATCAAGAGTAGAATTGCTCAAGCTAGAAAAGCCTTTGAAATGAAAAACAGCTTACTGACTACAAACATTGATTTACAGATTAGGAAAAATCTTTTAAAACGTTATGTTTGGAGTGTATCATTATACGGAAGTGAAACGTGGGTGATAGGGGCTGTAGAAAAGAAGAGGATGGAAGCTTTTGAAATGTGGTGTTATAGAAAAATGTTAAAAATTAGGTGGGTGGACAAAATAAGTAATTTAGAGGTTCTTAGGCGAGTGGATGAAAAAAGAAGTATATGGAAGCATCTTACCAAAAGAAGGGATAGGATAGTGGGGCATATCCTAAGACATAAAAAAAAAAGAAAATTATACAGATGGTTTTCTCAGTAACAACGTTTCCCTGTAATAAATGAACGTTTAAAAATATCTCTCTTGTGTAGCGTTTCTGAGTTAATCGTTAATGAGTCTTGATTTATTATGCTGGTGACAGATTAGAATAGGAAAGGCGTTTGCGTCGTATGTCGGCTAACAAAAGAAAATAATGTTGTTTACAATAATATATTAGTATTGTTTACTAATAATTCTCCACCTAATTACCCATTAAATTAGTAGTTTATTAATAATGTATGTAATTGTTTACACGGTAAACAATTACAATTACAAAATTGTTATGGCGTCTCGAAATCCGTCGTTCAGTTTATGTTGAATTTTTACTACGGATGAAAATCTGGTGTGAAACGTTCACGCTACTTTTTCTTGCAATGTAAATATAAAGGAAAACAATCTTTGCTTAATCATGGGTGAATGACGCTAAATGATAATCGTAGTTCGTTGGAAAAATCGTAAATTGACGCTGAACTAAGCTCTGTAGAAAGAATGTTTGAAATGAAAGTTGTAGGGCTTTTAATTTTCTGTAACTTCCATACACTTGTCCTAAAATGCATAATAAGGCCGCAATTTAAAAAAAAAACAATTTTTTACCAATTTCAATGTAAAAAATACGGAAACAATTACTATAATTCAATTACTATTAATTTCGATTTATCGAAATTTGTTTTTCACCGGATTTATACAGGTTTCCAGGCTACCGAACTCAAAAGACATGTTTTCAGCGTATGATCTGTGGGTGTCGACATTAACATTTCCATCAAAAAAGGCTCCTAGGTTTTTTTTAGAATCGCCTCATTTTATACATTTTTAATGTTATACTAGATACGTAGATTAGCGCCATGTCTTCTAAAATTCTTGGGGTTGGGGGGGTGTGCCTGTGCTCCCGTAGAAAAAGATGAGTTTTTTAAGATTGCGGCCTTAATATCCATTTTAGGAGTGAACTGTAAATACCTTAATCAAAGTGAAGAACATTAAAAACCTTAAAACTTTTTAAAATATGATTTCAATTATTTCACTGAGCAGACAAGCCGAGCGCTCTGAAAAGCATCTACTTTCTACCCTGTAAATGACATCTTCACTTCATTCACCACCACACACTCCAACTGTATATAATGAAGTTCATAACTGTCAGAGGAGATAACTGTGACTAGTGTCTTTTACACTTGTACCACTTCTGTTGTTTAATGCTTCAGTCATATATAGGGTGATTCAAAAAGAGCGCCGGTTTTGATATATCAAATTAAGAGATTTATTTTATTGAAAAACTGAAAATTAATACATCAACAAGTTCATCTTACCTTCCGATTTCATGTATGAAAAATGATGTCATGCATGTGTCCTCCTCTACTGCGCTGGCACGCATCAACTCTGTCCATGAAATTGGATATTACTGCACGACAAGTTTCGACTTCTATTTTCCCGATAACCCGTCGAATTTCCTCCTTCAAGTCATTGATGTTTCGGGGTTTATTGGCATACACCAATGACTTCAGATGACCCCAAAGATGAAAGTCACAAGGCGTCAATTTTGTTTGCGAAGGTGTCATCATCCTGCCGTTTTCTCAATACCCAGTCAACAAACTGTCGTCTCTTCTGGTGGTCTGCCACTTTCAAATGTTGCGTCAACTGAATTTTATACGGGTGATATTGGAGATCGTACCGAAGAATTCTGCGTACAGAAGAACATCGTAAACCCAATTGTTGAGAACGGCGACGTATTGATTTTGCTAGGCTAACAGCCACACTGTCACGAACCAACGCAACGTTCTGCTCAGTTCGGCCAGAACGACGACGTCCAAAACTTTTAAGGTCGTCTGTTGAACCCGTCTCAAAAAACTTTTTCATGAGCCTGCGAACTGTTGATTCATTCGGTGCTTCATTACGTCCTAGAGTACCGCGAAGTCGCCTGACAGTAGCCGCATAACTCTCTTCACTCTGGTAAAATGTTTTGACGATTAACACTCGTTGTGCAATAGTAAACTTCTCCATGGTTAGACACAGACTGCGAGAGTACTACACTGCGAACAAGAGAAACTACAACTGAATCGTCAATCGGAATGTTCTCCGAAATAGAAATGAGGTCAAACAATGTTGCCAACCGATAAACAAAAATTTACCAGCCGTTTAAAAACCGGCGCTCTTTTTGAATCACCCGTTAATTGGCCGGGGGCATGCCCCACACCACACAGAGCGTGCCCATAGAACTGCTGTTTAGCTACCCTATCCTCGGCTGCTTTCGAGTTAACGGGCGCTGGGTGTAGCACCTCCGTGTGCTATTCGTAGTAGATCCATGTGTAAATGGTAAATGGTTTCCTGGCATTTCTCCCACCAGCTCCCCTCCAATTGGTCGCCGGAAGGCATAGACCTGGAGGCCGTTCCTAAGAACTCTTATGAACTTTGTGACGGCGACAGTCACCTTACTTTAAGAATTAAAAACTAGTTATAGAAATAAAATTTTCGAGGGCGAGTTGGAGCCAGGTGGACCGACCTGGGGAGTGTGCATTTCTCGCCCTCTTGTAAGGGTGCCTCTTCGGGCTCAAGGCCCGCGTCAGAAAACATTTGGGTCCTAACAGTCAAGAATAATTGTCGAAGATTTAAAACGTTAATAACTAATAATAAAATATTTGTTAGGACCTAGTCGCCTTTAAATTTGCCAGAAAGTGTTTGTACACCATAAATGTAATTTTGCCTCCAGTGCCATCGACAAGTGGCGAGGGACCATGTGTAGTAGATCCATGTGTGGCAGAGCCACGTGCAAAGCATTAGCTGCGTAATGAGCTCGACGGTGACTCGTCCAACGTTTACACGAGTACTGAGGGGAGTGACCACCGCACCCACTCATCTGGGTTGGCCTCTCAGGGGTTGTGGGTAAGCCACTAGGCTGCTTAAATTCCTCCGGATTGGCCAGTTTTTTTTCCTCGCCCAGCCAGCTTTTTTTGTGATATTAATCCTTTAATATTATAAATAAACACGGCAACTCCTTCGTAATATACTATATATTAATTTTATTATTGGTATATATATATATATATATATATATATATATATATATATATATATATTTGCCCATAACAGACAGGTGGAGTGTCAAATTATTTACACTCAATCTGTTAGTTTCAGGGCTAAAATAAATAGTTCTGTTTCTTATCACATGGTTAGCCAATTAAATGACTGAATCATTCAAGAACAGAAGAGGTAGAGGTGTAAAAGAAACTAATCAGAGTTATCTCGTCTGAAAGTAATGAATTTCATTATACAGCCAGACCCTGTGGTGAATGAAGTGAAGGTGTCGTTTGCAGAGTGGAAAATCTGTGCTTTTCAGAGGGCCCGGCATGCTGATAAGCGTACTTTTCCACTCAGTGAGTTGTGGCAAAGGTAAACCACCTCGCTCCTCGTTTTACTTAGTAAAACCTCTACAGGTTCAAACCAGCCTTTCGGCTGATGACCTAAACAACCACTACGGGGAACAATATTATACATGTTGTAAAATGTTATATTTTGTTTAATACGGACTTGAATAATGTATTTCTAGTGCCAGAACAGTTAGATATTTATTTTTCTTTAAGTCAAGCCGTGGTAAGTATACTTAACAAGGAATGTTTATTGAAATGGGAATCACATAATGTTTAGTGGTAAGAATGCTTCTTAAAACAACTTGTAGCCCTATATAACTGAAAAATGTGGCGAATGAATTATCTTAATTTTATATTAGCATGAATGCTTGCTTTCCCGTAAAAAAACTGGAATTTTCTAAGCACTATACAAAAGTAACAACAAAAAACATGGTAGCGTAGGCTGGTATGAATGAATCCTTACCACATTCGTGTAACTCACAAAGCAAAAGGTCGCTGCGCGCTAATTTCAAAATGCGGATGGTATACTTAGAAGAGGACATCTATAAAACCATAAAATGCCAAAAGGGTTCAACTGCAGAGCTTATTATTTAAAAAATCTGGTATGAAACATTCACACAACTTTTTCTTGCCAATGCAAATAATTAACAATAAAACATTACAGATATTTATTTTTTAATTAGTAATAAAACATTAGAAATAAACAAAAAACTAACCTCAAAAAACATAATCTTATTTTAATCATGAGTGAAAGACGCAAAATGAAAATCGACCTGTTTGGCTTAGAAATACGGAAAATCTCTCTTTCACGCTAAACTAGGCTCTGTAGAGAAAACTGCTTTAAATAAAAGTTGTACATCTTTTAATTTTCTATAAATTTGGTTTTATACACTTTTGTCTTAAAATGAGTACCAAGGCCGAATTGTTAAAAAAATCGATTTTTCACTCGTTTTCGTGAGAAAAAAACAGAAAATCGCTAATTACCGCTAAAATAAGCGTTATACAAAAAATGTTTGAAATAAAAGTTGTAGGACTTCAAATTCTCTATAAAATTTATTATGTACATTTTTGCGCTGAAATGCATAATAAAGCAGCAATCTTAAAAAAACAATTTCTTTACACGAAAACAGCCTCACCAAGAATTTCAGCAAACATGGCGCCTATCTTGTAGAGCATAAAAAATTAAGTAAACCAGGCGATTTTAAAAAAATCGAAGGACCAGTTTTTGAGAAAATCGCAAAAAAGTGGAAAATTACACGATTAAACACTACCTACTTCCGGTTGACCGATTTTGATGAAAATGTTCGTGTCGGGTCCGGTAGTGGTATGTAACTTAAGTTTCAAGTTCGTACGATGTTCCGTTCTTGAGATATTGTGTTCACACACAGATACACACACACACACACACAGATACACACACACACACACGCGCGCGCGCGCACACACACACACACACACACACACACACACACACACAGAGAGAGAGAGAGAGAGAGAGAGAGAGAGAGAGAGAGAGAGAGAGAGAGAGAGACCAATCGCTAATAACACGTTTTTTGGGTTCAGGGGGTCCGAAAACGTGTAGATCCGGTGAAAAATCTCGATTTCGAAAATTCGACATTAAAACAATAGGTACTTTCCTTCCTATATCTTCATATAGGCAAGAGAAAGTAAAAATCGACTTATTGCCAGTGGTATGTATACCTACCACTGACCTGTTGTTGTTGTTTAGGTCATCAGCCAAAAGGCTGGTTTGAACCTTTAGAGGTTTTACTAGGTAAAACGAGGAGTGAGGTGGTTTACCGTTGCCACAACTCACTGAATGGAAAAGTACGCTTATCAGCATGCCGGGCCATCTGTAAAGCACATATTTTCCACTCTGCAAACGACACCTTCACTTCATTTTCCACAATGTCTGGCTGTATAATGAAATTCATTACTTTCAGAGGAGATAACTCTGATTAGTGTCACAGTACACCTCTACCTCTTCTGTTGTTAAATGATTCAGTCATTTAATTGGGTGACCATGGGATAAGAAACAGAACTATTTACGTTAGCCCCTGCAGATAACAGATCGAGTGTAAATAATTTGACACTCCACTTGTCTGTTGTGGGCATACCACAAATCTATAAAGGGTTAAATGAAGTGCTTGTTTTAAGTTTGTCTACAGGTTAGGTGTGTTAAGTTGGATGTTGAGAGAGGAGAGAGGAGAGAGGTTTATTGTTTATTACGCCATACACAAATTGGCCGTTCGATTGACGTCATTCTGTCCGTTATTACACGAGTAATTTTCTAGATAAGAAACTATATCTGTCCCACCATCCTTTCTTTCCCTTATCATGTTTCTACATTTATTTTTATAGTAATGTATTTATGTAAAAAAAATATATAGGCCTATATATATAATAATAACAGACTCGTTGATATACTTTCACGCTTCTTAAACTGTTTTACTGTTGTAATAGTTTTATTTTTACTTTCTCTCGCCTGTATGAATATATAGGATGGAAATATTATTGTTTCTCGTCTATTTTTCAAAATCGAGCTTTCACCGGATGTACACGTTTACAGACCCCCTGAACCCAACAAAACATGTTTCTAGCGATTGGTCTGTGTTTGTCTGTGTGTGTACAAAATATGTCAAGAACGGAACATCGTACGAACTTGGAACTTACCAATGCAGGACCCGACATGAACAGTTTCATCAAAATCGGTCGACCGGAAGTAGTGGTTTATTTTTGTCAAACAAAGGATGGTAGAAGCACAAGTGATATCGAAAGTAGAATTGCTCAATCTAGAAAAGCCTTTCAAATAAAAAAAACAGCTTACTGACTACAATCATTGATTTACAGATTAGAAAAATTTCTTTAAACATTATGTTTAGAGTGCAGCATTATACGGGAGTGAAACGTGGGTGATAGGGGCTGTAGAAAAGAAGAGGATAGAAGCTTTTGAAATGTGGTAGTGTTATAGAAAAATGTTAAAAATTAGGTGGGTGGACAAAATAAGTAATTTAAAGGTTCTTAGGCGAGTGGATGAAAAAAGAAGTATATGGAAGCATCTTACCAGAAGAAGGGATAGGCTAGTGGGGCGTATCTTAAGACGTCCAGGGATTGAGCTATCAATAATGGAGAGTAATATTGAGGGAGTAAATTGTAGGGGGAGGCAAAGATTAGAATATATAAAGCAAATTATTACCAAAGATGTGGGGTGTTATAGGTATGTAGATATGAAACGACTTGCGCAAGATAGAACAGCTTGGAAAACTGCTTCAAACTAGTCGAGAGACTGATGACAAAAAAAACTGTAAAACCCCAACAAATCATAAATCGTTAGATGCCGAAAACTAAGAATTTTAATAATGTGCAAAAAAACCCCCCCGGAAGTGTGAAATGTTTTTCCGTTTTGGGTCACCTTGAGTTCTTTGTTGCTTTCTTTCTTCATCTTATTTAGTTTTGTTCTGTGTGGAAACCCTTAAATTAGCGCGTCATATTCGATTTTCCTTTTATTTTTGTGAATTGTGTCCAGGAGAGTTTTCGTTATAGGATTCGACAAGTTGGAAACTGATGACATAGAACAGTGTGTTAAATTCATTCAGATTCATTCTCAGGTGAAGTGTTAAGTTATTTGCATTCGATCTGCTATAATATAGTTGTTGTTGTTGTTGTTTAGGTGATCAGCCCCTTTAGGCTGGTTTGAACCTCTAGAGGTTTTACTAAGTAAAAACGAGGAGTAAGGTGGTTTACCGTTGCCACAACTCACTGAATGGAAAAGTACGCTTATCAGCATGCCGGGCCCTCTGAAAAACACACATTTTCCACTCTGCAAATGACAGCTTCACTTCATTCACCACAGGGTCTGGCTGTACAATGAAATTCATTACTTGCAGAGGAGATAACTCTGATTAGTGTCTTTTACACCTCTACCTCTTCTGTTCTCAAATGGTCCAGTCACTTAATTGGCTGACCATGTGATAAGAAACAGAACTATTTATTTTAGCCCTGCAACTAACAACAGATTGAGTGTAAATAATTTGACTCTCCATCTGTCTGTAATGGGCAGATATATTCATATAGGCGAGAGAAAGTAATGAGTTAAATACTTTATCAACGTAATTTTTTGTGTGCTTTTTAATGCAAGAACAACCAATGTCCATTATGTATAGTTGATGAGACATTGTATTTATATTTATTACCAGTGTCAGTCAGCTACGCGAAAAATTTTTATTGCAAGGACAATTAAACACAACATTGGTTCTCAGATACTATAATTTCTTCATGCAAAAACAACCAAAGTCGTAATTGGTTATTATTGCAATAAAATGAAATTTGTTAGCAATAAGAACCAATGTTGACATTGGTTGTTTTTGCAGTGACTTTTCTTGATTTTTGCTGCCATTGTAGCTGACTTAAGTGGAATTAATGGTGTTGTTTAAAATTTTACACAGATCTTTTTTGGCTCTTTTCTTAAAACTGTTTTTACTTTCTCTTGCCTATATGAATATATAGGAAGGAAAGTATTGTTTTCATGTCGATTTTTCGAAATCGAGTTTTCACCGGATCTATACGTTTTCAGACCCCCTGCACCCAAAAAACATGTTTTTAGCGATTGGTCTGTGTGTGTGTATACAAAATATCTCAAGAACAGAACATCGCACGAACTTGAAACTTAAGTTACATACCACTACCGGACCCGACACGAACATTTTCATCAAAATCGGTCAACTGGAAGTAGTAGTTTATTCGTATAATTTTTCACTTTTTTGCGATTTTCTCAAAAACTGGTCCAACGATTTTTTTAAAATCGCCTCATTTACTTAATTTTTTATTCTCTACAAGATAGGGTAGGCGCCATGTTTGCTGAAATTCTTAATGAGGGTGTTTTTACGTAAAAAAAGTGTTTTTTTAAGATTACGGCTTTAATATGTATTATAGCGCGAAAATGTATATAATAAAAAATGTAGAGAATTTAAAATTCTACAACTTTTATTTCAAACATTTTTTTGTATAACGCTTAGTTTAGCGGTAAATAGCGATTTTCTGTTTTTTTTCTCACGAAAACGTGCGAAAAATCGATTTTTCTAAGATTTCGGCCTTAGAATGCATTTTACGACAAAAGTCTATAAAATAAAATTTATAGGAAATTAAGAGATCTAAAACTTTTATTTTAAGCATTTTTTTGTACAGTGCCTAGTGTAGCGTGAATGAGCGATTTTCCGTATTTTTAAGCCAAACTTAGGTCGATTTTAATTTTGCGTATTTCACTAATGTTTTTAGAGGTTAGTTTTTTTGTTCATTTCTAATGTTTTATTACTAATGTTAGGTTTATTGTTAATTATTTGCATTGGCAAGAGAAAGTTGTGTTAGTGTTTCACACCAGATTTTTTTTTTTTTTTACATTGGTTGTTCTTGTTCAGGTACAGATATTATTATTAGTGTGATACTCTGTAGTGTTTGGTTGTAATGGGGTGGTGTGTTCTGGTAGAAAGGAAGAAGATGTGCGGCGGATGGTTGTTGGTCGGTAAATGAACAAGAGGAAGAAAGAGAAAGAGGAGGAGGAGGAGGATGAGGAGGACAGGACACTTGAGTTGACCTTGAAGGGTCGTTCCTCCAAACGTAACGAAAACAAAGACGGAACGATATATACTCTATCTATCTATCGGTCGTTTCCTTTTTCTTCCACTCGGTTCTTCCTCTTCTTCTTCTTCTTCTTCTTCGTTGTCCCAAACTTCCCCCTTCCCCTCCCTAAAATCTCCCTCCCCCTCACCCGCCCGCTTTATTCTATTTATTATTGTAATAGGCCTACCACACGTATTTCGGTCTTTCCCATTATACACCGTACTCGTGTTTGTTATCTTTGTCGCACTCGTACACAATCGTATCTCTCTATCTTTGTTGTTTTCGTCTAATATGTCCGTCGGGTATTTTCCATTTACTGTATTTTTATATACAGGGTGTCTCACGAGTAACCGGACATACTTCTAAGGTGGTTTTCTCTCATCAAAATAATGAGAAAAGTTTTCATAAACATGGGTCCGGAAACGCTTCGTTAGCAAGTTACGGCTAGCGAAAGATTTCGCCCTGGGTTCAGAACTTACGCCTAAGTAAAGTCATCCTAGAGGTCTAGAATCTCAATTTTATGAGTAGACTTGATGGTTTCTTATGTAATTTCGACCCGAAAAATTGAATATAAGTTTCAGAACCATATCTCCAGTAGTTTTTTAATATCCGATGAAAAACGGACAAATTTGTGCATAAAAATACGTTTTTTTAGGTTTGAAGAACAGTAACTGTGTTAAATGGCTAATAAATGTATAAATTTATATAGCAAAACTAGTAGAGATTTTAATTCTGAAGAGAATGGTGTAAAATAAGCCAATAATAAACCAACACAAAGTTTAAAAAATTTATATATAATTAAATTAACACATACGATTTAGATTGAATACGATTTAGATCACATAAGATTTAATTAAACACAAATTTTTTAAACTTTGTGTTCGTTTATTATTGGCTTATTTTACATCATTTTCTTCAGAATTAAAATCTCTACAAGTTCTGCTAAATAAATTTACACATTTATTAGCCATTTACACAGTT
The DNA here is from genome assembly GCA_035578175.1 of Catonia carolina. NCBI lineage: Eukaryota > Metazoa > Arthropoda > Insecta > Hemiptera > Achilidae > Catonia > Catonia carolina. The sequence goes on along the minus strand of JAQMRL010000001.1, from coordinate 439,234,695 downwards.
ATTGTTCTTCAAACCGATAAACAACGTATTTTTATGCACAGATTTTTCCGTTTTTCATTGGATATTACAAAAACTACTGGAGATGTGGTTCTGGAACTTATTTTATTCAATTTTTGGGTCGATATACATAAGTAACCATCAAATCTACTCATAAAATTGGGTTCCTGGACCTTTTAGGATGACTTTATTTAGGCGTATGTTCTGAACCCAGGGCGAAATTTTTCGCTAACCGTAGCTAACGAAGCGTTTCCAGACCCATGTTTATATAAATTTTTTTCATTATTTTGATGAGAGAAAACCACCGTAGAAGTTTGTCGCGGGTTACTCGTGAGACACCCTGTATAATATATAAAGTCGAGCCTATCGCGTAGGCCATGACCAGAAACAGGCCTGTTGTTATTGTTTATTACATGTGTACACTTTGTACATTGTATTCTTCGACTTCAAAATTTAATAAATATATTATTTTTATTTGTTTATTTTATTTATTTTTATATAAATGTTTAGAAGTAGTATAGTCTATATACCCTTTGTACGTGTTTATGATGGAAATTTGTTTGCGTCGTGAACGTGTGCGTAAAGGATGGAGTAGTATTACTATTTTGGTCGTAACCGAAGAACACAAATAAGATTAACGGCTGAACAAATAACCCAACTATACACGCGCACGCACACGTTTCTTAATTGTTATTGATTACTTAAGTTATTTATGTTTTCCACGTCGTTCGTCGTTGTTTTCCTATTTATGTATGTCATTTAGGTTGTTTATTGTTATGGCCCAGTGACGGAAGGGTGGCTCCTAGTACCTTCAAAAATAGGGGTAGAGTTTCAAAAAAAAGCCAAGAAAAACTATTATAAATAATAATAATAATAATAATACGCCAGCCGCATTGGCGTAGTTGGTAACGTGCTCGCCTCTCATCATGCGGTCCTGGGTTCGAATCCCATTCAGGCACGGCATATTTTCATACGGTACAAAAAATCATTTCGTCCTCCATTGTAAACAGTTACACCCCAACGTCGTCGCTAATGACCGTTGCAGTTGATGCGACGTTAAAAAATAAAAAATAAAAAAACAATAATAATAATAATAATAATAATAAAACTTTTATTCATGTTTCAAGACTCAACAACCTTGATCCTAATAACTGGCGCATGCCAGACACCAAAATATTGTGAGTAAAATCATGGTTCGTGTATGTAATGACAAAATTACTCCAGGTGGTAAAATCCACCCACCCTACGGAAAGGTGGCAACCAGTCGTTCGGATTCTGGAAAGACTGGACCTACACGATTTGTGAGTGAATTGGAGCACTCTGGAAAACTTCCTAAAAACAAGAACAAAAAATACGTAGCATCCCTCGTTGATGGAGGAGAATGGATCCGAAATGTTAAAAAAGACTTGGAGATGGTTAAGATAGTGAAAGAAGACTTGGACACAAGAAACAATTTTAGGAGGAAGGTTGAGAAATAAGAAGTTAAACCAGAGACAAAAGCTCCGAGAACTGGAGTAAAATGGAGTGAAGAAAGAAAGGCTAAATTCTGGTAGGGAATGAAAAAACTGGTGGGCAAATAAAAAGAACAACAAGAAACCCCAAAACTGAATCATCTTTACTTAGCGTCTTCCACTTTGGGAGATTTACGACTAATAATAATAATAATAAAACTTTATTTTCTAATTTTTTCACAATAGAACTGAAGATCATGAGAAAAATTCTAGGTCCAAAATTAACAGAAGAAGGCTACATACAGGCTACACTCCAGAAAAACCACCGAGAAGATGTCTAACCTAGCGGCAGACATGTAGAGCAAGTAGTTGATATATTGGACGCCGGGGAGAAAGCATTGGCAGTGTTTCTGGATCTGAGTAAAGCTTTCGATTGTGTTGATCATGAAATTTTATTGAAAACACTAGAGTCATTAGGCGTTAGGGATGTAGAGTTGAAATGGTTTCAATCTTACCTTATTAATAGATTACAGTGTGTGGAGTTAACTAGGGTTGTTAGAGGGAAACTTACAAAAGTTGTATCTGGAAAGCTTGAAGTCAAAGCAGGCGTTCCACAGGGGTCAGTTTTAGGTCCAATTCTGTTTCTATTGTACATTAATAGGTTACCAGAAGTCATATCTAATGGCAGAGCTTTGTTGTTTGCTGATGATACTTCAGTAATCAGTAACAGTTCACTGGTAGATGCTCTTGAAGTAAATACACATGTTAACATAGAGTCCGTAGTGCAGTTCTTGAATCAAATGTTATTAACAGTTAATGGGAAAAAGTGTCAGTACTTGCAGTTCAAAAATAAACATAACGTTAAAGAAAGTAGAGAAGTGGATGTATTTATTCATAATAATAGTTTAGAGCATGTAGAAACAGTGAAGTTCCTGGGCGTATCTCTAGATAGATCTTTGTCTTGGGACTTCTATATCAATCAAGTTTGTAGTAAAATATCATCTGGGGTATTTGCACTAAAACAAATCGCCAGATTAAATGATAAAAAATTACTAATGGCAGCTTATCATGGCCTCATTCTGTCTCATATCCGGTATGGTATTTTAGTATGGGGTAATTCTAGCATGGGTAATATGAATAGGGTTTTTAAAATTCAAAAGAAAGCTATTAGGTGTATGGTGGGAGCTAACCAGCTAACCTCATGCAGGCCACTATTTAAGGAGCTTAAATTGCTTACAGTTCCCTGTCTCTACATTTTTGAGGTGATTATGTATGTTAGGCAAAATAATTTTATGCAGAATTTCAATGTTCACAATCATAACACGAGAAACAGGAATGATTATTATGTGGCTAATCACTCCACAAAATTGTTTGAACAAAAACCTACTTATGCAGGGAGAAAATTCATAAATAAATTACCCCAATCTTTAAAGTGTTGTGAGGATTTGAATTCCTTTAAAAAAAATTTAAAAAATTACTTGATCGGTGAAACTTTTTATAGCGTACAAGAATTTCTTTCTTGATAGTAGTGATACATAGTGTGTTTCTTATATGTATTTCAGGTGTTACATCTGACGACATGTCCCTCCTGGAGTCTCCAGGGCGCAAAAAAAAAAAAAAAAAAAAAAAAAAAAAAAACATACGGGGAAAAGAAGGCTGCAATTCTATGAACACATCTGTAGACTCCCCCCAACACGACTCGCTAACAAGATTCTTACTTACATACAAAAAGTTAAATCAACAACACCCCATGGATTAGACAAGTGAAAATAGACTTAGATAAGGCACAAATAGACCCAACAGATATTGGAGACAGAAATACATTCAGGAACAGGATAAACGAGTGGAATGTGATGCCAGAGAATGAGGTCCTTAGGAATTTTTTTTTGTTTTTACTTTCTCTTGCCTATATGAATATATAGGAAGGAAAGTATTGTTTTCATGTCGATTTTTCGAAATCGAGTTTTCACCGGATCTATACGTTTTCAGACCCCCTGAACCCAAAAAACATGTTTTTAGCGATTGGTCTGTGTGTGTGTGTGTGTGTGTGTGTGTGTGTGTGTGTGTGTGTGTGTGTGTGTGTGTGTGTGTGTGTGTGAACAGCATATCTCAAGAACCGAACATCGTACGAACTTGAAACTTAAGTTACATACCACTACCGGACGCGACACGAACATTTTCATCAAAATCGGTCAACCGGAAGTAGTAGTTTATTCGTATAATTTTTCAGTTTTTTGCGATTTTCTCAAAAACTGGTCCTACGATTTTTTTTAAAATCGCCTATTTTACTCAATTTTTTATTCTCTACAAGATAGGGTAGGCGCCATGTTTGCTGAAATTCTCGGTGAGGCTGTTTTCACGTAAAAACGTTGTTTTTTAAGATTACGGCTTTAATATAAATTTCAGCGCAAAAACTTATATAATAAAAGTTGTAGAGAATTTAAAAACCTACAACTTCTGTTTCAAACATTTTTTTGTATAACGCTTAGTTTAGCGGTAATTTGCGATTTTCTGTTTTTTTTCTCACGAAAACGTGAGAAAAATTGATTTTTTTAACATTTCGGTCTTAGTATGCATTTTACGACAAAAGTGTATATAATAAAAGTTATAGAAAATTAAAAGATCTACAACTTTTGTTTAGAGCATTTTTCTCTACAGAGCCTAGTTTAGCGTGAAAGCGTGATTTTCCGTATTTTTAAGCCAAACTGAGTTCGATTGTCATTTTGCGTCATTCACTCGTGATTAAAATAAGGTTATGTTTTTGAGGTTAGTTTTTGTTTATTTCTAATATTTTATTAATAATGTTAGGTTTATTATTAATTATTTGCATTGGCAAGAGAAAGTTGTGTGAGTGTTTCACACCAGATTTTTTTGTTTAACGTCCGACTGTTCTGCAATTACTGCTAATGCAGACGGTGAAGGATGAAATGATTTTTTTGTAATGTATGAAAATATGCCGTGCCTGAATGGGATTCGAACCCAAGACCGCATGATGAGAGGCGAGCACGTTACCAACCACGCCAAATCGGCCGGCAGGTCCTTAGGAAGACAGGGACAAAGTGGACAGAAGAGAGGAAGCAAACACAAGGGGAGAGAATGAGAGAAGTATGGAAAATGAGAAAGAATTCCCAACAAATGAGTCGGAATGCTTTGCACGATCCATCAGGGTCCATACCCACATAATAATAATAATAATAATAAAACTTTATTTCCTAATTTTTTCACAATAGTGACTCAAACACATTTTTTTTCCAAAAGTTGTGTGAATTTATTTACAAAAATTTACAATGTATGAGGTGGAGAAAATAGACGTACCCAACTATGGGTAAAAGCCATGTCCTAGGGTTGGTGTTCTACTCTTTTATCTTCTTCTTCTTCTTACACTCAAGGATTAGGCTTTTGCCTGTTCCGACTCACATCAGCTTATTAACATTTATATCATTTAAATTACTATATTGTATCATTCAACTTGCATTGAGTCTTATTTTATTTCCCTTTATTACTGCCATCTTTTCCGCGGTCTACCAACATCCCTTTTACCTACGGGGTGGTAATTTAAGATATGTAGAGGGAATCTTTCTGCTGGCATCCGTTTAACATGCTCCTTCCACTGATTGCGGTATTGTAACACTCTTTCATTCAGGCTGTACACATTCAGCTCTTTCCGAATATCATCGTTCCTTATGTGGTCCCGTCTGTCACAGCCCTTTATCCTGCGTAGGAATCTCATTTCTGCCGCCTGCACTCTACTCTCTAGTGGTTTTGTAGTGACCCATGATTCACTTCCGTAGAGGAGGACCGGAGCAGCCATCACTTTATAAAACTTCATGGTAGTTTCTTTCCTCGCTTTTTTCCCCAGGGTTCTGCTGATATTACCACATATTGATTGGAATTTCCCTATCTTCTTCTCAATATCTAAATCATCTTTAAAACTGATATTGCAGCCGAGGTAGCAGTATTGTGATACTTGTTCCAACACTTTGTCATCCACCACAATTTTTGATCTAGTGGGAAACTTGCCAGTGAATGCCATTATTTTCGTTTTTTCTTTAGAGATTCTAAAATTATACTCTTTACATAAATTGTTCAAGACATGGATTGATTTTTGGAGGCTATCTTCGTTTTCTTGAATAATCCACAAGTCATCTGCAAATAGTAATGCATTCAGGTATTTTCCATTATTCAACTTGATACCTAAGTCTACTCTGCATTTCCATTTCCTGAAAATGTGGTCTATATAAATGTTGTGGGTGATAAGCTGCACCCTTGTCGTACTCCTTGGTTAATTGTCATCTCCTCAAGTCTCTTTTTACCTGTATTTATGACTATTTGCGTGTTATGGTAAAGTGTTTTTATTGCATTAATGAGGTGAAGTGGATATCCTCTTTCACATAGAATATTCCAAAGGTGTCTTCTATCCACTCTATCGAAAGCTTTTTCAAAGTCCTACTCTTTTATATATTAAGTAATACAGTACAAAAGAGATTTAACCTCTAGGGTTAAAAACAATAACATTTTCGGTACTTTTCCGTTATGGAAAAAAAAACTCAGTAAAATCAACTATTAGCCCAAACAGCGCGCTGCATTTTTTTTTTTTTTTGCATCTAGGAGACTCCAAAAATGAGTAGGTTATAGGATATATCAAACTATCGTTTTATTCAGCGTAAAAAACTTAGTAGCTACAGATATGTTAATAACATAAACTTTTGATTGGCCACTGTTGTGGTAGAATTTAAAAAACATTAAATAGACTGGGTAATGCGGGGGGGCGCTACTATCCATGTTACTAGTTTGTGTACGTGACAACATGTCGGACTGTCTACCTGAATTGACAGGCTGCAAAGCCAATTCTTTTTTTTTTTTTTGCGCCCTGGAGACTAGAGGACAAGAGGAGTATAAGACATATCAGCTATAACACCTGAAAAATATATAAGAATCACACAATGTATCACTACTATCAAGAAAGAAATTCTTGTACGCTATAAAAAGTTTCACCAAGTAATTTTTCAGATTCCTTTTAAAGGAAATCGAATCCTCACAACATTTTAAAAATTGGGGTAATTTATTCATGAATTTTCTCCCTGCATAAGTAGGTTTTTGTTTAAACAATTTTGTGGAGTGATTAGCCACATAATATAATCATTTCTGTTTCTCGTATTACGATTGTGAACATTGAAATTCTGCATAAAATTATTTTGCCTAACATACATAATCAGTTAAAAAATGTAGAGAGAGGGAACTGTAAGCAATTTAAGCTGCTTAAATAGTGGTGTGGATGAGGTTAGCTGGTTAGCTCCCACCATACACCTATTATTCAGGCAACATGGATAGTAGTGCCCAGCATTACCCAGTCTATTTTTCAAAATTTTTAAAATTCTATCACAACATTGGCCAATCAATATTTCATGTTATTAACATTTTGTACTAAGTTTTTACGCTGAATAGAACGATAGGTTTGCCCGTGCCGAACGATCGAGCGGTTACCGAGATAGCAAGGGTTCAGTATATTGTTAATAAATCGAAATTTAAATAACGTACGAATTCGAAATTTCGTACACGCTGTAAGAATATAATTGTCTATGTTGTGTTAAAATTTTAATTTTTTCGGTCAAATATTTATCGAGTTACACGCCTCCAAACGCATGAAATTTGTTGCGGTAGCAAAAAAACCCAAATCTTTTTGTCTTCCAACCTTGATATAGCAATTTTTAAACAACATTAAAAATCTGGTGTGAAACACTCACACAACTTTCTCTTGCCAATGCAGATAATTAATAATAAACCTAACATTATTAATAAAATATTAGAAATAAACAAAACACTAACCTCAAAAACATAACCTTATTTTAATCATGAGTGAATGACGCAAAATGAAAATCAACCTCAGTTTTGCTTAGAAATACGGAAAATCACTCTTTCTCTCTAAACTAGGCTCTGTAGAGAAAAATGCTCTAAATAAAAGCTGTAGATCTTTTAATTTTCTATAAATTTAATTATATACACTTTTGTCGTAAAATGCATTTTAAGGCCAAAATCTTGAAAAAATCGATTTTTCACACGTTTTCGTGAGAAAAAAACAGAAAATCGCAAATTACCGCTAAACTAAGCGTTTTACAAAAAAATGTTTGAAATAAAAGTTGTAGGTTTTTAAATTCTCTACAACTTTTATTATATAAAGTTTTGCGCTAAAATGCATATTAAAGCTGTAATCTTAAAAAAACAACGTTTTTACGTGAAAACAGCCTCACCCAGAATATCAGCAAACATGACGCCTACCCTATCTTGTAGAGAATAAAAAATTGAGTAAAAAAGGCGATTTTAAAAAAAATCGTAGGACCAGTTTTTGAGAAAATCGCAAAAAACTGAAAAATTACACGAATAAACTACTACTTTCGGTTGACCGATTTTGATGAAAATGTTCGTGTCGCGTCCGGTAGTGGTATGTAACTTAAGTTTCAAGTTTCAAGTTCGTACGATGTTCCGTTCTTGAGATATTCTGTTCACACACAGACACACACACACACAGACACACACACAGACCAATCGCTAAAAACATGTTTTTTGGGTTCAGGGGGTCTGAAAACGTATAGATCCGGTGAAAACTCGATTTCTTAAAATCGACATGAAAACAATACTTTCCTTCCTATATATTCATATAGGCAAGAGAAAGTAAAAATATAGGACTATTAAGGGTCAATGCAGAATAAAATGAGCTAAATTTTGATGTTGTTGTATGTTAAAATCGGACTCATAGTTTTTGTGATGCTTTGGGTTCAAACTCGGGTGTATAAAATGATTACGAAACCGTTAGTAAGCGCGCATATTTGGTGCTCCGTTGTCATGGAAACCGGCTCGCGCTAGAAGACGCGGCCTAACTCTTCACTGGGACATTTATTACGTTTATTAATTCTGTAGTGATAGGTATAAAGGTCTTAACTTGAAAATAGTCATTTTTCAGGAAAAGAAAATGAAAATTTGAGACTGTATAATTTATATATTTTTTTAGTATTTAAGGATAGTTTTTGCAATTGTCTCTTCCGAAAATAGTTTTTATAATTTGCAATACATTTCTTTTCTTTTCTACTTAACAACGAAAATAAAAATTCCGTTTTAAGTCTACGCTGCGGCCCTTTTTTCGGGGGGGCAATTCACGACTTAAGACCTTTACCGTTTACAGTGTAACTTAACCTTTTGACCTAGTAAATTCTTACTATAGTTACTTAAGTCACGAGTTTGCCTTTGGTTTCTTATCATTTCGACTATTTCAATTTGATTTTTTTTTCCAGATGATCTTAGCATTGATATTGGTGAAATAATAAACTAGTATTGGTATAAAGGTTAACTCAACTTAAGACCTTTTGTACCACTGAAAAAAAACTGAGAAATTAAATGTAAACTAAATAAACTACTATTGGTATAAAGGTCTTCTTAACTCAACTTAAGACCTTTAGTACAACTAAAAAAGACTGAGAAACTAAATCTAAAGGTATCATTTACAAATGAGACTTTTATGTAGTTACGCGAAGAGAAAATTTTTATAAAGCAAATCAACATAATTCACTTCAGGAGTTAGCTACACAATAAGCCCTTTGCACCAATTGAAAGAGAAAATTTTTCTAAACTGGGTAGTAGACCTACACTTAACTCAAAATAGACAATTTTTGACTTAAGACCTTTGTACCTATCACTACAGAATTAAGGCCATTACAGGTGCCATTTAAAACATTAGAATGCGCTGTAAGCAGATATAATAGTTTATTTTTTGTGTCATCAGTCTCTCGACTGGTGATTCAGTTCTTCAAGCTGTTCTATCTTGTGCAAGTCGTTTCATATCTACATACCTCCAACACGCTCTACATCTTTTGTAATTAGCTTTATATATTCTAATCTTTGTCTCCCCCTACAATTCACTCTCTCAATGTTACCCTCCATTATTGATAAAGCAGTAAGGATGTCTTAAGATATGCCCCGCTTTCCTATACCTTCTGGTAAGATGTTTCCGTATACTTCTTTTTTCATCCACTCGCCTAAGAACCTCTCTATTACTTATTTTGACCATCCCACCTAATTTTTAACATTTTCTTATAACACCACATTTCAAAAGCTTCTATCCTCTTCCTTTCTACAGCCCCTATCACCCACGTTTCACTTCCGTATGATGTCACTTCAAATAGTGTTTTAAGAAATTTTTCCTAATCGGTAAGTAAATGTAGTCAGAAGCTTAAGCAATCCTACTTTTGATATCACTTGTACTTCTACCGTTCTTTGTTTTTTACTTGCTAGATAGCAGAATTCCCAAACTTACTACAGTTGAACTCGGTTTTAGCGTCATTGAAGGGCCAGATTAAATTTTACCGTTATATCCGAGTGACGTTATAACAAAGTTAACTCTAGAGTCAAGGTAAATCTAACTAAACTAACGAATATTTCGTATACATTACTACTAATTTACGTAATGTGCTAAACGTTTTTATTTGCGATTTTTAAATCGTAATACCCTAATAAAATAGATTAATAACCCACTCTGTGTAAGTAGGTAGACTTTATTATGTATTAAAATACAGAAACCAAAATACGTATTTTGTATGTACATAAAGTAGGCCTACATAATGGTGCGTTACCTACTTTATTGGAAGAAATCAGTGATTTTCTTTTGAACGCCTCGTTCTGCGAAATAAATCCTCTCCGTAACGTTGTACACTTGTTGCACGTGATGCATTGTGCCGGCAGATGTCTCTCGGTGTCGGTGTCGGTGAAATCTTAACAAAGTTTCAGCCGCTAGCATTGCCTCCTGCAATGTTGGCGTAATGGTGTCCTCTTCATTTTCCTCTTGCTCAGTCCTTCTTCAGTATTAGAGAATTTTATACAGAATTTTCTTAAATGTGGATAGTCTGATGTGAAAGTTAGCTACCTGCTAAGTTATCCCATGTCACATAGAGGGCGCAGTCCCAAAACTGACCGTGACGTAGATCAATCAATAGGTGTAGACACACAAAGACGGCTGAACAAAATCATTATAATCCCTTCGCACAAGCAAAAACTATTCACAAGTATACTATTGTACTATATAACTGTATACTGTATTTTTCTTTTTCAAACAATTTGCTGATAAATAACGGCAAGTTCACAATCGTTGTACTTGAAGTGAAAAATGATTTCATCGAAAACTTTGACGCAACAACCGAGTTAATGACGTTAAAACAGGGATTTTTCAGATAGAAGTTTGACGCAACGCGTAAAAAAATGACGTTAAGTCCGAGGCCGTTAAAACCGAGTTTAACTGTAAGTTATATGTTTTCGTCGACTACTTTTAAATTTCCTATCTTCTCTAGATCCCTTATGCTGCTGCACAACAATAATTTACATATTGTTCTTATTATTAATTTTCATGAAGTAATCCTTTCTCATGATCTCGTTTTCTGTAGGAAATTGAATTTTAATTCAGGTTCGTTTACATAAACTTATACGGTATACAAAGTGTACGGTCATAAAATTTGTGAAATAGTGCTGCTTGAGGATTAGCGAGGAAGTTGATGCGGATTGCCGGACGAAAAATTGGTGTGAAATGAACAACATGGTAAGAAATGTAGTAAAATAGTTAAGAAGGATTTACAAATGTAATAAAAGAAAGTTTCAAGTTAGTTGTAGTTATTTGCGTGATGTTTTCCTCCTATGTAGTATTCTATCTAATTAGCTGAGGTTGTTGTTTATTTATTTTTTTGTTTATTTGTTTTAGCGAGTCGTTTTTTCCTTGTTTCAATTAAATATCGTTCCTGATGTGTACAGCGGCGGGGGGGGGGGGTAATCAGTCATTCATTTGTATTTTATTCGTTCATTTACTTTAAGGTGGCACCGAACCAGGTCATTAGAACACACTAATCTATTATCACTTATTCAATCGGCTTCGTTTCTGTCAGTTTTATTTATGAATTCTCAGAAAATCTTTTCTGAGACATCGGTTATTGTTGTTGTTTAGGTGATCAGCCGAAAGGCTGGTTTGACTCTCTAGAACAGCGGTTCCCAACGTTTTTTTCTCCCGTACCCCTTGGTGGGTGAATCTTTAACTAAAATTGTACCCCCAAAAATGTAACTACAATATTTCACTAAGTAGGGTCTATTTAATTACTAATTAATTTCTAACAATTTGCATATTTTCATATGTTTTTTATTTATTTCCAAATATTTTGCACAATGTAAATTTATTTTTTTATAATCATAATTGTATTTTTCTGTGAATATACGTTGGTTAGTTTTTAAATACTGCAAAATATAACTTACACTTGTACGTTTTATTATGTGTTCAAATTAAGATATAAATTCAAACCAAGGAAAATGAAAGTTAACACAAGCATTTAAAATAGATATTTTATTGAAAACTGAATATTATCTTTTATGGTCTTAATTTTACATCAAAATACTAGTGACAGAGTTTTAATAATTATAGTATTTCTAATCTAAGACAAGACAGATTAGTTTTAAATTTTGAAAAACTCATATCGAATACAAAATGCTTTTAAAATTTGTATATACTCGTACAAAATCTAACATGAAAATTGTGATGTATTGAAACTAAAATATTAGTCCAGGAAACGTCTTCAGAACTCTTTTTTAGTGTGACCCTTGAGGCTGTTTTGTTGCACTTAATTGTTTGAAATCAGATTCAAATGTAGGCAAATAAAGCCTTAGATCTGGGCTTGCATTAAGCTTGTCAGTACAATAACACCACCAAGTTACTCAGAAAAACAACGTCCGCCTTTGTCCTTTATTTTCGGCGTACCCCTAACCGGTTCGTCACGTACCCCGGGTTGGGAACCGCTGCTTTAGAGCAATGGTTCCCAAACTGGGGGGCGTGAAGAAAAGTGAAAGGGGGGGCGCAGGATTTCGAGATAGCTTTGCCGTCTGCACGGCCAGAACTGTTGCGATTCACGAATCGTATAATCAAATTTATAAGAATTTAAAAGATATACTACTCTTATTTATAGCATTTTTCTCTACAGAACCTAGTTTAGCGTGGAAGAGTGATTTTCCGTATTTTTAAGCCAAACTGCAGGTCGATTTTAATTTTGCGTCTCTCGCTCATGTTTTTTGAGGTTAGTTTTTCTGTTTATTTGTAATGTTTTATTACGAATGTTAGATTATATTGTTAATTATTTGCATTGGCAAGAGAAAGTTGTGTGAGTGTTTTACACCAGATTTTTATTATTGTAGTGTGTGTGTGTTTGCTTGTTGTTGATGATGATGATGACCTTGCAGTTGTTTACAAGTACGTTTCGTTTCTCTGTTGATAAATGACACATGGTAAGAATGTGGCGGTCGGTTGACGATGACGATGACGATGACGATGACGATTGTGCTGGTGTGTTGTATTAGAGGTAGAGGTGTAATTGTGGTGCACGTAGGCTTAGTGTCTTCTAAGGTGAAATCGTCTAAAAATAATCAAGATACCGGCTGCATCTGTGCGCTTAGCTATCATCTGTTACAACCCCTTCTGTTATTTCTATTATCTCTTACATTCGGCCCAACCCAATATGTCTGAGCCGCGGTTGAACGTTACTATTAATTTTGTTAAGGGGGTAGTTGTAACAGGGGCGGTTTCAGGGAAGGGGCCATGCCCCCCCCCTCCGAAATACTAGGAAAACGTTTAATATTTTCTATAACCTTTGATTTTTAACAAAACTGAATCCCCAATACTCGTACCTATCAATTAACAATAATTATTTTAGTATAAAAATGAGTCAAACAGAAAGTATCTATTTTTAAATAGTATTAAGATAACAATCAGTGTCAGTAGTGAAAAGCCACTCGCATCCAGTTAGCACCTTGAAAATTTCTCTATGAATTAAAATTGTGGTTACAGCAACACAGCATAAAAGAGGACTTTTCAATGACTCAATTACAAACAAGGTATTACAAATTATGTAGTAAGAGCTACATAAAAACAAGATAGCCCCCCCCCCGAAAATCAGCCTTGGAACCGCCCCTGAGTTGTAAAGGGAATGAATTAATTTAGTTAAATAAATAAGTGAAACACAAAATAAATTTTGAACTGGTTGAACGGTACCTATTTAATGATCGAATTTGAAATTACTTAAAGATAAAATTGACAAACTTGATTTTACAAAAATGAATATTAGTGATCTTGATTTTAATTTGATTTTATTGATGACACACACGTCATATTTATAATTCTAAATATTTAATTAAGTTATGATAATTATAAAATATATTAAATTGATTTTATTCTGCCTATTGAGCTCAAAGAAAATTTAAATATGATAGTTTTAATAATTACAAGGTGAAGTTGTAGTAGTCTCTGCTTTGCGTGTGCCGCGTACCATTGATCTTGATCGAATGGGGGATTGGAACATTGTTACAATCAGTTTTATAGTTTTAATAGATTCCTTTTCAAAATTTTATTTGTTGCTTTTAAAACCGTTATTATATTTAATTTCTGCCCATAACAGACAGGTGGAGTGTCAAATTATTTACACTCAATCTGTTAGTTGAAGGGCTAAAATAAATAGTTCTGTTTCTTATCGCATGGTCAGCCAATTAAATGACTGAATCATTTAAGAACAGAAGAGGCAGAGGTGTATTGTGACACTAATCAGAGTTATCTCCTTTGAAAGTAATGAATATCATTATACAGCCAGACCCTGTGGTGAATGAAGTGAAGGTGTCATTTGCAGAGTGGAAAATATGTGCTTTTCAGAGGGCCCATCATGCTGATAAGTGTACTTTTCCACTCAGTGAGGAAGGCAATGGTAAACCACCTCACTCCTCGTTTTACTTAGTAAAACCTCTACAGGTTCAAACCAGCTTTTTGGCTGATGACCTAAACACAATTCATCCATGTCTTGATGTTATCTTATTCTCTTTTATAAAAATTCATTTAATTAAAATTATTTATTAAAATTATCTATTCATTTGTTTTTCTGAATGGCTTCACTTGAATCATCTGGCTTCTGGAATTATTATTATTAACATTAAATATTTTTCTAAAATTTTGGTTTCATATATTTAATTCGTGCTATGGTATATTAAGATAGTAAATGAAAATTATTTATCTTGATGTTTAATGATTTATTATTATTTAAAATATTTCTTTTAAAATCCAACAATTAACTTTTACTCTTGTTATTTGATCTACGATGTTATGTAGAATAGATTGCTATTCTACATAACATTGCTATTCTACATAGTGAACTCAAGAAGATGATTTTTTTAAATTCCAATTTTTTCACTTTTTTGAAGTTTAAAATTTTCTGAATCATAGCATGTGTTTACTTTGTCTGTACGTTGACAAAAAGTAATAAGACTGTCTGTTTAATATAAAGCTCACTAGCAAGGCGAGTGAAATTATTCCTTTTAACTTTTTTAAGTTTTCCGGAAATGTGTTTTTGCATGATTATACATTCTTGGGAATTTAATATTTTGGTTAGTTGTTGTTGTTGTTTAGGTCATCAGCCTGTAGGGTGGTTTGAACCTGTTGAGAGTTTACTAAGTAAAACGAGGAGTGAGTTGGTTTACCATGCCTTCCTCACTGAATGGAAAACTGCGCTTATCAGCATACCGGGCCGTCTGAAAAACACATATTTTCCACTCTGCAAATGACACCTTCACTTTATTCACCACAGGGTCTGGCTGTTTAATGAAATCCATTACTTTCAGAGGAGATATCTCTGAGTAGTGTCTTTTACACTTGTACCTCTTCTGTTCTGAAATGATTCAGTCATTTAATCGGCTGACCATGTAATAAGAAACAGAACTATTTATTTTACCCCTGCAACGAACAGATTGAGTGTAAATAATTTGACACTCCACCTGTCTGTTATGGGCGTGTTGTAATTCTATGGTTTTTAATACGACGGAAATCTCTAAAGTGAAGATCGTTACATTGTCAAAAAATTTATTCTGAAAATTTTATAAATCTATGTAAATTTAAAACGCAAAATCGCTTCCAATTTATTTTAAATGGGAATTCTATTGATTTACTGAGTACAGAGTTCTGCCGAACGCATTTTTTATAATTGTCACATGGTTTTAAACTGGAAAGCCATGCTGATATAAGCTTATTTTTACGAGATGAAAAAGTGTAAATTTCGTTTACAACGTAGCGGTAATACAGGGTAATGTGATGCGGTTCTCCCACATTTACACCTCTATAGCCATATTCCATTAGCATCCACGGTATGAGTCATCTCTATTCTCATCTTACAATACATTGTGTTAACGTTCTTTTATTTAACGATTTAGTTTAAAATAGTTTTTTTTCAGAATGGAATTGTCGTAGTATTGTCCATTAGTCGTTGCTTGCCGTTCTTTTAAGAACGGTTAAGTTTGTTGTCACCTTTAATCATGTATTTATTGATAAGGATTTGAAACCAAAGAACATGGTGCGAATTTATTCGCACCGCATCTTAAATTTACATATCTTATACTACATATTTATACAGGGTGATTCTGTAGGAAGAGGCAATACTTTGATAATTGATTCTAGAGTTAATAAGAGAAAAAAAATTCATAAACATAGGTTCGCAAACACTGTATTTCCGAGTTACGGCTACCGGAATATTTCGCCCTGATTGATTTCTTCTACAATGGTAAAGTTATGCAATATTGAAATTACAAGGACCCAAATTACGGCGTCGATTTGACGATTTTCGAACTGAGCAATCGGAAAAACTTTTAACCACTGGATGATCTACAAAACGAAAACATTGTTTATGTTTTTTTGGTCACAACTGAACAGTGTATAGAGAAAAAAAATCTGGTGTGAAACACTCACACAACTTTCTCTTGCCAGTGCAAATAATTAACAATATAACCTAACATTAGTAATAAAACATTAGAAATAAACAACAAAACTAACCTCTAAAAATATAACCTTAATTTTAATCATGACTGAATGACGCAAAATGAAAATCGAACTCAGTTTGGCTTAAAAATACGGAAAATCACTCTTTCACACTAAACTAGGCTCTGTAGAGAATAATGCTTTAATTAAAAGTTGTAGATCTTTTTATTTCCTATAAAATTAATTATATACACTTTTGTCGTATAATGCATACTAAGGCCGAAATCTTAAAAAAATAGATTTTTCACACGTTTTCGTGAGAAAAAAAAAATCAGAAATCGCTAATTACTCCTAACACTAAGCGTTATACAAGAAAATGTTTGAAATGAAAGTTGTAGGTTTTTAAATTCTCTACAACTTTTATTAAAATTGTTGCGCTAAAATTTATATTTAAGCCGTAATCTTAAACTTCTTTACGTGAAAACAGCCTCACCAAAAATTTCATCATATATGGCGCCTACCCTATCTTGTAGAGAATAAAAAATTGAATAAACCAGGCGATTTTAAAAAAAATTGTAGGACCAGTTTTTGAGAAAATCGCAAAAAAGTGAAAAATTACACGAATAAACTACTACTTCCGGTTGACCGATTTTGAAAAAAATGTTCGTGTCGGGTCCGGTAGTGGTATGTAACTTAAGATTTAAGTTTCAAGTTCGTACGATGTTCCGTTCTTGAGATATTCTGTTCACACGCGCGCGCGCGCGCACACACACACACACACACACACACACACACACACACACACAGACCAATAGCTAAAAACATGTTTTTCGGGTTCAGTGGGTCTGAAAACGTGTAGATCCGGTGAAAACTCGATTTCTAAAAATCGACATGAAAACAATACTTTCCTTCCTATATATTCATATAGGCAAGCGAAAGTATAAATAGTCGATCGAATTATCTAGTTATTTATGTATCGATGTTTGTAAAAATGCGATTATTTTATGGTATCGATTATCGATAATGTTGGATGATAAGATGAACTGCACACTGTTGTCAGTTACGGTTGGGTTGTAATTTTTGAAGGCGAGGTGCGAGGGGATGATGTAACTGTAATTTGTAAATTGTAATTGTTGTGGATAAGAGATAAGAAGATGGGCGCCAGTTCTATTGTGAAACACACACACACACACACGCACAATTTTTATATTATGCAATACTTTGTATAATATACGTGTGTGTTATGTTATACATCTAATAGATAAGCTGATTTTTGTCTAATCTTACAAGCTGTTTCTTTTTTTTTACTTTCTCTTGCCTATATGAATACATAGGAAGGAAAGTATTGTTTTCATGTCGATTTTAACAAACACACTCTTCACCGGATCTACACGTAAACAGACCTCCTGAATCCAAAAAAAAACATTTTTTTAGTGATAAATGCGTGCGCGCGCGCGCGTGTGTGTGTATGTGTGTGTGAGTGAACATAATATCTTAAGAACGAAACATTGTACGAACTTGAAACTTAAGTCACATACCACTACCGGACCCGACACGAGCGTTTTCATGAAAATCGGTCAACCGGAAGTACTAGTTTATTCGTGTGTAATTTTTCACTTTTTTGAAATTTTCTCAAAAACTGGTCATACAGTTTTTTTTTTAAATCGCCTGGTTTACTTAATATTTTATGCTCTACAACAAGAATGGGTAGGCGCCATGTTTGCTGAAATTCTTGGTGAGGCTGTTTTCACGTAGCAAAAGCATTGATAAACATTTCATTTTTCTCCTGTGTCTTTGATTATACTACAAAGACACGCAGCTACATTTGAATGTTTGTAACAATTTTCGCAATTTTTTTGCTACCCTTATTGGTCGTCCGTTTTTGTAACTCACTTTGTTGTTAATTTTTGAACCCGTTAGATATTTTTTAGATGGTTCGTGAATTTGATAGATTGATTAAACGTGTCTTTTCTACTACAAATACTTTCGTTAAGTATTTCAATGATGGTTTTTTTTTGCGTGCGAAGCGCTTTTGATATTGGTGATACGATCATGTAGTATTTATCAATGGTAGGATGTAGTGCGAGCAATTTTGTGTGCGCATTTATTGTAGAGCAAGATGATGATGATGATGATGATGATGATGCTGAGGATGTTGAGTGTGTCTTTCATTTAGTATTTGCGTCTCCCGATTGTGCTTGCTCTCCGCCCCTTGATACAGACTGGTACTAACACAACACCATTACTAATACTAACACTAATACAATAACATAACACTCGCCACCATTCCACTACTACTATCATAAATCACTCTGCGTTATATTACTCGTGTCTCTCTCTCTCTCTCTCTCCCCCTGTGTGTGTGCATGCGTGTGTGTGTATACTAGAGAGAGAGAGAGAGAGAGAGAGAGAGAGAGAGAGAGAGAGAGAGAGAGAGAGAGAGAGAGAGGGGAGGAGAGAGAGAGGGAGAGAGAGTGAGAGAGAGAGAGAGTGAAAGAGTTAGTCGGATTGGATTCTTGTTGATTACTGTGTCCACCAATGGATCACGTGATATCATCTTATGATTGAAAATTACACACATAATTTTATGAATTCATTCATTTAAGTCTACATTGGTACGCGTAACATTCAAATTTCTAATATGTACAATTGTTGTGTTGGTTAGTTGATCAGCCGAAAGGCTGGTTTGAACCTCCAAAACAGTGATTCCCAAACTTTTCACTTTCTCTTGCCTATATGAATATATTGGAAGGAAAGTCTTGTTTTTATGTCCATTTCAATAAATCCACTCTTCACCTCATATGCACGTAAACAGACCCCCTCAACCCAAAAAAAACATGTTTTTAGCGATTGGTATGTGCGTGTGTGTGTGTGTGTGCGCGGCGCGTGCGTGCGTGCGTGCGTGCGCGCGCGCGCGTGTGTGTGTGTGTGTGTCTGTGTGTGAACAGAATATCTCAAGAACGGAACATCGTACGACTTGAAACTTAAAACTTAAGTTACATACCACTACCGGAAGTAGTAGTTTATTCGTGTAATTTTTAACTTTTTTGCGATTTTCTCATAAAACTGGTCCTACGATTTTTTTTTAAAAATCGCCTGGTTTACTAAATTCTTTATGCTCCACAATTTAGGGTAGGCGCCATGTTTGCTGAAATTCTTGGTGAGGCTGTTTTCACGTAAAAACATTTGTTTGTTTTTTAAGATAGCGGCTTTAATATACATTTTAGCGCAAAAATTTATATATTAAAAGTTGTAGAGAATTTAAAATCCTACGACTTTTATTTCAAACATTTTTTTGTATAGCGAAAAACAAAACTTTAGACAAAATATATTGTGCTAACTCTATTCTGATAACGAAACAGCATTTTATTCACAACAGTGTTTGAAAAAATTACAGAATTCAAGAAAATTCTGAGGCTTATCAGTAAGACAATAAAAACAAACAATAATTCTAAATAAAATAACTTATTGTTAATAACGAGTACACATTTAATAAGAGTTAACAATAGTAGGTGCTTTTAAAAATCATCCGCATCCATTATACAAAAGTGGAGTTAATGGTTTTTTTTTTTTGTTTAACGTCCGGTTCTTCTACAATTACTGTTAATGCAGACGGTGAAGGATCAAATGATTTTTTTTTTGTAACGTATGAAAACATGCCGTGCCTGAATGGGATTCGAACCCAAGACCGTATGATGAGAGGCGAGCACGTTACCAACTACGCCAATGCGGCCGGCAAATGTGACCTGAGGTAATGTGGTTACTGCAACTCTTAATGAGCTTTCTTGCTGATTTTCAAAGTTAATTTTGCCAAAATTGACAGTTTCGACGAAGAAGACAATGGTTATGGGATTTTAGGGGGAAGGAGCCAGTCAGAAGTAAAATTGTTATAGAGAATAATATTCCGGAACAGATCAAGGTTGCAACATTACATACCAACAGGATAAAGATGCACCGATTTCAGCAAATATGCGGAACTATCCACCTCACTTTAAAAAATAGCACCAGCAAAAACACGAGGTTGAGATTTTATAAAACATTAGCAGTGCCGACTCTACTCTATGGCAGTGAAACTTGGGTGCTATCAATGCGAGAGGAGAGTAGATTGCAACCATCTGAAATGAAATTTCTTCCACATACGTATGGGTGTAGTAGAGAAGATCGTTACAAGAAAGAACTCAACATCTACTCTATAAACAACAAGGTATCCCACAACAGAATGAAGTGGTTAGAGCATGTAAACAGAATGCGGGAGGATAGGATACCTAAGCAGACACTGCTGGGCTATAAGCCGGGGGGCAGGAGAGAACGAGGACACCCGAGAAAGAGATGGGCAGATTTGAGATGTTCAGAACAGGCAGAGATGCCTAATCGTTGAAAGGCAGAAGAAGAAGAAGAATTTTTCCAAAATTGGAGTTAACACTCTTTACTTCTAGGGCAAAGAAATAATTTAAAAAAATATAATATTTTAATTATGTTTGAATTTAAATAATTGAAAACTGTATCGGCCTGTTATGGGCAAAGCGGTTTTACTATGAAACAGTATTTCGTTTCACTGAATTAAAGCGCAAAATTTTAGAGAGGGACTCAAAATCAAGTCGGGGGCTCGGGGACCTGCGGATTGTGCACCCCCGGTTTATAGGATGTCGACTGGACACTCACTCCGGCGTCAGCATGTTGTATTGAATGCGGTCGGCAGTTGCAATGGAAGGGGCTTGTTGTGACCGGTCGGTCTTTTATAATGTTCTAGTAGCAGTTGTGCCGTATATTCAATGATACTATAATAAAATACAGTACACAATACGGTAACTAAATCACTGTGTAGTTGAACGACCTTTCTTCTCTCTCTCTCCCTTCCTCTCTCTTTCTCTCTTTTTCGTGCGCGCGCTAACACGGGCACGCACACACACACACACACACAAATGCACAAATATTGTCCTCTCATTTTCTATCACATTGTGTATAAGCGTACTATGCTCTCTCTCTCTCTCTCTCTCTCTCTCTCCCCCCTTCCTCCCTCTGCCTCTCTCTTTTTCGTGCGCGCGCTAACACGGACACACACACACAAATGCACAAATATTGTCCTCTCTTTTTCTATCACATTGTGTATAAGCGTACTATGCTCTCTCTCTCTCTCTCTGTCGTGCGCGCGCTCACACGGACACACACACACACACACACAAATGCACAAATATTGTCCTCTCTTTTTCTATCACATTGTGTATAAGCGTACTATGCTCTCTCTCTCTCTCTCTCTCTCTCTCTCTCTCTCTCTCTCTCTCTCTCGTGCGCGCGCTAACACGGACACTACACTACTACTATTGCTACTATTGCTATTATTGTTGGTAGTAGTATTATTAGTGGCGGTTGTAGTTTGTTGTTCTAGGTCTAGTTTTTTTTCTTTTTTTTTTATTTACTAGTGTAATAGTTACGACGTAATTGCACCGCCAAAAGCGGTTCGTTCCGATTTATATTCTATTCATTTATTTATGTATATATAAAATTGTGTATTTTTTTTAAAATATTTTTTTATTCCTAATATGTGTACGTTGCAATCTGTTCAATTGAGAACAATAAGCAACCCCATGACCCCATGAGATGAGGATGATGTGTATGACGTGTAATATGAGGTGTAGTCTTGTACAGACCCAGGCCGACCATTCCTGAGAGAGTATGGTTCATTAAACCTCAACCATCAAAGTACACCCTCAATCACTGTCTAGCATTCAAATCCGTATAAAAGTAACTACCTTTACTAGGATTTGAACCAGGAACCTTCGTCTCCGAAAATCAGCTGTTAAACAGTGATTTTATGTATTTAAATTAATAATAATTTTTATGTATTGTAACAATTCTGATATCCGGACTAAATTGGCGTCGGGGTATCCGTTTAGAGGAAAATCCGGATATTAGAAGGGATCATCATCTGTTAAGAGGAGACTGTACTTTGTAAATCCCGCCAATGTTAAATTTGCTATTTTTAAGTACATTTTCCATAGGATTGGTGAAAGATACAAAAATGAAACTTTACACATTTTCCATAGGATTGGTGAAAGATACAAAAATGAAACTTTACACATTTTCCATAGGATTGGTGAAAGATACAAAAATGAAACTTTACACATTTTCCATAGGATTGGTGAAAGATACAAAAATGAAACTTTACACATTTTCCATAGGATTGGTGAAAGATACAAAAATGAAACTTTACACATTTTCCATAGGATTGGTGAAAGATACAAAAATGAAACTTTACACATTTTCCATAGGATTGGTGAAAGATACAAAAATGAAACTTTACACATTTTCCATAGGATTGGTGAAAGATACAAAAATGAAACTTTACACATTTTCCATAGGATTGGTGAAAGATACAAAAATGAAACTTTACACATTTTCCATAGGATTGGTGAAAGATACAAAAATGAAACTTTACACATTTTCCATAGGATTGGTGAAAGATACAAAAATGAAACTTTACACATTTTCCATAGGATTGGTGAAAGATACAAAAATGAAACTTTACACATTTTCCATAGGATTGGTGAAAGATACAAAAATGAAACTTTACACATTTTCCATAGGATTGGTGAAAGATACAAAAATGAAACTTTACACATTTTCCATAGGATTGGTGAAAGATACAAAAATGAAACTTTACACATTTTCCATAGGATTGGTGAAAGATACAAAAATGAAACTTTACACATTTTCCATAGGATTGGTGAAAGATACAAAAATGAAACTTTACACATTTTCCATAGGATTGGTGAAAGATACAAAAATGAAACTTTACACATTTTCCATAGGATTGGTGAAAGATACAAAAATGAAACTTTACACATTTTCCATAGGATTGGTGAAAGATACAAAAATGAAACTTTACACATTTTCCATAGGATTGGTGAAAGATACAAAAATGAAACTTTACACATTTTCCATAGGATTGGTGAAAGATACAAAAATGAAACTTTACACATTTTCCATAGGATTGGTGAAAGATACAAAAATGAAACTTTACACATTTTCCATAGGATTGGTGAAAGATACAAAAATGAAACTTTACACATTTTCCATAGGATTGGTGAAAGATACAAAAATGAAACTTTACACATTTTCCATAGGATTGGTGAAAGATACAAAAATGAAACCT
Organism: Catonia carolina; assembly: GCA_035578175.1. Classification (NCBI taxonomy): domain Eukaryota; kingdom Metazoa; phylum Arthropoda; class Insecta; order Hemiptera; family Achilidae; genus Catonia; species Catonia carolina. Next base: position 439,211,297 of record JAQMRL010000001.1, on the reverse strand, counting down.
TACACATTTTCTATAGGATTGGTGAAAGATACAAAAATGAAACCTTACACATTTTCCATAGGATTGGTGAAAGATACAAAAATGAAACCTTACACATTTTCCATAGGATTGGTGAAAGATACAAAAATGAAACTTTACACATTTTCCATAGGATTGGTGAAAGATACAAAAATGAAACTTTACACATTTTCCATAGGATTGGTGAAAGATACAAAAATGAAACTTTACACATTTTCCATAGGATTGGTGAAAGATACAAAAATGAAACTTTACACATTTTCCATAGGATTGGTGAAAGATACAAAAATGAAACTTTACACATTTTCCATAGGATTGGTGAAAGATACAAAAATGAAACTTTACACATTTTCCATAGGATTGGTGAAAGATACAAAAATGAAACTTTACACATTTTCCATAGGATTGGTGAAAGATACAAAAATGAAACTTTACACATTTTCCATAGGATTGGTGAAAGATACAAAAATGAAACTTTACACATTTTCCATAGGATTGGTGAAAGATACAAAAATGAAACTTTACACATTTTCCATAGGATTGGTGAAAGATACAAAAATGAAACTTTAGCTGACATTTTTTCAATTTAATCTGTAATCTGTTGGACCATAAAATTTTTATAAGAATAACGAATTACATAAAAAGTATATAAATACTTACTTATATAATACTACGAGAGACGAATATATATATATATATATTAGAATATATATTTTAAACAAGGCTCCAAAAAAAAATAGTTGTGTTACTTATCACATAGTCATCCAGTTATATTACTGAAGCATTTAAGAACAGAAGAGGTAGAGGTGTTACTAGTCAAGAGTTATCTCCTCTGACAGTAATTAATTTCATTATAGTCTGCTTATATCAGATTATAGTCTCCTTGTGGTGAATAAAATGAAGGTGTTATTTGCAGGGTGGAAATTAGATGCTTTTCAGAGGGCCCGGCATGCTGATAAGCATACTTTTCCACTCAGTGAGGAAGGCAAATGTAAACCACCTCTCTTCCTTTTTATTTAGTTAGTAACGCCTCTAGAGGTTCAAACTAGCCTTTCGGCTAATCACCTAAACAACATTTAAAATTTATGCTCTACAAGATAGGGTAGGCGCCATGTTTGCTGAAATTCTCGGTGAGGCTGTTTTCACGTAAAAATATTTTGTTTTAAGATTGCGACTTTAATATGCATTTTAGCGCAAAAATGTATATGTAATAAAAGTTGTAGAGAATTTAAAATCCTACATATTTTATTTCAAAATTTTTTTGTATAACGCTTAGTTTAGCGGTAATTCGCGATTTTCTGTTTTTTTCTTTACGAAAACGTGTGAAAAATCGATTTGTTTTAAGATTTCGGCCTTAGTCGATGCATTTTACGACAAAAGCGTATATATAATAAAATTTATATCCTAATACCTAATGATAGTTTGTTTGTGAAAATTTGTTTTATTTAATCACCTTTTAATTTGGTTACAACTGATAAGTTATATATGCAATAACGTAATGAGTGGTCTGTGGTAGTTCACTTTCAGGCTGAGTGGTCCGCAGACCACTGCCAGTTGGGAACCACTGTTATAGAGTGTGTGGTAGTCGGTCGGTCCGGCTGTGCATCGCATTCCTCGGATTCCTGAGGGTCGACCTCTGGTCACGTGACTACTACTCTCTACCTATGAATGAAACGTTATGTTCGTGATGGTCGTCTCTCTATCGTACGGATAACCGACTACTAGATTGCACGAGCGGCTGCTGATGCTGTTTGCTGTCTGTTACTCTTTCCTCTCTTAAGAGTCAAGTGTTGCTCTTTCTCTTCGACTGCAGCTACTACTATTGTAGTATGATTTTACACACCTCTCCATTATTGTACAGTTGAGCCCAGGGGCGGTTCCAGGGATGATTTTCGGCGGGGGGGGGCTATCTTGTTTTTATGTAGCTCTTACCGTTTGTAATTGAGTCATTGAAAAGTCCTCTTTTATGCTGTATTGCTGTAACCACAATTTTAATTCATTGAGAAATTTTCGCTGCGTCAAAGTCCTTGTAAATCAAGAAAATCTTGAAAAATGAAGGCGCTGACTGGATGCGAGTGTCTTTTCACTACTGACACTGATTGTTATCTTAATACTATTTAAAAATAGATACTTTCTGTTTGACTCATTTTTATACTAAAATAATTATTGTTAATTGATAGGTACGAGTATTGGGATTCAGTTTTGTTAGAAATAATAGCTTATAGAAAATATTAAACTCAGTTTTCCTAGTATTTTGGGGGGGGGGGCCATGGCCCCTTCCCTGAAACCGCCCCTGGTTGAGCCGTTGTTAGTTTGCTCCTACTGTCAACAAACAAAAGCCACCTACTACACGATGCACGCTAGAGTCCGCGACATTATGTATGTCGTATTCCTATTAAGTTAACTATGTTTTAAATTATAAGTACTTAAAACAAAAGTCATGATATGAGGCAGGCCTAAAAATTTAATTTATAAAAATACTTTTAAAAGTATTTTGTATTTAAGTAGGCCTACTTTTGAAAGTATTTTGTTGTTACTTTTTAATCAGCGTGTACACATTTTGATATTATGCGCATGCTCAGTGACGTCATTATTTGTTTACATTAGGAGCAAACTAACAGAGGCTGGACTGGTTGAGCCGTTCTTAGTTTGCTCGTACTGTCAACAAACAAAAGCCACCTCCTAAAGGTGCACGCTAGAGTCTGCGACTTAACGGATGTCGTATTTCTATTAAGTTAACTATTTTTTAAATTAAAAGTACTTAAAGTACTAAAAACATCAGTCGTGCTATGATGTAGGCTTAACAATTTCATTTATAAAAATACTTTTAAAAGTATTTTGTTGTCACTTTTTAATTAGCGTGTACACATTTTAATACAATGTGCATGCTCAGTGACGTCATTATTTGTTTACATTAGGAGCAAACTAAGAGAGGCTGGACTCTAGACGTTTGTTATAGGTGTTTTATCATTAAATTTTTTTTTTATCCTAATTTGTGTACGTTGCAATCTGTTCAGTTTAGAACAATAAGCAACCCCATGACCCAATGAGATGAGGATGATGATGTGTATGACGTGTAAATGAGTTGTAGTCTTGTACAGACCCAGGCCGACCATTCCTGAGAGAGTATGGTTAATTGAACCCCAACCATCAAAGTACACCGGTAAACATTGTCTAGTATTCAGATCCGTATAAAAGTAACTATAGTTCAGCCGTTCTTAGTTTGCTCCTACTGTCAACAAAAAAAAGCCACCTACTACAGGGTGAATGCTAGAGTCCGCGACTTAAAGGATGTCGTATTCATATTAAGTTAACTATTTTTTAAGTTATAAGCACTTAAAGTACTAAAAACATGAGTCATGATATGATGTAGGCCTAACAATTTTATTTATAAAAGTATTTTGTTGTTACTTTTTAATCAGCGTGTACACATTTTGATATAATGCGCATGCTCAGTGACGTCATTATTTGTTTACATTAGGAGCAAACTAAGAGAGGCTGGACTGTACCTTTAGTAAATTTTGAACCAGGAACCTTCGTCTCCGAAAATCAGCTGTTAAACAGCTGATTTTGGCGACGACTTTATCTCTAGACCAACCCGATTAACGAAAATTGTTTGTTTTTTTTCTGTTTGCAGGACGTACAACAACAAGAAGAAGGCCTAGCGGCAGAAATGTGGCGGTGGCGGAAAGCGATCGTGCGAGATGGTGGTCGTGGTGGTCATCCTCGTCGTGGTCGATGCCTTTCGAGCCGTGGTGGCACACGGTGAGCGACGACGACGATCGATCAAAGAGGCCGCGACGGAGTCGTCGGTGTAACCGTCGTGAAAGTGATACTATTAGCATCGGTTGCTGCGATAGTTCTAGTGGCGGCGACACTCTCCTAGTGTCGTCCGATACGAATAATCGTTGTTGTAAAATTAATAGTAATGATAATAATAGTAATAATAATAGTAAAAGTGGTAGTGTTAATTGTAGATGTTGTAATAGTTGTTTTTCTAGTAATATTGATGATAATAGTAATAAAAATAGTTATTATAGTAAAAATAGTAAAATTAGTGGCCGGAGTTGTTACGGGAGTGGTGACGATGTTTCGTGGACGATTGCTTTTCTCTTGTTACTGTGTCTCTCAGTTGCTACCAGTGCTGCCGCTCAACTCAGGCCTGATTCGGATATCTCTGTCAAACGGGAAGAAGGAGGTAAGTTTTTAAGATTTGTTTTTTTCGTAAATTTCAGTTTTTTTTATTTATATTCAGCACCATTCTCACTTGATCTGTAAATATATGTGACTTTCGAACTTGTCTCCATATTTCCATCTCGTCTTCGGTCTTACCGGGTTTCCTCTTGTCGTTGTTGTTAATGGGAATTTTAAAAATTCGATGGCTTGGAGGTAAAACAACTGATCAAGTCCATTTTTTTTTCTTAAAATGAGTAACGTATGCCAAGAAGTGCTTGAGTGCGATATCTTTCAGTGGTGAAATTGTCTTAAGTTCTATTCCACTATATAATAATTGTATGTGTTTGCGAATGATTTGTGGTGTACTGTATTAGAAAAACATCCCTTACAGGGAGCCTGAAAATTTGTATATCAGGTGAAAAATTGATATTAAAACAGTTGGTCCCGCCTTGTCTATTGGTATAGGGCTAGAGGAAGTAAAGTGAAAATGCTATTTCGAATCGAGACTAGTTTCAACTGGTGCATTTGAAATGTTTACGGTGTCCAGTTGACAGCCAATTTGATTGTTAGTTAGTGTTGACGATGATAATACAGGGTGATTCACGAATATATTCAAAAACTTTGGGAGCTCATTGTACATGTAAAAATAATGAAATAAGTTTTTATAAACATGGGTCCGGAAACGCTTCGGTACCGAGTTACGGCTAGCGAAAGATTTCACTCACCAGATGAAATGAGGTCTTCCTGAAATTCTGGTAAGGTAGATTAAGAGGCGAATTCAATCATTTCTTATGGTTTTTTTTTACCCTTAAATTCAATAAAACAGGTCCCAGAACTGTAAGTTGAGTAGATTTTGAGAAAAGCAGTGTCAGATGCAAAAATGGAGTGAAAAATCATTTTTTTTAAATAACATTAATACTTAGAAATGTGTTTTTTTTCACTCCGTATTTTGCATTTGACACTGGTTTTCTCAAAAACTACTTTAATTACAGTTCTGGGACATGTTTTATTTAATTTATCAAGTCAAAAATCATAAGAAACGATTGAATTCGCCCCCTTAATCTACCTTACCAGGATTTCAGGAAGACCTCATTTCACCTGGTGAGCTGAAATCGGGGCGAAAACTTTCGCTAGCCGTAACTCGGTAACGAAGCATTTTCGGACCCATGTTTATAAAAACTTTTTTTATTATTTTTACAAGTACAATGAGCTCCCAAAGTTTCTGCATATCTTCGTGAATCACCTGTATGACGATGGAAGATGGAAGTGTTGATAGTTACCGGGACGGATAACTGAACACCCAACTGCAGTCGCAGGCTGCGACTAGGAGTGCTTTTTGTAGATCATCCTCACACTTTTGTATCATAACCATGTCATCTGCGTACAGGACTGCACTAAGAAGGTTGTCGGTATCTAACTTTAGTTCCAAATTTCACTTTCTTCCGATATTCCATTCATGTGATATTGTGTTCACACACACCCATCGCTCGCGCACGCACGCGGACGAATCGCTAAAAATATGTTGTTTTTTTTGGGGGGGGGTTAGGTAGCTTGAAAACTTGTATATCCGGTGAAAACTCGATTAAGAAAATTTTTTTTATCCTAATTTGTGTGCGGTTGCAATCTGTTCAATTGAGAACAATAAGCAACCCCATGACCCAATGAGATGAGAATGATGTGTATGACGTGTAAATGAGACTGTGTAGTCTTGTACAGACTCAGGTCGACCATTCTTGAGAGAGTATGGTTAATTGAACCTCAACCGTCAAAGTACACCGGTAACCACTGTCTAGCATTCAAATCCGTATAAAATTAACTACCTTTACTAGGATTTGACGACTTTACCTGTAGACCAACCCGGTGGGTTACGAAAAATTGATATTAAAATGGTTGGTCCCTCTCTGTATATTAGTATAGGGCTAGAGGAAGTAATGTGAAAATGCTATTTCGAACCGAGACTAGTTTCAACTGGTGCATTTGAAATGTTTACGGTGTCGAGTTGACAGCCAATTTGATTGTTAGTCAGTGTGGACGATGGAAGATGGAAGTGTTGATAGTTACCGGGACAGACGACTGAACACCCAACTGCAGGCTGCGAAGACTAGGTTGTTTTGTTGTGTGTTACTATTATTATTATTATTATTTAGCGGCAGTAGAAACTAGTACAGTGTATTGTTTATGAAACGAAGGGGGTTCCGACGACGTAGGGAAAGGGGTTCAATGACCTCGCACCCTAACATGTTGTTAGGGTGGCCCCACCGCTCGCTGCCTGCCTGCCCCGCTAAGCTCGGCGGCGCGGCAGCGGTTCGTTACACATTTTCTCGCCCTCTCCCTTTTTTCCGTTGTCAGTATGTTCTCTTTCCATTTTGGCTCCCATAACGTGGTCTTCTTCCCCCATCTTCACCATGTATCCAACTACACTAGTATATACCGGGTGCTTCAAAAAAATGTATACACACTTTGAACTTCCATAGAAAATTTATTTACCGTTTACTGTTTTTCTAACATCTAAGAATACAGAGTGATTCAATAAGATGGAAACAATTTCAATAAGCTGTATTTCCTGAACTACATGTTATATTTTAATTCTGTAAATTACATTTGAAAGAGAATGTTTTCAATTTTAATTTACATACATGAAAGTTTATAGATGTTCAATGTGTCCTCCGGCTGCACGTACAACATCTAGACGGTAACTGAACTCATCCCAAACTCTCTGACGCATGTCTTGGGTCACTGAGTTGACTGCAGCTGTGATACGATTCCTTAGTTCATTCAAATTAGTGGGAAGAGTTGGTATGTAAACTGCACTTTTCACGAACCCCCACAAGAAAAAGTCACAGGGTGTGAGATCTGGAGACCTCGGTGGCCAAAACTGAAGTGCAGAGTCGTCATTCGCCATGCGACCTATCCATCGTTGACGTATGGATTCATTTAGGAAACGCCGAACATTGCGATGCCAATGGGGTGGATTTCCTCAAATGAATGAAGATTCAGGAGATTACATTTTCCAGCAGGACGGAGCTCCACCCCATTGGCATCGCAATGTTCGGCGTTTACGTTTGCACACCTCATCTTTTACTGTGGCCCATAAGAAGAAATCCAGCGGTGTAAAGTCTGGAGAGCGTGCTGGAAACTCGATTGGCTCACTGCGTCCTATCCACTGGCCCGGCAAATTTTGATCCAGGTAAGCTCGTACATCCCTGTGATAGTGCGGCGGGGCACCATCTTGTTGAAAATAAAAATTATCATTACCGTATAATGCACGAATGGCAGGGAGTATGGAATCAGCAAGCATTGTTAAGTAATTAATAATACCAGTTACAGTACCTTCAAATCGAAAAGGTCCAAAGAATCCCCTTGAAGACAAACCGCAACACACATTTACACCAGGCAAATTTACAGCTTTTTCAATATTGTAATGTAAGGATTGTCTTCAGCCCAGTAAACACCTGGTGAAGAAATATAACATTAGCTTTGTAGAGCGGGAAATTTACGATAGTTCAAAGTGTGTATACATTTTTTTGAAGCACTCGGTATATGTACACACGTAGTACAGTCACCCTTCCTTATTTCAACTTTCTCTCTCTCTCTCTCTCTCTCTCTCTCTCTCTCTCTCACTTTACAGTTTATCGCCCTGTCTCATTCTAATAACTTCACATCTTTCAGCTTACACATATACCTTGTTGTAGTATTCCGTACGTTGATGTTTTACATAAGCCGTTGGACACGTCATATCGCCCCCACCCCCACCCCAATCCAAATCCCCCCCCGTAGTCCTCTAACTGTCATCATTATGTCGATTATGTGCTCAGTATTGTACTTGGTACCAATAAATTGGGACGGTAAACTGCACCAATTATCTCGGGAATACAACGTTGTATTCGATACCTAACGCTATTGATTTATGAAAAATGTACATTTTTTTATAAAAACATTTATACAAATGTCCAAAAACCTACAAGATCTTGTAGGATCTTGTTCCTACGAGATCCATTCCTCTTGTAGGAACGGATCTTGTATCCGTTCTTGTAGGAACGAGGAACGGATCTTGTTCCTATAAGATCCATCGTAGGAACGGATCTTTATGAAAAGACGCGTGCCTACAACGGGTCTTTTCCGTTTTTTTGTATGCCACTGGTAGGGTCAGTGGCGGAGCGTATAGCAGCTTACTGTCGATAAATAAAAGTTTTATTCCACTCACCTTGGAAGTCCTGCGACTTACCAGCTGGTACCAGTGGCTTTCCGATGAGTGTTGAGTTACCGAAGATCTTGAATAAGTGGACTGTATTTAGCGTGGTCGGTTTCCTCCTGGAGTGTCTCCAACGCGTTAAAGCACTGCGGCGCGTGAATTAATATTAATCTGTGTAGCGGATTATTAGTATTATTGCGTTTTCAAAGTATAGCGTTAGCGATCGCGCGGATAAGACCGGATGGAAAAGCGTTAACAACAAGATAGCGTTCTTTTGCGTTGCGAGTTAGCGGACGACTGTGTCCAGTTCAGTATAAAACTGTTTGTATGTGCAGCTAGAAATCAACCCTCATTGGTTGAGACCGATAAACGATATCTCAGAATAGAACACTAAAATAAATTGATGAATTGAACTAAACATAAAATTTATATAGTCCCAAACAGCCATTAACATTGTCGATGCACAAACAATAATAATGGCCGAAAACAGTATAAGGCGTGTGAGAAAGACCGGAGACCGGCTTCGTTCTCATCCGTACTCTGTGCTGTTTACGAAGTGAGAGTGACACTGGTAGACGCCTGGCGGGAATAACTGATCGAGTGACAACTGATCAGTTATCGGCCGCCGAGAGTAGAAAATTATTAATTTAGGAATATCGCGATACAAAAAAGAGGGGTTGGTGGTAGAAGGGTGAAAATTTAGGAGTGTATGTATTTTTTAATGCCACATTATTAAAAAAAAAAAATGAAAATTTTGTAAAAACTGTTTTTGGGGTGGACCACCCTTTATCACTTATAGGGGTATAAAAAATACCTAGATAAAAACCTATTCTCAGACCTTCCAAGTGTACTACATATAAAATTTCATCAAAATCGGTTAAGCCGTTTCGGAGGAGTATGGCAACTAACACTGTGACACGAGAATTTTATATATTAGATGATTAGAGAAAGTAAACATCTACAACTTTTATTTGAAAATTTTTTGTTGTACAGGGTTTAATTTATCATTCAATTAGAGATTTACCTCTAGAACAACCCACCGGGTTGGTCTAGAGGGAAAGTCGTCGCCAAAATCAGCTGTTTAACGGCTGATTTTTGGAGACGAAGGTTCCTGGTTGAAATCCTAGTAAAAATAGTTACTTTTATACGGATTTGAATACTAGACAGTGGTTACCGGTGTGCTTTGATGGTTGGGGTTCAATTAACCATACTCTCTCAGGAATGGTCGGCCTGAGTCTGTACAAGACTACACCTAATTTTCACGTCATACATAAATCATCCTCATCTCATTGGGTCATGGGGTTGCTTATTGTTCTCAATTGAACAGATTGCAACGTACATAAACTAGATAACAAAAAAAAAAAAATAGTGATTTTCTCGTTAAAATGGAATTAACGCTCTGCTATATAAATCGTTAACTAGCTAAGCGATCATTAATAATATAATTACTACTACGACGTTATAAAATATTATTTTCGTAATTCAGTTTTATTATCTGTGAAGATTACAATAAATACGGAAATAGTATCGCAGTCGTATAAAAGGAATAATAAACAAAAATAATGAAGTAAACAACAGCAACTATTAAAAATACGAACTATAAAAAAAAAAACACAATAGCTACGATACTTTGAAGGACAACCTATCGTTTCTGTGACACACACACACACACACACACACACACACACACACACACACCCGGCGCACGGTTGCACGTAACGTGTTACACTGCAACTGGATCAGGTACTTAGTATTTTTACACGACGGTTGAATGACGGACGTTACGTAATATTGATAGTTGCACAGTTGCACTGGCATTAATGTTAGCTAGTGCCACACACACACACACACACGCACGCACGCGCGCGCGCGCGCACACACACACACTCACGCTCTCTCTTTCCTCTTCCCCTCTTCCCCTTCTCTCTCCCCCCTCTTCCCCTTCTCTCTCTCTCTCTCTCTCTCTCTCTCTCTCTCTCTTCCTTTCTCTCTCTCGCTCTCCTCTCTTTCTCCCTCTTCCTCTCTCTCCCCCTCTTCCTCTATCTCTCTTCCTCTTTCCCTTTTCTTCTCTCTCTCTCTCTCGCTCTCCCCTCTTCCTCTTCCTCTCCCTCTCTCTCTTCCTCTCCCACTCTCCTTCCTCCCCCCCTCTTCCTCTCTCTCTCCCCTTCTTCCTCTTCCCCCTCTCTCTCTCACTCGCATCAACTCTCTTCCAAGTATTCGCCATTTTTATACGTGTACATTTCATTAATCCGTAAGTAGTTTGTACGTAGTACGTTGGGTAAAATTGTAATATCTACTAAGAAAAGAAAAGAAAATAGGTTTTGTAATTAAATTGTTTAAACGTATATTCGTATTTTATTATAGGCTGCCACCTGTAAGGTCGCTTGTTGTTTGTGCGCGTTAACATTTGTCTGTTTTTTTTCAACTAACGGATGTTTCAAAAAGAGAGAGTGCATTCGTAAAATTAAGAACTGGATTTAAGGGAGCAGACCGATTTCAATAAAAAAAAATCTGGTGTGAAACACTCACACAACTTTCTCTTGCCAATGCAATTAATTAACAATATAACCTAACGTTAGAAATAAACAAAAACCTAACCACAAATAACATAACCTTATTTTTAATCAAAAGTGAAAGACACTAAATGAAAATCAACCTCAGTTTAGCTTAAAAATACGGAAAATCATTCTTTCACACTAAACTAGGCTCTGTACAGAAAAATGCTCTAATTAAAGTCGTACATCTTTTAATTTCCTATAAATTCTACTATAGTCTATACATTTTTGTCGTAAAATGCATACTAAGGCTGAAATATTAAAAAAATCGTATTTTCTCACGTGTTCGTGAGGAAAAAACAGAAAAATGCTAATTACCGCTAAACTAAGCATTTGACAAAAAATGTTCGAAGTTTAAGTTGTAGGATTTTAAATTCTCTACGACTTTTATTATATAAATTTTTGCGCTAAAATGCATATTAAGTCGCAATCTGGAAAAAACGGTATATTTAACGAGAAAACATCCTCACCAAGAATTTCAGCAAACATGGCGCCTACCCTATCTTGTGGAGCATAAAAAAATTTAGTAAACCAGGCCATTGTAAAAGAAAATCGTAGGACCAATTTCTGAGAAAATCGCAAAAAAGTGAAAAATTTCACGAATAAACTACTCCTTCCGGTTGACCGATTTTAATGAAAACCAATCGCTAAAATATGTTTTTCGGGTTCATGGGGGTCTGAAAACATCCGATGAAAACTCCATTTCTTAAAATCGACGTGAAAACAATACTTTCCTTCTTTTGTATTCATATAGGGAAGAGAAAGTAAAAATATCGAGTTTTCGATTTTACCATTTATATCGATACGTATGCCCATAACAGGCAGATGGAGTGTTAAATTTTTTACAATCGATCTGCTAGTTCTAGGGCTATAAAAAGTAGTTCTGTTTCTTATCACATGGTCAGCCAATTACATGACTGAATCATTTTTCAACAGAAGAGACAAGAGGTGTAAAAGACACTGGTCAAAGTTATGTCCTCGTGAGTGTAATGGCTTTCTTTATACAGCCAGACTCTTTGGTGAATGACGTGAAGGTGTCATTTACAAGGTGGAAAGTGTATGCTTTTCGGAGGGTCTGGCATGCTGATAAGAATGGTTTTTTTAAGATTACGGCCTTAGTATACACTTCACTACAAAAGTGTATATATTATTAATGTTATAGGAAATTTAAACGCGTACAACTTCTATATTTAGCATTTTTCTATACGTAGCCTAGTTTAGCGTCAATTAGTGATTTCCCGTATTTTTAAGTTCTACAGAGGTTGATTTTCATTTCGCGTTATTCATTTGTCACCGTCGCCTCCTATATTAGTTACTGTGCTGCCGGCTGTCAAAGCTTCCGACGTAGCGACAGAGGAAGCCGCCAATAGTTCCGAGAGGGGTGGTTGGCTTATGGCGGTGTACCGACAGAGGCTTTTGTTATCAATGCCGAGCCAGTGACAGCCCTCTACCACAGCGCTCTCGGCAACTATATAAAGAGCTACAAGCTCTGTAGCTAATATAAGCTACAATCAACAGAGAGATTCAATTCCGATCCTGACAGCAGACAAGACGTCCACCATCGGCACACGGCTACCGGACTCCAGCGAAAACTAATCGACGACCCCGCAAGAGAGAAGATGATGCTTCCGCTCGTCGACCCGTCACCGTAAGCCATCGACCGGATCGTCATCGCCCGCTGACGCGAGCGATGCCCACAGCGGTCCCTCCACCGAGCCTTACGCCCACCGGACCCGACGAACCAGCCATCGACGCACTTCTGCGAGGAAAGAAGATGACGTCTCCACTGGACGACGACTACGACCGACGCTTCCCATCAAGATGACCACCGCTTAAACGGCCCTTTTCACGGCTACCGAAATACAAACGTTTCAACTCGCCACTTCATGTCGCCATCCGGTGACTCATTCATGATTAAAATTAAGTTATGCGTTTCATTTCACATTGTTTGTTGTTGTTTAGGTGATCAGCCTGTAGGCTGGTTTGAACCTGTAGAGGTTTTACTAAGTAAAACGAGGAGTGAGGCGGGAAGTACCACTGCCACAACTCACTGAATGGAAAAGTACACTTATCAGCATGCCGGGCCCTCTGAAAAGCATATATTTTCCACTCTGTAAATGACAACTTTACTTCATTCACCACAGGGTCTGGCTGTATAATGAAATTCATTACTTTCAGAGAGGAGATAACTCTGATTAGTGTCTTTTACACCTCTACCTCTTCTGTTCTTAAATGATTCAGTCATTTAATTGGCTGACCATGTGATGATAAGAAACAGAACTATTTATTTTAGCCCTGCAACGAACAGATTGAGTGTAAATAATTTGACACTCCACCTGTCTGTTATGGGCAGGTGGAATCAAATCAGTCATTTAATTGGCTAACCCACCGGGTTGGTCTAGAGGTAAAGTCGTCGCCAAAATCAGCTGTTAAACAGCTGATTTTCGGAGACGAAGGTTCCTGGTTCGAATCCTAGTAAAGGTAGTTACTTTTATACGGATTTGAATGCTAGACAGTAGTTACCGGTGTACTTTGATGGTTGGGGTTCAATTAAACATACTCTCTTAGGAATGGTCGGCCTGAATCTGTACATGACTACACCTCATTCACACGTAATACATATCATCCTCATCTCATTGGGTCATGGGGTTGCTTATTGTTCAGAATTGAACAGATTGCAACGTACACATATTAGGAATTTAAAAAAAAAAATTTAATTGGCTGACCATGTGATAAGAAACAGAACTATTTATTTTAGCCCTGCAACGAACAGATTGAGTGTAAATAATTTAACCTCCACCTGTCTGTTGGGGCAGACGCTCACATTGTTTACTAATGATTAAACATGGGTTTCAAAAATTTGGTTTTTATTTATATTGGCAAGGGAAAGTCGTGTGAGTTTACACTAGATTTTTTTTGTTTTCTGCCGTAGTAATACGCCGTGAAAATGATTTAGTAATTACGTACTATTATTACAGTGTTATACGATTTTCATGGTCACAAAAATCGGTGCTGTACTACTAGTAAGTAAGTTAAGTACTAATAATATTTTTCCTTACTTCATTGTACGTACAATTACAAATTGTTGCACAGTTGTATAATTAGCGAATGATTTTGCATTAATTTACTATAGCAATTATTTATGGAATCATTGTAATTTAATTTCCCGTACTTTACTCGCTATTGTTATTCCTGTTTCTTTTTCAAATGGCATTTAAAATTGTACTGTTGTAAATAATAATAATAAAGTTGAAGCCAAAAAATTGTAAATTGTCATCTCGTGTCATTCTTTTACATTTTCCTGGTCGTTAGTTCGATTATTACTTTTTTATTTTTGCAACGTAACAGGCTGGTGGAGTGTTGAATTGTTACAACTTCTATTTCAAGCATTTTTTTCTAAAGAGTTTAATTAAACGTCAGTTAGTGATTTTCCGTATTTGTAAGTTGATCAGAGGTTGGTTTTTATTTAGCGTCATTCACTCATGATTTGGATTGGGTTATACGTAGTGTCACCGTATGGCGACATTTTGTGGCTAGATAAAACCTTTAATATTGTTGGTGGCCCTGAAAAGGGCCGTTTAAGCGGTGGTCGTCTTGATGTGTAGCGTCGGTATTAGTCGTCGTGGCGGTCGAGGAGCTGGGCGACACGGCGTGTCATCGTCCAGCGGAGACGTCATCATCTTCCCTCGCAGTAGTGCGTTGATGGCTGCTTCGTCGGGTCTGGTGGGCGTAAGGCTCGGTCAAGGGACCGCTGTGGGCATCGCTCGTGTCAGCGGGCGATGACGGTCCGGTCGACGGTTTACGGTGACGGGTCGGCGAGCGGAAGCATCATCTTCTCTCTTGCGGGGTCGTCGATTAGCCTTCGGTGGAGTCCGGCAGCCGTGTTCCGTGGTGGACGTCTGGTCGATGCTGTAGACTGGTGGAAGTGAATCTCTCTTTGTCTGGATCGGAATTGAATCGCTCGGCTCAGTGTAGCGCTCTTTTTATAGTCGCCGAGAGCGCTGTGGTAGGAGGAGGTTACTGGCTCGACCTTAAAGACAAAGGCCTCTGTCGGTGCGCAGCCGAAAGGTTGTCGGAACGCCGCCAAAGGGCCTACAGCGCCGACAAAGGCCAAAAGAACTATTGAAGGCCGGCAACACAGTAAATGATTAATTAGAATACTCAGCATCACTCTCTCTTTCTCTATCCCTCCCCTTGCCGCGCTCTCTCCTACTTCTAATTCCATAGTCCATCGTATCTCCGTGTACTGTATTTATATATCTATCTGAATTTGTATCTTAATACAGGGTGCCTGTGTTAAGAATATTTTGTTGTTTATTAAGGTGGATCTTAAATGACTGAATCATTTAAGAACAGAAGAGGTAGAGGTGTACTGTGACACTACTCAGAGTTATCTCCTCTGGAAGTAATGAATTTCACTATGCAGTCAGACCCTGCGGTGAATGAAGTGAAGGTGTCATTTGCAGAGTGGAAAATATGTGCTTTTCAGAGGGCCCGGCATGCTGATAAGCATTCTTTTCCACTCGGTGAGGAAGGCAATTGTAAACCACCTTACTCCTCGTTTTACGCAGTAAAACCTCTACGGGTTCAAATTAGCCTTTCGGCTGATGACCTAAACAACAGGGTGATCAGCCGAAAGGCTGGTTTGAACCTCTAGAACTAAAGGCTTTACTCAGTAAAACGAGGAGTGAGGTAGTTTTCATTTTTCTCTTCCTCATCGAGTGGAAAACTACGCTTATCACCATACTGGGCCCTCAGAAAAGCATCTATTTTCCAGGTTTCCACCCTGTAAATGACACTTCAACTTCATTCACCACAGGGTCTGGCTGTATAATGATGAAATTCATTACTTTCAGAGAAGATAACTGTATTTAGTTTGTGTTTTACATCTACACCTATTCTGTTGTGAAATGGTGCAGTCATATAATTGGGTGACCATGTGTGTGATAAGAAAGATAACTATTGTTTGTAGCCGTGGAACTAGCAGATCGAGTGCAAATAATTTAACACTCCTTTCGCTTGTTACGGGCATATTTAGTTGGACTGTTAAAATCTTAATACTGGATGGAACTTAGTAACGTGGCTAAGCTTCAAGTCGGAAGCGTTCGCCGCTTACTCTAAAAGAGGGAAGAACCGAGCTATTAACCTAGTGCAATTTCTCTATTTAAATTCCCTTATTATTTTTTTTTTTACTTTCTCTTGCCTGTACAAATATATAAGAAGGAAAGTATTGTTTTCATGTCGATTTTAACAAATACACTCTTCACCGGATCTACACGTTTTCAGAACTCCTGAACCCAAAAAAACATGTTTTTAGCGATTGGTATGTTTGTGTGTGTGTGTGCGCGCGCGCGCGTGTGTAAGAACAGAATATCTCAAGAACGGAACATCGTACGAACTTTAAACACGAAACTTAAGTTACATACCTCTACCCTGACCCGACACGAACAATTTCATCAAAATCGGTCAGTCGGAAGTAGTAGTTTATTCGTGTTTTTTTTTTTTACTTTTTTCATTTTTCTCAAAAACTGGCCCTACGATTTTTTTCAAAATCGCCTCATGTACTAAACTTTTTATGCTGTACAAAATAGGGTAGATGCCATGTTTGCTGAAATTCTTGGTGAGGCTGTTTTCACGTAAAAAAAATGTTTTTTTAAGATTGCGACTTTATTACACTTTTTAGTGCAAAAATTTATATAACAAAAGTTGTAGAGCATTTAAAATCCTACAACTTTTATTTATAACATTTTTTTGTGTAACGCTTAGTTTAGCAGTAATTAGCATTTTCGGTTTTTTCTCACGATAACGTGTGAAAAATCGATTTTTTTAAAGATTTCGGCCGTAGTATGCATTTTATGACAAAAGTGTATATAATCAAATTTATAGAAAATTAAAAGATCTACAACTTTTATTCATAGGATTTTTCTCTACAGAAAACAGTTTAGCGTGAAAGAGTGATTTTCCGTATTTCTAAGCCAAACTGAAGTCGATTTTCATTTTGCGTCTTTCACTTATGATTAAAATAAGGTTAGTTGTTTGTTTATTTGTAATGTTTTATTACTAGTTAAAAAATAAATATCTGTAATGTTTTATTGTTAATTATTTGCATTGGCAAGAGAAAGTTGTGTGAGTGTTTCACACCATATTTCTTTTTTTAGTTAATTTAAAGTCGTATCAACAGCTTGGTCATTAGCGACTACAGTTTTCGTACGTTACGGCCCGTTGGCGTAGTAGTTAGCGCAACTGGCTTTTACGCCGGTGTCCCTGGTTCGATTTCCAGTCAAGTCTGGGGTTTTTTCATCACTCATCTTCGTCTATCATCCTTCTCACCGTCTGCATTAGCAGCAATTGCCAAACAGTCAAACGCACTAATTAGTGCCAAATTACAAATATTACATTTGTGCCAAACACTAATGTACAACCTTAAAAATCTGGTGTGAGACACTCGCACAACTTTCTCTTGCCAATGCAAGTAATGAACCATACAACCAAATATTAGTAATAAAACATTAAAAATAAATAAAAAACTAACCGCACAAAACGTAACTATATTTTAATCATGAGTGAATGATGCAAAATGAAAATAAACCTCAGTTTGGCTTAAAAATACGGAAAACCACTGTTTCACGCTAAACTTGGGTTTGTAGAGAAAAATATGCTAAATAAAAGTTGTAGATTTGTTAATTTCCTATAAATTTGATTATATATATATATACTTTTGTTGTAAAATGCATAGCTAAGGCTAAAATCTTTAAAAAAATCCATTTTCTTTTAAACATTTTCGTGAAAAAAAAACAAAATTGCTAATTACCGCTAAACTAGGCGTTATACAAAAAAATGTTCGAAATAAAAGTTGTAGGTTTTTGTATTCTCTACAACTTATATTAGAAACATTTTTGCGCTGAAATGCATATTAAAGCCGCAATCTTAAAAAAAACATTTTTTTCTACGAGTCGGATCCTTTGGTGAATGAAGTAAAAGTGTCATTTGTAGGGTGGGAAGTACAGTCGGACGTCTATTTATCGAACTTCTATATATCGAAATTCTCTATATATCGAAGTATTTCCTGAGACCTGTGAAATTTTAAACGAAAATGTTTCTGTATATCGAAAACAAATTCTATATATCGAATTTAATTTTAGTGAAAATATAAATAGAACTCCATATATAGCCCTCCCATGGCACACTAGTCAATCCGAAACGTTGAGAGAGAGAGAGAGGGAGAGAGAGAGAGGGAGAGAGAGGGAGTGAGGGAGAGAGGGAGGGAGAGAGGGAGGGAGAGAGAGAGAGAGAGAGTAACGTGACAATACAGTACGTCAGTACGTTGACCACTGTGGTCCACGTACAAGAGTCGTGTGATACGTTTATACTATGTACGATCAAAAATATGTAAATACGACGAAGAAGTTTTCAAATGGGTACATAAAACTGTTACAAGATGAAAACATGCCTAAGCAAAGGAGAAAAGTTGTTAATTTTGTGGACAATTGCCCTGGACATCCGTCTTCCCACTAAAACAAACTTTATTGTAAACAAATACTGTTTTTAGGTAATATGGTTACGGTCGAGTAATCTTACTTAATATAAGTAGCAGTTATAATGGAAAAAAAAACAGCGTTTCTCTTTATTGAAGTTTCTATATATCGAGTTTTTTATGAGGAACCTACAATTTCGATATATGGAGGTCCGACTGTAGTTTTTTTTTGAGAGCCTGGCATGCTGATAAGCACACTTTTCAACTCGGTCAGTGTTGGCACTGGTAAACCACGTGACTCCTCGTTTCACTTTGTAAAGCCTCTAGAGCAGCGGTTCCCAAATTTTTTTGCCTGGGGACCCACCTTCGTTGTGGAATGTTTTTTCGCGACCCACATATTAAATAATATTAATAATTATAATTTTTTGTTCACGAATTGACCTGCTATGGATCACGTTACCAATTTGTTCCTCTGGCCTAATGTATTTGCCAGCTTCCCTTGCGTTCGGCCCATAACGCCTTCATTCTCGCGCTTTGTTGCTGTCTCCTCTCCTCTGACCATTCGCCGCCATTGCCCCGGCGCATCCTCCTGCTCTCGATCGCCCCAGATTCCCTTATCACTGCCCTACAGTGCTCTCTGTCCTGTGTGTCCCGCGGTGTTAATCCTATCTGTTCCAGATCCAGTTTAGTTTCTTTGGCCCATGTGTAGTTCTTCTTCCCCCGGTTTACAAAGTCGAATACCTGTTTGACCAATCTATTGTTACTCATCCTGCTGAGATGCCCAAAGAATGCCAGTCTGCGCTTCCTCATCCGTGAGACGATGCTCTCTGAGAATTTATACACGTCTTGGTTGTGCTGCAGTCTCCATCCCTCCGTGGTCATCCTGCCCCCCATTATCTTCCTGTCCAATCCCTCAATCTTCCTGAGGCCCCTATTGAGAAGCAGCGTTTCACTATATAATAATTATAATTATTATTACTAATAATATTTTTATTCTGCCCAAAACGGGCAGGTGGAGTGTTATTTTAATTGCACTTTATCTATTTGGTCCAGGGCTAAAAAAATAGTTCTGTTTCTTATCACGTAGTCAGCCACTTATATGACTGAACTATTTAAGAACAGAAGAGGTAGAGGTGTACTGTGACACTAGTCAGAGTTATCTCCTCTGTGAATAATGAATTTCACTATGCAGCCAGACCCTATGGTGAATGAAGTGAAGGTGTCATTTGCAGGGTGGAAAGTGAGTGCTTTTCGGAGGGCCTGGCATGCTGATAAGCATACTTTTCCACTCAGTGAGGAAGGCAATTGTAAACCACCTTCCTCTTCGTTTTTACTTAGTAAAACCTCTACAGGTTCAAACCAGCCTTTCGGCTGTTGACCTAAACAACAATATTTTTATTATCTTCTTCTTCTTCTTTCTCTCTCCCCATGTGCCTTACAGCGTCGGGGTAGTCTCGGACATCTTCCTCCATTGTACTCTATCCGCCGCCAATCGTCTCATTTACCCCAGGGCCATGCCTCTTTCCTCTCCCAATCTTCGTATGTGCTCATCGTATGAGTATCGTGGACGTCCTCTTTTCCTACTCCCGCCAACGATTACGTTTGCATACTGCTTGGCTTTCCTTTCGTCATCCATTCTTTGTATGTGACCCCACCATCCCAATTGTTTTCTATCTATTACTTCCTTCACATCCTTCATTCCTATTTCCTCCCTGATTCTTTCACTTCTTACTCTATCTCTCAATGTTTTCCCAGCTGTCCTTCTATGGCACTTCATTGCAACTGCCCTGATTCTGCTCATTTGTTGTTGCTTCAAGGGCCAGCTTTCTGCACCATACAGGACTATTGGTTCAATAATACTTTTATAGACCCTGTTTTTTACTGTGGCACCCACTTCTTTTTTTCCAAAAATACACTTTCTGGTTGCATAGAAGGCCCGACTAGCTTTAGAGATTCTATTTCTTAGTTCATCATCTATTTTCCCATCGTCACTTACTACTGTACCCAGATACTCATATGACCTCACCTGTTCCATTACCTGTCCTTCCACATCTATCCTAATTCCTTCACCTTCCAAGCCACCAACCACCATCACTTTACTCTTATTGATATTCAGTATCATGCCTTTCCTTTTAATCTCTTCATTCCATTCAATTACTGCAGTTTGAAGCTTTCTTTCAGAGTCAGCAATAAGAACTATGTCATCTGCAAATAACAAAGCTTGAGCAAATATGGGCCTCAAGTTCCAACGTCCCACCATCATTCTGTCAGTTCTTCTTTTGCATATTTTATTAATTTCGTCCATTATCATCACAAAAAGTAGTGGACTCAAACTGTCTCCCTGCTTAATTCCTTTTTCCATTTGTAACGGTCTTGAAATCCTTCCACACGTTCTGATCACTGCAGTCACTTTATTAAAAACACTTTTTATTGCTCGCTGTAATTTTGGTGATACGTTTTTGGCAACCAGCGTCTCCCATACAACACATTTTGGGACCGTATCGAAAGCTGCTTTGAGGTCCAAGAATGCCAGATAAACCCGTTTTCCCTTTTCTATAGACTTCGAACAGATTGATCTCAGCGAGAAAATATGGTCTTGAGTTTGTCTGCCTGGTCTGAAGGCACATTGTTCCTCCTCAAACTGGTCCTCCACCACCGCACGAAGTCTTTTCTCTAGGATTCGGGTATAAATTTTCAGTACAACCGATGACAAACACACTGCGCGATAGTTTTCACAATCAGTTGAGTTACCTTTTTTATACAGTGGGATAATGATATTTTGTTCCCATTCTTCTGGAATCTTTTCCTGTTTCCAGACTTCCTGCAATAATTTTGTTAGGCTATTCACTATGCATTCACCTCCTTTCTTCAGGTATTCAGCATGTATTTCATCTATTCCTGCTGCTTTCCCTACCTTCATTTTTCGAATTGCATCCCTAACCTCTTCCTTTGTTATATCAGAATTCATTTGATAGTCCACATTTGCATCATTGACCACATCTACAGTGATAGCTTCCTCAAACCTATCCTCTTTGAACTTATCTTCGAAAAACTTTTTCCAGGTTTCAAGTACATCTTGAGTAGCCGTCATCAGTTTCCCTTCTTTATTCTTTATTGAGTTCACTTGTTTTCCAAACTTTCCACGTATACTTTTGCAAATTGTCCAGAACTTTTTTACATTATTTTTGAAATTTCTATCGATTTCATTTCCAAATTCCTCCCAAGCCTTCACCTTCGACTCTTTCACTATTTTTTTGCTTGGTTTCTGTACTCAATATATTTCCGCCAATCTTCATTTCTTCCCGATCTAATGTATCTTCTATATGCATTCTTTTTGTCTTTGACTTTCTGTTTCACTTCTTCTGTCCACCATTTTGTTCTCCTCTTGAATTTACCCACTTTTCTTTTTCCACATACCTTATTTGCTGCTTTTAATAAGGTTTCCTTTATGTTTTTCCACTGAACCTCAACATTTGTGGACAGAGCTTCATCTGTCATTTGAGCTTCAGCTAGAGTCAATTCTCTCTCCACTTCAGCCTGAAATGCATTCCGTTTATCAATATTTTCCAATTCCTCTACTTTAATCCTTTGATAGACTTTCTGCTTCATTGTGGTTTTTCTCTGAAAACTGGTGTCTGCAACAAGAAGTTTGTGATCTGTATCGATCTCTGCACCTCTTATAACCTTCACATCCTTTACTGCATATCTCATAGTAGATGGGTACAGAAAGTAGTCAATAATACTTTGAGTATCTCTGCCTTCAGCCACGAAAGTGACTTTGTGTATGGTTTTATGGATGAACCACGTATTTCCAATCAGCAGCTGGTGACCAATACAGAACTCCAACAGACGTGTTCCATTATCATTTCGCACTGACTCCCCGGCATGTTTTCCCATACAACCATGCCATCTTGTTTCATCATTTCCTATTCTTCCATTAAAATCACCCATTATAAATGCTTTTCGACCTGTCTCTACCTCTGCCATTGTTCTACATAGATCTTCCCAAAAACAATCTTTTTCTCGAATATCTGCATCATCAGTTGGGCCATAGACCTGAATAATGGAAATATTTTCTGACAGTTCTAGATCAATTCTTATAATCCTGGGACTCCTGGCTTCCCATCCACTTACTAATTTATTAGTGTTCTCGTCCAGTATGACACCAACTCCTCCCTTTAACCGTCCTGCCTCAGTCGTTCCTGAATATCTGAGCACATATCCATCATCCAATTGTCTCTCTCCACATCCTCTTTTCCGAATCTCACTAACTCCTAGAACACTCATTTTATACCTTTTCATCTCCTCTACTATTTCCTTTTCCTTTCCAGTCAAAGTGCGTACATTCCAATTTCCAAATCGTAAATTAGGTTTGTCCAGTCTTTTATTCCGAAAATTCCTGTCCTGTCCGAGGCTATTTATGTGACTTTGAATCCGCTTTCTCAACGTGTGGGTGATTGGCCCAACGACGTCGTTTTTGGAGTACTTCTTCGTCTGGCTCCTACCCTTTGACCTGTCCGGCTTGGGAGACCCTGCTGGTAGTTAGACTACCGCCGGCCGGCATAGCTCTCCGGGTCTTGGAAGCACGCAAGCCCCTCCACCATCTACAAGGTCCTGTACTCCCTAGGAGGGGATTTTTATTATCATTATCGTGAAAATTTACTATTGAGGAATACACCTTTAAAAGAAAATGATAAAGATGATATAATTGAAGACAAAATTCGGTACGAGAAAATACTTTTAATTCAGAATCGTAAAATTAAACAAATACAAAAAATGAAAAAATTAGACTTATGTAATTAATGTGACTTGTGGAGCAGGTGCTTACGATTTACAAGAGATTCTAAATCTGGGTTGAAAGTTGAAAACTTTAAACACAGGTCACTTTACACACAAACCCTATTGCTATATTTATTTTTTAAATATACCAAAGTGGAGAATGCCTTCTCACACAAATATGTGGTTGAAAACCCCATCAGCTCTTTTAAGGCTATGTTCGAAAGAACTGGATACTCCCCCCTAGCCTTTATCCAAAATGGGATTAAGCTCAAGTCTTAAGATATTATTTAAACTTGTATTCTCGTTTTAAACTTTCATTTTATTAGTGCACCGCTCTTCACACTGTATTTTGAACATATGTAGCTATCTTTTTTGTAAAAAAGGATTTTTAATTCTGTAGTGTAGTTAGAAGTTAAAATAAAACGTATGTCATGAGATATGTTCAATTTTCTTTGCATTTCAACGAAAAACAAAATTCAAAAGTACGTATTAAGTGTTTTTAATAGTACGTGTTTAATACGGTGTTTAACCCACCATTGGGTTGGTCTAGAGGTAAAGTCGTCGCCAAAATCAGCTGTTTATCAGCTGATTTTCGGAGACGAAGGTTCCTGGTTCAAATCCTAGTAAAGGTAGTTACTTTTATACGGATTTGAATACTAGACAGTGGTTACCGGTGCACTTTGATGGTTGGGGTTCAATTAACTGTACTCTCTCAGGAATGGTCGATCTGAGTCTGTACAAGACCACACAGTCTCTTTTACACATCATACACATCATCCTCATCTCATTGGGTCACGGGGTTGCTTATTGTTCTAAATGGAACAGATTGCAACGTACACAAATTAGGAATAATATATATATATATATAAAGTGTTTTTAATCTGTTTCCGCGACCCATAGTTTGGGAACGACTGCTCTAGAAGAGGTTCAAACCAGCCTTTCGGCTGATCACCTAAACAGCAACATCTATAATGATTGATCCGTGTGGGGGGGTTTTTTCCGGAAATTTATGTATGAATAGATAAATAAATAATCGACCTTTGAAATATTTGCCCCAGCTTTATAAGATTTATCTGTCACACTCTGTATGTAAATGAACAATGCTCCTCCTTTTGTATTTACTTATTTTCCGTTAGGCGTCTATAGTTCACTAAATATTAGCCCAGCCCCCCCTCCTTCCGACCCTCCCAATCATTAAGCCTACTTGTTGTTTGTCTCTTCATTTAATTGTTTGTTTATTTGTTTAATTATTTATTTTCGTTTGTATTATTAATATTGTTGTTGTTGTTGTTGTTGTTGTTGTAACTTGTATAATGGAATTATTTTTAATTTGTACTTTAATTGTTTGTTTATTGCATGTTACGTAGTAACGTTACGTTATGTAATCGAACAACGGAAATATTCCATTTTCAATTATATTATATTATGTCTAATGGTTTTATTACGTGTTCACAACAATTTTACGATTCTAGGAACCGATTGTGTCTGTTGGTACCTGTTTGGATTTTTAATGTTCGGATCATCCGAAAAATGTGCACAATAAATATTAAATGTTTGTAAATGGATTTTGGAGCGGAAAATTATTCTATTTTTTTACTTTCTCTTGCCTATATGAATATGTAGGACAGAAAGTTTTGTTTTCATGTCGATTTTCCGAAATCGAGTCTTCACCGGATCTACACGTTTTCAGACCCCCTGAATCCAAAAAACATGTTTTTAGCGATTGGTCTGTTTGTGTATGTGTGTGTGTGTGTGTGTGTGTGTGTGTGTGTGTGTGTGAACAGAATATCTCAAGAACAGAACATCGTACGATCTACACGTTTTCAGACCCCCCTGAATCCAAAAAACATGTTTTTAGCGATTGGTCTGTGTGCGTGCGTGTGTGTGTGTGTGTGTAACAGAATATCTAAAAACGGAACATCGTACGAACTTGAAACTTAAGTTACATACCACTACCGGACCCGACACGAACATTTTCATCAAAATCTGTCAACCGGAAGTAGTAGTTTAATCGTGTAATTTTTTGCGATTTTTTCAAAAACTGGTCCTACGATTTTTTTAAAAATCGCCTGGTTTACTAAATTTATTAGGCTACATTATGTAATCGAACAACGGAAATATTCCATTTTCAATTATATTATGTCTAATGGTTTTATTACATGTTCACAACAATTTTACGATTCTACGAACCGATTGTGACTTCTGGTACCTGTTCGGATCATCCGAAAAATGTGCGCAATAAAATATATTAAATCTTTGTAAATGGATTCTGGAGCGTCAAACAATTCTAAGTTTACTTTCTCTTGTCTATATGAATATGTAGGACAGAAAGTTTTGTTTTCATGTCGATTTTTCGAAATCGAGTCTTCACCGGATCTATACGTTTTCAGACCCCCTGAACCCAAAAAATATGTTTTTAGCGATTGGTCTGTGTGTGTGTGTGTGCGTGCGTGTGTGCTAACAGAATATCTCAAGAACGGAACATCGTACGAACTTGAAACTTAAGTTATATACCACTACCGGACCCGACACAAACATTTTCAACAAAATCGGTCTACCAGAAGTAGTTTATTCGTATAATTTTTCACTTTTTTGCGATTTTCTCAAAAACTGGTCCTACGATTTTTTTTAATATCGCCTGGTTTACTAAATTTTTTAGCCTACACTATGTAATCGAACGGAAATATTCCATTTTCTTCAATTATTGTGTCTAATGGTTTTATTACATGTTCACAACAATTTTACGATTCTACGAACCGATTGTGACTTTTTTTGGTACCTGTTTGGATTTTTAATGTTCGGATCATCCGAAAAATGTGCGTAATAAAATATATTAAATCTTTGTAAATGGATTCTGAAGCTTGAAATGATTCTATTTCATATAAACTTTTCGGCTGCTTTTATCTTAACTGTCTACTTAAACGTGTTTCGGTGGATCCACCATCGTCTTAGTACCCAGAATATCATGTCTTCTTCTTTTTCTTACTATCAAGGATTAGGCATAAGCCTGTTCCGAACTCGCAACCCAGCCCGTACATCTCGACTACTGCCATCTTCTTCCAGGTCTTCCCACCTCCCTTCTTCCAACTTGAACATATTCCGTCACTTTTAGAGGTATTCTCTCCTCTGGCATCCGTTCCAAAATGTTGCCTCCATTGATTCCGGTACTCCTCCACTTTTTCATTGAAGCTAAATACACCCAACTCGGAACTAATTCCTCGTTGTGTATTAGATCCAGCCTCGAGCAGCCCTTCACCCTTCTTAAAAACCTCATTTCAGCTGCTTGGATCCTACTTTCTTGGCGTTTTGTGGTAACTTATGATACACTTCCATAAAGAAGGACTGGGGCTGCCATTACCTTGTAGAACTTCACTACTGTCTCTGTTGTAGCTCTGTTACCCAGTGTCCTGTTAATGGTACCACAAATAGTTTGAGATTTATTTATTTTATTTTCGACATCCAATTCCCTATCAAAGGTCACATCGCAGCCCAGATAGTTATAGTGAGACACTTGATCTAATACTACATTGTCTAAAACAAAATATCATGTAAAACTTAACATTTTGTTTTAAACCTATAGAAGATATTTCATCTTAAGTCATCTGTGTTGGTTAGGTCATCAGCCGAAAAGCTGGTTTGAACCTCGAGGTTTTACTAAGTAAAACGAGGAGTGAGGTAGTTTACCCATGCCTTCCTCACTGAGTGGAAAAGTACGCTTATCAGCATGCCGGGCCCTCTGAAAAGCACATATTTTCCACTCTGCAAATGACACCTTCACTTCATTCACCACAGGGTCTGGCTGTATAATAAAATTCATTACTTTCTTCAGAGGAGATAACTCTGATTAGTGTCACAGTACACCTCTACCTCTTCTTTTGTTAAATGATTCAGCCATTTAATTGGCTGACCATGTGATAAAAAACAGAACTATTTATTTTAGCCCTGCAACGAACCGATTGAGAGTAAATAATTTGACACGCCGCCACCTGTTTGTTATGGGCAGTTAAGTCATCTATGTATGTAAAATTTTACCCATAACAGCCAAGTAGAGTGTTAAATTATTTGCACTCAATCTGCTGGTTTCTGGGCTTCAACCGATTTTCATAAAAACCGGTCAACTGGAAGTAGTAGTAGTGTATTCGTGCAGTTAATTTTTCACTTTTTACGATTTCCTTAAAAACGGCTCCTACAATTTATTTTTAATGAAAACGCCTAATTTACTTCATTCTTAACAATTTTATTTTCTTAATTTTTCATTTGTTAATCGCATAGGTTGTACGGTAAGCGGCATATCTCGTGAAATTCATGGGATGCTGTGCTCTTGTGGTAAAAATGTTTTTTGTTTTTTTTAAATTCCGGTCTTAATATGCATTTAACGACAAAAGTATGTATACATAATGAAAATTGTAGTAAATCAAAGATCTACAACTTTTATTTTAAGCGTTTTTTCCCTGCAATTTGTTAGCGTCTCCATAGTTTTTATTGTTATTACTTTCTCTTGCCTATATGAATATATAGGAAGGAAAGTATTGTTTTCATGTCGATTTTTCGAAATCGAGTTTTCACCGGATCTATACGTTTTCAGACCCCCTGAACCCAAAAAACATGTTTTTAGCGATTGGTCTGTGTGTGTGTGTGTGAACAGAATATCTCAAGAACGGAACATCGTACGAACTTGAAACTTGAAACTTAAGTTACATACCACTACCGGACGCGACACGAACATTTTCATCAAAATCGGTCAACCGGAAGTAGTAGTTTATTTGTGTAATTTTTCACTTTTTTACGATTTTCTCAAAAACTTCCTACGATTTTTTTAAAAATCGCTTGGTTCACTGAATTTGTTATGCTCTACAAGATAGGGTAGGCGCCATGTTTGCTGAAATTCTTGGTGAGGCTGTTTTTACGTAAAAACGTTGTTTTTTTAAGATTACGGCTTTAATATAAATTTTAGCGCAAAAACTTATATAATAAAAGTTGTAGAGAATTTAAAAACCTACAACTTTTGTTTCAAACATTTTTTTGTATAACGCTTAGTTTAGCGGTAATTTGCGATTTTCTGTTTTTTTTCTCACGAAAACGTGAGAAAAATCGATTTTTTTAACATTTCGGTCTTAGTATGCATTTTACGACAAAAGTGTATATAATAAAAGTTATAGAAAATTAAAAGATCTACAACTTTTGTTTAGAGCATTTTTCTCTACAGAGCCTAGTTTAGAGAGAAAGAGTGATTTTCCGTATTTCTAAGCCAAACTGAGGTTGATTTTCATTTTTCATCATTCACTCATGATTAAAATAAGGTTATGTTTTTGAGGTTAGTTTTTTGTTTATTTCTAATATTTTATTAATAATGTTAGGTTATTTTGTTATATATTTGCTTTGGCAAGAGAAAGTTGTGTGAGTGTTTCACACCAGATTTTTATTTTTATATTCCTAATACGTGTACGTTGCAATCTGTTCAATTGAGAACAATAAGCAACCCCATGACCCAATGAGATGAGGATGATGTGTATGACGTGTAAATGAGACTGTGTAGTCTTGTACAGACTCAGAGAGTATACTTAATTGAACCCCAACCATCAAAGTACACCGGTACCCACTGGCTATTATTCAAATCCGTATAAAAGTAACCTTTTCTAGGATTTTTTTTTTATTTTCTAATATGTGTACGTTGCAATCTGTTCAATTGAGAACAATAAACAACCCCATGACCCAATACGATGAGGATGATGTGTATGACGTGTAAATGAGGTGTAGTCTTGTACAGACTTAGGTCGACCATTCCTGAGTGAGTGTGGTTAATTGAACCCCAACCATCAAAGTACACCGGTAACCAAATCTGGCTAGCATTCAAATCCGTATAAAAGTAACTACCTTTACTGGGATTTGAACCAGGAACCTTCGTCTCCGAAAATCAGCTGTTAAACAGCCGATTTTGGCGACGTCTTTACCTCTAGACCAACCCGGTGGGTTGTGTCTGTAGTTAAGCGGCAGTTTTCGATTTTTCGTACATGTATATCCGATAGGTGGTCGATTTCATTTTACATTAATGGTTACTCATGGATAATTATGTTTTTATTGATTTACATAATGCAAGAGAAAGTCGCGTCTGTTTTTCACACCAGATTTTATTTTCTATAGGCACTATAATTTTGAAAATGTGTTAAACGTTTGTACCTGCGGAACACATGTTTATCGTAAGGCTCACTCTTCAGAATTTTTTGTATATAAATTGCGTCAATGTTTTTTCACAGTTTTTGTTTTTGCACTTTTCTTTTGTCGTCGACAAAACGCTTGCCTGATAAGTCCTGTTTTCACAAGGCTATTTTAATGGATCAATTTTGTAGGTTCAACTAATTACTGCCCTACTAAGCCAAAAAGCCGTAACTGCAAAAAAATTAAATTTGAGTTTTGAATTGATTCTTATGTATAAAAGCATGAGAAATCCAAAAAAACTAAGCCAAAATACCGTATCTACAAACTTATACGAGATATAAAGTTTACACAAAAAAACGGTAACTGCAGTTACCCCTTTTTGGCTTCTTATAACATGAATGCCTTAACTGTATCTGCATAAATTTTAATAAAAAAAGCATTTAGGAAAAAACTGAAGTATTTTTCTGATTCTTTGGCGTAAAATATGCATGTAACAATAGGAAGTCGGATAACCTGCATATTTTTAACAAGTAAAAATGCAAAATTCTCATTTCTCGCATATCATACTCCATGCAGTTACGGCTTTTTGGCTTAGCAGGGCACTAAAATTGAACGGTACGTACGTCCCGATTGTTATCACCTCATTTTTCACAATAATTGTTCAATATTTTACTTTGGTCAATGGCACATTTCAGATGGCCGGAGATAAATTTGTAAGTGTAATACGTAATGTAATTTCTAAATTTCGATTAAATGAAATATATGGTAAATTTCACGTAATCACAAAATTTTGTAAAGGAAGTCAGCGAGGAGGCAATTACGGGAATTACGAGAAGAAATTTAAAATTTGTCTGCGCATTTTTTTGTGTTTCTGCACTAATAAAGTATTAACGTTCCACAAACATTCACGATTTTGATATACATTTAAAACGTTTAACATAAAAACGTTTCTCAACATTTAACGTTTTTGAATGCAATCACAAGGCAATTTAGCCAATTTGTACAAGTTGATTTTCTCGTTCCATTGTTTAATTGAACAGTTTTTTTTATTCCTAATTTGTGTACGTTGCAATCTGTTCAATTGAGAACAATAAGCAACCCCATGTGACCCAATGAGATGAGGATGATGTGTATGACGTGTAAATGAGGTATAGTCTTGTACAGACCCAGACCGACTATTCCTTTGAGAGTATGGTTAATTAAATCCCCAACCATCAAAGTACACCGATAACAACTGTCTAGTATTCAAATCCGTATAAAAGTAACACTACCTTTACTAGGATTTGAACCAGGAACCTTCGTCTCCGAAAATCAGCTGTTAAACAGCTGATTTTGGCGACGACTTTACCTCTAGACCAACCCGGTGGGTTTATTGAACAGTTGAATGAAAAAAAAAACAACATTTTTTGCTTTCAATTAAACAGTTGACCGGGTTGATCTAGAGGTAAAGTCGTCGCCAAAATCAGCTGATTTTCGGAGACGAAGGTTCCTGGTTCAAATCCTAGTAAAGGTAGTTACTTTTATACGGATTTAAATACTAGACAGTGGTTACCGGTGTACTTTGATGGTTGGGGTTCAATTAACCATTCTCTCTCAGGAATAGTCGGCCTGAGTCTGTACAAGACTACACCTCATTTACATGTCATATATATATTCTTCTTCTCATTGGGTCATGGGGTTGTTTATTGTTCTCAATTGAACAGATTGCAACGTACACATATTAGGGATTTAGAAAAAAAAAGTTAAATATTTGAATGCAAAAAATGTTGAACTGTAAACTTCATATCGATTCTATTCGATTTGACCATTCGTTGTCGCGATTTAATTTTACTATAAAAATGTAGATGATCCATTGAAATAATCTCATGAGAACCTGGACGGAAGATTTTTCTTGAACTTGCCAAACAAATGAACGACGGCGTAATGTCGGACGCACCTGCACAAACTAATCTAATAATTATTACTAAAATACTAGATAAATGGTTATAGACCGTGGCGCAGTGGTTAACGTGTTCCACTGCAAAGCGGAAGGTCTTGGGTTCGATTCCCGGGCTTTGTTTTAAAAATTATTACATGTTAAAATCTGCCGTTTTTCTTAAACGTAAATTAGTCGCTAATGACGTAGCTGTTGATGCGACTTTAACAAAAAAAATTTAATAAATATTCTTATTATTCTACTTCTTCTATGGCTACATTTTTATTTTACCAATATTAAACGACGGAAAAGTGTATAATTCTTTAAATAATTAATAAATTATTATAAATTTACATTTTGCCTATTTCCCAATTTTTTATGTATTAATTTTCCCATTTTTTTTTAATAAAAAAATCATTACAATATATATGTTAATTTCCTTAAAAATATACCTTGAAAATCTAAAACTATTTTACATTAATTCGTGGTGGGAAAATTAAAGTACCCAACTATGTTTTCTCATGTTCAAGGGTAGTTCAGTTTTTTTTGTTTATTAACCCTTTTTAGGTCTTTGGTAAGTATGTATACTTACCACTGGCAATAAGGTCGATTTTATTTAAGAATAAGCTATGCAGTTGAACCCTATTGGCATTTTATAGTTTTGTAGATGTTCTCTGGTAAGTAGGCTATCCACATTTTGAAATTAGTGCCCAGCTACCATTTCATTCATGAGTTGCACGAATGTGGTAAGGATTCATACCAGCGTACGTAACCGTGTTCTTTTGTTGTTATTTTTGTACGGTGCTTAGAAACTTCCGAGTTTTCTACGGAAAAGTAAGCATTCATGCTAATATAAAGTTGAGATAAGTTATTCTACACATTTTCTTGTTATATAGTGCAACAAGTTGTTTTAATAAGTATTCTTACCACTAAACATTATGTGATTCCCATTCACAATAAACGTTCCTTGGTAAGTACACTTACCAGGGCTTAAAATAAAAAAAAAGAAATATCTAACTGTTGTGGCACTAGGAATACATTATTCAAGTCCCTATAAAACAAAATTTAACATTTTACAACATGTTTAATTTCCCCCTCCCCCTCCCCGTAGTGCTGCCCTATAAAGGGTTAACTACCGCAACTACTACGGTAATCTATTGTTATATTGTAATTACGAGGGTTGCCTTTTATATTTCGGGAAGAGAAAACAAAAAAAAAATAAATTCATCAATGTAAATGGCTTTATTGTTTTTCAAAATATTCTCCATGATAATCAACACATTTTTTCATGCGCTTGAACCAATTTTCGAAGCACTTGTTCCACTCCAATTGAGGTAGGTACCTCCAAAATGCCCTTTTTGAATGCATCAAATGCTTCTTCAGGCATCGAAAACGGTTGACCTCTTAATTTATTTATGATGAGCGGGAATAAGAAGTCGTTGGGTGCCAAATCGGGCTGTATGACGGATGGCCCGTCAATTCGATTTTTTTTATTTCTTAAAAATTTCATTGTTTCAGCCGACGTGTGAGAGCTCGCATTGTCCTGGTGGAAAATGATTCGTCTTCGAGGGTTGGTTTCCCGTATTTTTCCAGAAACTTCTGGTAAACAAATGGTTGTGTACCATTCAGAATTGACCGTCCGATGTTCCACTAGTGGTACAGTTGCCACATTCCCGGTTTTCCCAAAAAAAAAAACAAGCAACCATTTGCTTGGAGGTGCTTCGTGCACGAACAACTTTTGTGGGATTTGGCTCGTCTTGAAAGACCCATACGGTCGACTGCTGTTAGTTTCGGGTTCATAGGCATATATCAATGATTTGTCACCCGTGACGATGTCATAAACGTGTTTTGAAGCACCACTATTGTATTTCGTGAGCAATTCTTTCGACCAATCGACACGAGCCTTTTTCTAAGCGATTGTCGAATTATGGGTAATCCAACGCGAACAAATCTTCCTGGTGCCCAAATTGTCATGCAATATTGAATGTATGCTGGTCCCACTAATGCCCAAGAATGCCGTAATCTCACGATTTGTTATATGACGATCTTGCATAATCAGTTCACGCACAGCATCAACATTTTCTTGAACAACAACCGATTTTGGACGACGTTCGCGAAATTCATCACTGAGCAAACCGCGGCTACGATTGAATTTCGTATACCACCGATATACAGTGGTTTTCGATGGTGTTCAATTGCCAAATGTGGAATTCAGTTCATTGGTGCACTGTTGTTGAGATAATGCACGTCAAAAGTTGCAAAAAATAATTGCACGAAAATGTTGACGACTTAAACTCCATTTTTGACCAAGATAACCATTTCAAGTCACTACTAAACAACATAACAATGGACTGTACGAGCGAAACAGAGTGCATTCTATCGAAAAAAGTCGAACTTTAAGATAACGATATTGGCTAACAGATTCCAGCACCAGTATTGTCCATTCCCGAAATATAAAAGGCAACGCTCGTACTTAATGGTTGGAATTTATTTATCGAACGCAATATTGACGACTTATTCGGAACGGCAGAACGGGGAAATTTCAACTGAAACTTTTCTTGCACACATTTGTAAGATTGACTCGCTATGTAAGTCTCTACAATAAACACGCGTTATTCCTTGGAAAAAACCATTGGTGACACAATATAACGAAACGACTGCTGTCACCACACTAATGCTTGACTGGAACATTTTAACTGTGTTAGGTAGTTGACCTTGAGTACACTGTTGCCAACATACCGATTGGGGGGCAGAAAATTTACCCATGTATTACTTCTATCTTGTTATAATCAGGGTTGCGTCCTTAATAAAACATCCGTTAGCAAATTATGACTTCCTCAGGTACTTCAAAAATTAGTAATACGCAAAAAACATAGAAAACAATTTGTAAAAATTTTATGTTATTCGTAATTTAAAAAAAAACATCGTATGGTCTAAAGATTAAATTGAAAAAATGTGTAGTAGCTCGAGAAGAAACCCGACACCTATAGTAGGTAAAGTTTAGTTTCCCTATCTTTTACCAATCCTATGAAAAATGTACCTAAAAATAGCAAATTTAACATTGGGGGTACAAAGTACAGTCTCCCCTTACAGAGTAGATACAGAAATCGCTAATGGTTTTTGGCGTACGTCAATGGTAAGCCTTTTTGAAAATAACCACCACCCATTAGATGCGTCGTCCCTTGAAAGTAGGGTGACCACATTGGTACCATCCAAAAACGGCACACTAATATAACACGCACCACCGGGGGGGGGGGCTGTGGTCTAGGGGTGCGGGGTATGGAATAGTGCCTACAGAATTCTGGTTTAATGTTCGTCTCTTAAAAATATTATAAAATTTAAAAAAATCAAGTGTTTAAACTTGTTTTTAAAACTTTTAAAGCGTGAATTTTCTTTTCTTTTAAGCCTATCACAGCACACCACAATTTGCTAGTTTTTCAAGGAATAAAAATAAATAAATAAAATGTTGAGGTTCAAATATTACTTTATTACTAAAGTTATTTCTCAAGTATAAATGAACAAGGATATACCATTAAAATACACAACTGGTAACAGATTTTAACGAAATGCAATACATTTTTAAGTTTTGGTGTAATTTTCATTTGCTCCAGCCAACTTAATAATGTCTTTTTTCTCTATTATATAATTATAAAAGTGAGAAAATGGGACATTTTGACGTCCCGACAACGTTTTTTTTTTGGGATAACAGGACACTACGTGAAAAAACTGGATTTTCCCGTTTTTACGGGACGCCTGGTCACCCTACATCAGTGTTTCCCAACCGGTGGTCCGCGGATACATTCAACATTCAGATTAAGTAAAGGTAGAAGAGTTGTGGTGTAAGAAAGCCCTGGGCTTCCCCAAGATTCGACAAGTAGCATCTTATGATTTTTTCAACCACTTATGTGTGAGCAGGGGTTCTCTAGTTTGTTGTTAATTGAAAACAAACAACGAAGTCGGCTTAAGTGTAAGCAGTTAGCTCTTAGCAAGAGCCTAAAACCTAGAATTCCTCAGCTAGTCAGAAAAATTCGTGCAAAAAAGTCGCATTGAAATTTTCATTTCATTTTTAATTCATGTTTTAATTTTCATTGTTATTTTCGACTAAGTAAATTCTGTATTCCTTATTTTATTAAAAGACAATTTAAAATTAAAATATTTTTACTTTTTGTGATGTACAATGTACCCTTCTTTCTGAAAATAACAATTATATGTTTGTAATAATAGTTTCTTAATTAATAATGATAGTTTGTTTCTGAAAATTTGTTTTATTTAATCACCTTTTAATTTGGTTACAACTGATAAGGTATATGCAATAATATAATGGGTGGTCCGTGGTAGTTCACTTTCAGGCTGAGTGGTCCGCAGACCACTGCCAGTTGGGAACCACTGCCCTACATGAAAGGGATGTTTTTTTTTGTTTTATTTCGTTAGTAGGTGTAGTAGTAACTTGTTGTTGTGGTAGATTATAAAGTAGTGTGTTTAAATAAGTCGCTTCAACAGCATGGTCGTTAGCGACTTCAGAGGGTTGTGATGCAATTTCGGTGGGTTTTAACGTGTTTTAATTTTTCAGGCCCTGGACGGGACTCGAACATCCCGGGATCTTTTCCTTTGCAGAGTAGTGCGTTAACCACAGAACCTCGACGACGGACAGGTGATGTTTTATTTGTAATTTATAATATATATACATTTTTGTTGTGTTTTTTTTCATCTGTTTCTACAGTGATCATTCATATTTTGTGTAACCTGTAATCTGTTGGGAATTGTTCACATCTTCAGTTATAATGACTAGCTGTTATAATATAAAATATTATATAATATAGTAATAGTATATAAAATAGTTATTCTTAAAAATAGGGTGATTTTTTAAGTATGGAAACAGCTTTATATTGCGTAACTGAGACGTATTTAGCGAAAGAAACTTATGCGGATCTGGATATTTTTAAAAATCCAATTTTTTTTGTTTTGAAATTTTTGTCCGCCATCTTGGATTAAATATAATTTTTTTAAATGGGATGTTGGTCGTGTGATACGTCATTTCAATGTGAAATTTTAAGAAAAAAACAATGGTGCAAACCGTTTTTCAATAGATGTCTTCGTGTTTTAGTTATAAGCATTCAAAATTGCAATTTTTTGGAAAATTGTGTTAGCAATAAAAAAAATTGAACGCACTGCGTAAACCATTTTATTGCATTTTTCAATCGTAAAGTATAAAATAACTAAGTTTAAACGGTGGTAAGACATGATAATAATGAGAAAAAAATAATTATAAATAAATAATACAACAAATAAATGGCTATGTTAATGTTTAACTAACTACAATTTTCAGCTACCAGTCTTTATATCACCGACTTTATTTTCTTAAAACTAAATCAATATGATTTATTAAAAAATGCCAAACTAATGTTTCAGTTGTAAATTAGTAATGAAATAAATTTTGAGAGGATACCTTTCTACAGTAAATGTTCAAAATGGTTCCCTTCTACAGCCTGGCAGTGTGCTAATATTCGAGTAATATTTTTTTGTAACTTTTTGTATCATGTCAGGTGGTACACGAGCAGATTCATCAATTATTCTTCAATAATTATTTTTTCTCATTATTATCATGTCTTACCACCGTTTAAACTTAGTTATTAGATACTTTATGATTGAAAAATGCAATAAAATGTTTTATGCAGTGCGTTCTACCTTTTTTATTGCTGACACAATTTTTCCAAAATTACAATTTTGAATGCTTATAACTAAAACACGAAGGCATCTATTGAAAAACGGTTTGCGCCATTGTTTTTTTCTTAAAATTTCACATTGAAATGACGTATCACACGACCAACATCCCATATAAAAAAATAAGTTTAATCCAAGATGGCGGACCAAAATTTCAAAACCAAAAAAAAAGTTGGATTTTTAAAAATATCCAGATCCGCATAAGCTTTTTTCGTCAAATACGTCTCAGTTACGCAATATAAAGCTGTTTCCCATACTTAAAAATCATTCTGTATATGTTCTGTAATTTTTCTTTATTTTAGAATTGATAAGTGTTTTTTGCTAGTGAAATTATTGTGTTGAATTTTCCACCTTGTTTACTTGGTATATATTTTATTTATTAAATTTATCCTATATTATCTTGTAATACGTAAACCTTTGTTCGTTCAAGATCTGGGTGTATTGTACAACAAACATACCTTCTTCAAACTTATAACCGATTTATTTTGCCCGTAACAGGCAACGGGAGTGGTAAATGATTTGCACTCGATTTGCTAATTAGTTCCATGGCTACAAAAAAAAAACAGTTCTGTTTCTTATCACATGGTCAGCCAATTAAATAATTGAAAAATTTAAGAACAGAAGAGGTACAGGTGTAAAAGACACTAGTCACAGTTATCTCCTCTGACAGTAATTAATTGAATTATATGCAGCCAGACCTTGTCGTGAATGAAGTGAAGGTGTAATTTGCAGGATGGGAAGTAGATGCTTTTCAGAGGACCTGGCATGCTGATAAGCAAACTTTTCAACTCGGTGAGTGTTGGCACTGGTAAACCACCTCACTTTTCGTTTTACTTAGTAAACCCTCGATAGATTAACGGTTCCCAAAGTGGGGGGGGGGGGCGCCCCCCCCATGGGAGGCGTGAAGACACGTCAAGGGGGGCGCGAAACTTCGAGATAGCTTTACCCTCCATAACGGATCCTTTCAGTGTAAACATAGACTTCCTGCCCGAATTACTTAAAAAACAAGTTTTAGAAATAAAAAATGTTTCTGCTGCGAAAAACGATTTCGATAAAATTGTCAAAACATCACTTTGGGTTAAGTATTACCAAGTTTACCCCAGTATATAACAGCAAGCGGCAGTAATTGTAATTATCTTTATCAAGCACCTATCTGTGGGAAAACGTGTTTTCAGCACTTGTTACAATAAAAACAAAGCATCGGTGCAATGTTGGTTTTATCAATGATTTATGTTGTGCACTTTTTAATAATCAACCTTTATTACAAAAAAAATGCAAGGTCATCCTACAAAAAATAAATAAATAAATGTATGGTTATTCAATGTAATACGTGATTTTTCATTGCCAAATAAAATTGTGTAAGGGGGCGTGAGAAGTTTTCTTTGTGGCAAAAAGGGGCGTAAAAGATAGAAGTTTGGGAATCGCTTAGATGTTCAAATTAGCCTTTTGGCTGATGACATAAACAACAGCTATTAATTATTTCTTGACTTTAATTAATTTTTAAACTTAAAAAGAAACAACTTAAAAAGAACGTTGAAAAGAAACACCTCTCTGAGGGCTATATAATAGCAACAAACTGATATCTGACAGGCAGTTTCCCTCCAGAATTAATTAAAATGGTAACAAAACAGAAGCTGCTAGGTGAGACGGCAGCCTGGCTGTTACACCTTCCCATGACCCGCTAGGCGAGTCTCTACCACTGAATGTGTTAAGACCTAAAGTCGCCATTTTATGCCCAGTAACTATTTGTTCACGAAAAAGAATTTAGAAATACCTCTTCCCAGACTCGAGCTATTGTGATAACTTCCCAAACTAAGAAAAATTACGTCAAACTATACATGACGACGGTAGAATGAAGCTACTTCGTCAAGGAACCCCCGTATCGTACGGCTAAGCACCTTGCGGTACGAGCTCGCACGTTCCTTGAGAGACAAATTTTCCGTTTGCCCTAGAAGCTCCAGGGTCTGTCGGCGTCTGGACCTCGCAATAGCGGGGCGACCGTACAACAAATGGTCTCCTGATGGGACCTTTCCTCTTAAACTTAAACTAAACTTGATTACAAGTAATACAATCTCACTCAACCTAAACAATTGAATGGGTCGAGAGAAGACAGTGCTAACCCACATCAACATAAATTTACGCATTGTTATTTTAAAAGTTTACTGAATTCTAAAAATCATGTTTTTGGATTTTTGTTAAACATACGAGGTCTGTCCAATAAATACGCGAACTTGTGCAAGCTAGCGCCCATGACGCGGACTATAGTCCCACACACTAGCGGCGCTAGTTGCCTGATTCCCAATGAGCCGTCAGTGCTTGGCGGATCGTCAAACTGTGCCTATAGTGCTAGTTATGTTAGTTTCTGTTTTCCTTGTTTTTACTGTTTGTCGAAAATGTAAACTGACGAAATCACGGAGCAACGAATCAATATGAAGTTTTTGGTGAAGTGCAGTAAAAGTTATAAAGAAATTACTGAAATGTTGACAGCTGTTTACGGTGATAATGTTCTGAAGAAAACATCAGTTTTCACGTGGATTAAGCGTTTTAAAGATGGTCGACTAGATGCCATGGATGATGCCAAGGCCGGTACGATCTTCAACCACCTGTGTTGGACGACGACAACATTGATCATGTGCGGTCCGTTGTCCTTACTGATCGTCGAAAAACTGGTTGAATGATAGCTGATGAACTGAATCTAGGAAAATCAACAGTGCACACTATTTTAACTGAACATTTGTCAAGGTGATGGATGGATCCTTCACCATGGCAATGAACCTGCACATTCAGCATTGATTGTTCGCCAGTTTCTGGCAAAAAATTCAATCACCATCCTTGATCATCCTTCTTATTCACCAGATATCACCCCTGCAACTTTTTCCTATTCCCAAAATGCAAAAATGTGATGAGGAGATATCACTGGGAAGATTTGGACACAATAAAGCAAGAAACGACGAGAACACTTAAAAGCCTAACTGCTGAGGACTACCAAGGGTGCTTTAAACAGTGAAAAAGAAAATGGAATAAGTGCATAGCAACAAATGGAGAGTACTTTGAAGGGGACAAAATTGATGTAGACTAAATTTTGCAAAATAAAGTTTTTATGGGCTCAGTTCGCGTATTTATTGGACAGACCTCGTATGTTATTTTCTGTTAATCTAAGTGCTTAAGATCGTAAATATAGTATCCTGTTTAAAACGTGCTGTACATTTTATTTTTACAGAATATTTAAGAAAAATCATGCTGGAAATTTTGTGGGTTAGCACTTAGTTCCGACGACCCCTTCAATTGATTTGCCTGTTCACAACCACTTGTTGCCAACCGCCCACGGTTACACACACTTTTAACATAATTTAGAACCGGTTCGGTAACGACTCGTATTTTGAACGGCCTGAAAACACTTCCCATATTTTGTTCTTTAGGTCATTCGCCGAAAGGCTTGTTTGAACCTCTCTAGAGGCTTTACTAAGTAAAACGAGGAGTCAGGTGGTTTACCAGTGTCACAACTCACTGAGTGGAAAAGTGTGGTTATCAGCATGCCAGGCTCTTAAAAAAAAAGTTCTTTTCACCCGGCAAATGACACTTTTACTTCATTCACCACAGGGTCTGGCTGTGTAATGAAATTCATTACTCTCAGAGCAGATAACTGTGAATAGTATTTTCTACAACTCTACCTCTCCTGTTGTTAAATACTTCAGTCATATAATTGGCTGACTATGTTATAAGAAACAAAACTGTTTACTTTAGCCCTGGAACTAGCAGATCGAGGGCAAATAATTTTAACATTCCACCTGTTCGTTACGAGCAATTACTTCCCATTTACGTAAAATTCGATTATTTTAAAGACTCGCTCAAATACGCTTACTGTTTTACAACAGCTTCCGTTTGAAAACAAAAATGTAGAAGGAATCGATATAAATACAAATATTTCTAATAGTTCGATTTCTGAGAATTCCTGTTGAAAACATTCCATTCATCGCAACCCATTATCTTTGTTCAACACACACCGCTTCATATAATATTCAATTTATTACAATTAACAATTTATTCCGTTAGCTATTCCTAGAATATCACTGTACAATTTTACAGTATTATCTATCAGAAGCTTTCTTTCTTATTGATACAAACTTTCAGAACTTTCTGTCAGGTAAGTAAAAATTTTCCGCACAAACTTGAGTGTGTTGCGTGTTTTATTTGGTTTCTTTTATTATTTCCTTCCTGTTGAAGTAGAATTTAAGAAATAACTTTTTTAGCAGATGACACAGATTGATCTACAATGTATGGGGGAACTGTAGTGGGATTGATCAATGTGTCATTTTATGCACGAATCTTGAAGTTGAAGGCCTTTTTACACCACCACATGACTGGAGAGGCACGGTTTCAGATGATCAACCTGTCTGTCGCGCAATCTGTGAACAACAAAATCTAGTCAATTTTGTCGCAATTCTTGTCAACAAGCGTGGGATTCATTGGTGTTAGAGCGTGTTAAAGGCCAACATGTCGTCAACCGATTTTTGTTATTATTTTTTACCTGTAGAACCTTCTATTGGCGCAATTCAAAGCCAACCAGCTTTTGTGCAGATTATCCAAGTAGAATAAAAAATCAGGAAAGCCGGCGTCAAATTTGTATCGAAATGAGAGGGTTCCGAAAATCGGTTTGAAAAATGATTTCGTTGAAAACAGTTTTTTATGAGAAAACAGCCTCTCCAAGAATTTCAGCAAACATGACGCCTACCTTATCTTGTAGAGCATAAACAATTTATAGTAAATGAGGCGATTTTTAAAAACATTTTGAGCGAAAAATCGCAAAAAAGTGAAAAATTACATGAATAAACTACTACTTCCGGTTGACCGAGTTTGATGAAAAGGTTCGTGTCGGGTCCTCTAGTGGTATCTAACTCAAGTTTCAAGTTCGTACGATGTTTCGTTCTTGAGATATTCTGTTCACACACACGCACGCACGCGCGCGCGCGCGCGCACACACACACACACACACACACACACACACACACACACACACACACACACAGACCAATCGTTAAAAACAAGTTTTTGGGTTCAGGGGGTCTGAAAACGTGTAGATCCGGTGAAGAGTGTATTTGTTAAAATCGAAATGTAAACAATACTTTCCTTCCTATACATTCGTATAGGCAAGTGAAAGTAAAAATAAAATTGTAGTGCGCTTAGTATAAGAGTACTGCGACCACTAACACATGTTTGTTTTGCAGTTTGTATGTCGTATGAAATAAATATGTGAATCGTTCTGGATGCAATTGTTGTACTGTATTGTTTGATTGTTTTTTTTTATTTATTTGATTGTCATCGTTTTGTTCGATTAGTTTTTATCAGCCTAATTTTTTATATTTTAATACAAGTTGCATCATTTTAGTTAAGTCAGTTTTATTACAAAAAAGTTTTAGTTTTTAGTTTAGTCAATTCTATTCCAAGAAAAAGTTTTAGTTTTTAGTTTTGTCAATTTATTCCAAAAAATTTTTTTTTTAGGGTTGTCAATTCTGCTCCAAAAAACTTTTAATATTAGTTTTGTCAATTCTGCTCCAAAAAACTTTTAATATTAGTTTTGTCAATTCTGCTCCAAACAACTTTTAATATTAGTTTTGTCAATTCTATTCCTTGGACGGGACTGAAAGAAATTTTATTTAATTACCTTATTAATTAGTTTTCTTCTTCTTCTTCTTCTTCTTCAGGTGCCATCTCCGCTTCGAAGGTTGGCAATCATCAGAGCGATTTTTATCTTTGATGTCACAGCCCTAAACAATTCGTTGTTGCTGCAACCATACCAATCTCTTAGGTTTTTCAGCCAGGATTTTCGTCTTCTTCCCAAGGATCTCTTTCCTTGGATTTTCCCCTGGACAATCACTTGTAATATGTTATATTTTTCTCCCCTCATGACATGTCCCATATACAATAATTTTCTACAATATAATAATTTTAATACAATAATTTTCAATAGTTTTCTTCTTCAGAGCGTCAATTACTGATTTCCCGCCCTTTTTTTTTAAATCGAACGGTGACTGATTTTCGTTTTGCGTCTATCACTCATAATGTAAAACTAGGTTATATTGTTTATTATTTACATTGGCAAGTGAAAGTCGTGTAATTGTTTTACAGTAATTTTATATTTCTAATGAATCATTGAAATCGGGAAAATATAATGTCGGTAAATTCTGTTGGAATGTTAGCGCGGTTTACCGTGCATTTAGGCTATTAGGTTTCTGTTTTATTTTTTGAGTTACTACAACTGTCATTGCGTATAAAAAATTGTATGATTGTTGTATGGTGTTTATTGGTCTCTTATAAATAGCCTACTTGTGTAGATAACATTTGCCATTTAATAATGTTGATATCTGTCAGCCAGCTCCTCCTCCACAGCTGAACACAAATAGTTCTGTCTCGTCTCGTACGAGCAATCGGACAAAATTGACAAGTTAAATTATTTGCACTCGATCTGCTAGTTGCAGGTTTACCAAAAATAAGTTTTCTCTCTTATCACATGGCCACCTTATTATATATGACTAAATTATTTAACAAAAGAACACATAGAAATGTGACACTAGTAACTGTTATCTATTCTGAGCGTAATAAATTTTAGCATTATACAGCCAGAACCTGTGGTGATAGTACTGTATGAATCTAAGCTTTGTGCGGCTGCGGGATGAAGGGGAAAGACGAAGTACCAGACTGCTGCTACGTCATAACACTGTACTAATCATCTCATTGCTCTTCGCTGGGCAGTAGGCTGCCGCCTCCTAGTGGGGTGACATAGGCCTACGTGGGTGTTGTTTTCACTATTCACTGTAGACGGTGACACAGAATGTACCCTTTACTACTAGAAACAAATAATACAGTAATTCCTTGGTATCCGCGAGTTTCGGTTATCCGCTGACTTTGGGGCTGTGGGCCTAAAACCTTAAAATACGTACGTTTTCTTCACCTTGTGTAGTACACCGTACTCGGTGTGGAAGTCATACAATTCTGAAAACATGTGTTTGAATAAATGTTTTGGCGTCCGTATAATGTTGAGTCGCCCACTAGTGTGCCGACGGCCGCTATGAGCCAAGCTAGATTTTTG
This sequence comes from Catonia carolina, assembly GCA_035578175.1. NCBI lineage: Eukaryota > Metazoa > Arthropoda > Insecta > Hemiptera > Achilidae > Catonia > Catonia carolina. The sequence continues at coordinate 439,167,224 of JAQMRL010000001.1, read as the reverse complement.
CGTACTGTACGTATTGAGCGCGTCATCGGGTACCGAGCCCTGCCAGTATAACCCCCCCCCCCCACCGCCATACGTACGCCCAGGCACCATACTGTAATTTCTACGTACTTTCTCTTTCAAATGTCAGTCTAACTTCTTCGTACGTACTGATCACGTGTTGGAGACGGATCCCGTCATGGAAAGGGCCCTTCAGTTCAAAAGAGGACTCAGGAGCTAATGATACCATACGAAGGAGTTTAAAAAGATGAAGAAGATTAAGCAAAGAGCCATAACTAACTATTTTGAAGCAACTTAAATTTTTTATGCGTACAGTACTGTATTTATTAAATATTCATAGATTATAATAATGGTAAAATGTTCCCAAAACTATTAAACACTTAAAACTACTGCAGGACTTTATCTTTGGAACCTAACCTCCATCTTTTCGTTCATGTAAGGTATCATTATCCGCGGTAACCCTCCGGAACGTAACCCCCGCGGATAACGATGAATCACTGTACAAGTGAAACGTTACTACTACTAACGCCGTCTCTCACAGTAGTAGTGACGTATGCATACCTCTCAGCTGCACAAAGCTTGGCAACGAGCAGTAGTGAAGGTGTCGTCATTTGCAGGGTGGAAAGTAGATGTTTTTCAGAGGGCTTGGCTTGTTGGTAAGCATACTTTTCTAGTCAATTAAAACCTCAAAAACTTCATATCAAATTTTCCAAATCGAGTTTTCACCGGAAATACACGTTTTCAGGAAACTCGACTAAAAAACAACAACATATTTTTAGCGATTAATCTCTGGGTGTGTATGTTTTGTGTCTGTGTGTGTACACGAGACGAAATATCTCATGAACGATAAATAGTACGAAGTTGAAACTTTGAAGATACGTTTTACGTACCACTAGGGTACTGGATACGATAATTTTCATGAAAATCGTTCTACCGGAAGTAGTAGTTTGTACTTTGTACGTGCAATTTTTCAAACGGCTCGTACGACTTTTTTTTTAAAAATCGCCTCTTTTACTACGTTTTTTTTTATCTACTACACACATCTGAGAAATATCACACCCGCCCAACTTCAGGGCTAGAAAAATAACAAATCTATAGAACAGATGTTGTAATCGCAGGACCCAGTTCTAAGTAAATGTTTGGATGTTTTTGTCCTACTTTTAGTTAACATTATTATTCGAAAAATTACTTAGAAATTAGTATTTAATCAGCGTATTTCAATAAAAAAAAATAATTATTGAATAAACAAAACATATTTTGTCTATATTATTTACTAATAATAATAATCTCTTTATTCTATGACTGTTATCATAGAACAGAATGCGTCAATACAATTTACAAATAATAGACTACAATATAGATTAAAATATACATACAATACAATTAAAGTAATCCCTGTAATCCCTTGGTATCCGCTGACTTTGGGGCTGTGGGCCTGAAACCTTAAAATACGTTCGTTTTCTTACCTTGTGTGCACCGTACTTGGTTGAGAAGTCATACAATTCTGAAAACATGTGTTTGAATACATGTTGAGTCACACACTAGATGGCGACGGCCGCCATGAGCCAAGCTAGATTTCCGTGTACTGTACGTAGTGAGCCAGTCATCGGGTACCGGGCCCCGCCTGTAACACCCCACCATACGTACGCCCAGGAACCATACACTGTAATTTCTCCGAACGATTTCCTCCATGTGTCAGTCTAACTTCTTCCTACGTACGTACAGTTCTTTATGTGTTCGACGATCCTGAAACGAAGCCAAGCATTTCTTCACAAACCATCAACGAGATCCTCAGCATGGCAACGCATTGGCTGACCACGTGTTTGGAGACGGATCTAGTCATGGAAAGTGCTCCTTAATTCAAAAGAGGACTCAAAAGCTGATGATAACATACGAAGAAGTCCACAAGGAGTTTGAAAAGAAGAAGAAGCAAAGAGCCATAACTGACTATTTTAAAACAACTTAAATTTTTTATGCGTACATTACTGTATTTATTAAATATTCATAGATTATAATAATGGCAAAATGTTCCTAAAACTATTAAACACTTAAAACGACTGCATGACTTTACCTTTAGAACCTAACCCCCATAGGTACTGTGTCATAATTTTTATTTCCTTGAAAAAAGGGGTTTACAGTGCTCACGCGATTGTTTATTAATATTATTCTTACTGCTTTTTTGTTGAGCGTACAAAATTTTGTGAACTAAAGAGTTATGACCCCATAAATGAATGCCATAGGTAATGTGACTCTGGAAAGGTGAAAAATAAATCGACAGCAGTGTGTTTAGGAGGAGCAAAGGTGTGAGTTTTCGGAGGATAAAATGCACTCTTGATATTTTCTCTTGATTTTTTTTTTACTCTGTACATGGCACTTCCAGCTTAAGTCAGAGTTGAAATGAAACCCTAACAATTTTACCACGTTATTTCAACTGGCAATATCCTTAGAATTAAAAAACAGCCCCTTTCAAAAAAAAAAAAAAAATGTCCGGAATTGGAGTCCAGAAATCATGGTAGGCCTAATTAAAGGACTTTTTAAAGCAGCAGCGAATATATTTTATTTATTTATTTATTTTTTATTCATAATTTGTGTACGTTGCAATCTGTTCAATTGAGAACAATAAGCAACCCCATGACCCAATGAGATGAGGATGATGTGTATGACGTGTAAATGAGGTGTAGTCTTGTACAGACCCAGGTCGACCATTCCTGAGAGAGTATGGTTAATTGAACCCCAACCATCAAAGTACACCGGTAACCACTGTCTAGTATTCAAATCCGTATAAAAGTAACTACCTTTACTAGCATTTCAACCAGGAACCTTCGTCTCCGAAAATCAGCTGTTAAACAGCTGATTTTGGCGACGACTTTACCTCTAGACCAACCCGGTGGGTTGAATATATTTATGATGGGCAAAATGATTGCGTGACTGAAGGATTGGGACAAAAATGAAGGGAAAGATATATAAGACAGTGATTAGACCGGCATTGTTATATGGTAGTGAAACTTTGCCTATGAAGAGGAGATAGGGAAACAAGTTGGAGGTTGCGGAAATGAAGATGTTGATGTGGATGCAGGGAAAGACTAGGAAAATAGGATACGAAATGAAGTAATAAGGGAGTCTGTGGGAGTGATAGAAGTGTCCAAGAAGGTTCAGGAACGAAGACTGCAGTGATATGGGCATTTGATGCGTAGGGATGAGGAGTATGTGGGGAGGGTTGTGGATGGGGTGAGAGGGAGGGGGAGACCCCGGAGAAGATGGAGAGACGCCGTGGCGGACGACCTGAGGGAGAAGGACCTGAGCGAGGAGGATGTGGTGGATCGGAGAGAGTGGAGGAGAAGAATAAGGAACAGCGACCCCTGAGGAAGGGAAAAGCTGAAGAAGAAGAAGAAAATGATTGCCAACATTCGGTAGCGGACCAAAAGAAGGAAGAAGAAGAAGAAGAAAAGAATTTTGACGAAGCGACTGCAAGAGCCTAAGGGAAGTCCGTTCGGCCTCTAATTAAAAGTGTTACACTACTCTCGATGTTCACGTGAAATCACAGTTCAACGTATTTATCTTGCTTAGTAATTTATTTGCTGTGTTTTTTGTACGAATTATAATTATTTTAAGAGTTTGGCAAAATTCCCATTGATATTTTTTATTTGAATAATTTTCCTCAATTAATGGATTACAAACAAAGTTGTTGATCTCAAGTGACTCGTGAATTGGATGAGTACGACGGCTGATGAGTTAAGCTGCTTTTGTGGCAAGATAACACTCACTCATTGTTTTGCTATGCTGTTACACTTTTGTAAGCGTTACGCGTAATCGGATCTCTGTGACGTACGTTGGCCGTATAAAGTATGCTAGCCTAAAAACACTTACTACATTCAAAAATGTAAAATGTAACATTCAAAAATTTGTTGTTTCGGTTATCAGCCTTCAACAAATTTTATCATGGGTATGCATTTTTGTCGTAAAATGGACAATAGTAACCCACTCTATTATCTATTCCCACTCTATTATCTATTCTTTATCATTCTATGAATGGGATGCTAGAAATTTCGCGAACCATGCTCTTCGATATTGTCACAATATACTACACTATTGCGCTAAAATGCATATTAAGGCCGCAATCTTTTAAAAACCATGTTTTTCTACGAGAGAACAGCCTCCCCAAGAATTTCAGCACATATTGCACCTGCCCTATCGTGTAGAGAATAAAAAATATAGGTAGGTAGTAAATGAGGCGATTTTTAAAAAAAATCGTAGGAGCCGTTTTTGAGATAATCGCAAAAAAGTGAAAAATGACACGAATAAACTGCTACTTCCGGTTGACCGATTTTAATGAAAATGTTCGTGTCGGTTCCTTTAGTAGTATCTAATTTAAGTTTCAATTTCTTACTATGTTCCGTTCTTGAGATATTTCGTTCACACACACACACACACAGACCAATCGCTAAAAACATGTTTTTTTTTTGGGTTCAGGGATATGAAAACGTTTATATCCGGTGAAAACTCGATTTGTAAAAATCGACATGAAGTCAGTACATACCTTCCTATGTATTCATATTGGCAAGACAAGTAAAAATCTATTAAGTTACTTACATTAACCGTTTCTAGTAGGTGTGTTTTGGTATAGCTTTAGACTAGCCATTAGGAATGTTTGTTTAATTAAAACGTGGTAGTATAATAATAATGGTGTGTGCGTGCGTGCGCGCGCGCGTGTGTGTGTGTGTGTGTGTGTGTGTGTGAAGCGATAATACGCGGCGAGTGTGGTTTAATTTAAAAGGAACGGAACGGAATACGTCGTGCCACTTTAAATGAACAAGATAACAAAATTGTTTAGAAAAATACGTGTGACGTATTCGATGACTGTTGTAAAATTATTGTTGAATAGAAAAACAACTCTTATTTGTCTCGTTGACGGTCGACACACTAACTACCGTACTAAGTGTGTAGTTCGTTTAAAGTACTGTATTTGCCGCCGTGATCTGTTCGTGGAATTATGTATTTAAAACAAAATGATGACTGCCGTGTAAGTTGCGCCTGTACAATAATTATTCCATTACGTATCTCTACTGTAGAACGTCGATTATCCGAATCAATTTTAATAAGTCTCGATTCGGATTATCAAAAAACTGGTGTGAAACACTCAACATCAGTTGAGTGTTTCACTCAACTGGTGTTTAAAGTACTGGTGTATTTTACGTATTTTACTGGTGTGTTTTAAGTACTGGTGTACTCAACTGGTGTGTTTAAAGTACTGTATTTGCCGCCGTGATCTGTTCGTGGAATTATGTATTTAAAACAAATGATGACTGCCGTGTAAGTTGCGACTGTACAATAATTATTCCATTACGTATCTCTATTGTAGAACGTCGATTATCCGAATCTATTTCAATAAGTCTCTAGATTCGGATTATCAAAAAACTGGTGTGAAACACTCAACACAACTTTCTCTTGCCAACGCAAATAATGACCAATATAACCTAACATTAGTAATACCTACAACATTAGAAATAAACAAAAAAAACTAACCTCATGAAACATAACATTATTTTAATCATGAGTGAAACAGGCGAAATGAAATTCAACCTCAGTTTGGTTTTAAAATACGGAAAATCACTCCTTCACGCTAAACTAGGCTCTGTAGAGAAAAATACATCAAATAAAAGTTGTAGATCTTTTAATTTCCTATAAATTTGATTATATACACTTTTGACGTAAAATGCATACTAAGGCCGAAATCTTAAAAAAATCGATTTTTCACGTTTTCGTGAGAGAAAAAAAACAGAAAATCGCTAATTACTGCTAAACTAAGCGTTATACAAAAACATGTATAAAATAAAAGTTGTAGGATTTTAAATTCTCTACAACTTTTATTATATACATTTTTGCGCTAAAATGCATAGTCTATTAAAGCCGCAATCTTAAAAAAAAACAATTTCTTTACGTGAAAACAGCCTCACCAAGAATTTCAGCCAACATGGCGCCTACCCTATCTTGTAGAGCATAAAAAATTAAGTAAATGAGGCGATTTTAAAAAAAATCGTAGGACCAGTTTTTTGAGAAAATCGCAAAAAAGTGAAAAATGACACGAATAAACTACTACTTCCGGTTGACAGATTTTGATGAAAATGTTCGTGTCGGGTCCGGTAGTGGTATGTAACTTAAATTTCAAGTTCGTACAATGTTCCGTTCTTGAGATAATCTGTTCACACACGCGCGCGCGCACACACACGCACACGCAGAGAGAGAGAAAGAGAGAGAGGGGGGAGAGAGAGACCAATCGCTAAAACCATGTTTTTTGGGTTCAGGAGGTCTGAAAACGTGTATATTTGGGTGAAGAGTGTATTTGTTAAAATCGACGTGAAAACAATACTTTCCTTCCTATATATTCATAAATAGGCAAGAAAAAGTAAAATTCGGATAAATTGATAAATCTACGTACGCTCGTGTTTTAAGTTGTAGAATAGCAATCTATTATATATTTAGTATCGTTGATCAAATATCAAGATTAAAAGTCAATTGTTGGAGAATTTCAAATAAATATTTAAAATAATTAAATAACTAAACATCAGGATAAATAATTTCCAGTTATTATCTTAATATTGTATTATCAAGAATTAAATGTACATGAAGCTGAAATTTAACGAGAAATATTAGAGTATATAAATAATAATTCCAGAAGTCAAATAGTTAAACTTAATGTAAGTGAATCTACTAAAAACAAATGAAAGTATAATTTTAAGTAAATAATTTCAATTAATTAAAATTTAATAAAAGGAAATTAATACAACATCAAGATCTAAATGAATTAAGAAACTGAATTTTTTTTTGAGGTAGCTGGTAATTACAGTAAATCAAACATTTCTAGTCATGTTATTAAGCTATAGGCAGTATTACAGGTCATATTTATTTCATATAAGGTTTATGAAGATAATTTTCTCGTATTAAACCACCAGCTTACAAAATGTACGTACAAACTGCACGGTAGTGAAATGTACGAGTAGTGTCTCACTGTTGAGGTTGGCAGCACTGTCATATTTACACTTCCGTTCCTCACAGCCCATACATACGCAAAAGGCAATCTCGTGACTTCACTATCTATACTTCTTTGGTACCTTTCACATGGACCATGTAGTTAGTTTCTAGGCATAGTGAAATAAACTAAAGTTTCATCTGAATTACGTATCTGATCAAGATTATAAATACCGGGTGATTTTTTAGTCCTGTTACCCAATTGTTAATATCTGGTAATTTTTTTCTAAGAAAGGGATATTTTGTTTTGTGACACAAAGTTGGTAGCCCTACTAAACCGGTATAGATACGACAGTTTGAGTTGATTCTCCTTGAGTTGCGTAAAAAAAAAGATTCTCCTTGAGTTGCGTTAAATTTTGTGCAGTTTCCAGTTATGTTACGAACAGAATGTCTTTTACCCTAGAACAACGGGTTTTCATTCTTGAACAATATTTTGCTACAAAATCGTATGCGAGTGTAAAAGAATCATTTCAAATTAAATTTTTTAGTGTTCCTCCACTCTATTCTAGTCAATTTCTAGGCTAACTAACTGATTTTTAGAGGTAGGTATTGTTTGCAGCAGAAAACGTAGTGGTCGACCAACTCTCTTGACAGATGACGTTAAGAGAATGTGAAAACAAGATTGTTCAATTCTCCATGGAAAGGTTTACAAAAACTTTCCTCGCATGTTGATTTGTCATGTTCGAGTGCTCAGAAAGCTGCTAAAAAATTGAAATTGTATCCGTATCACATACGATTAGTTCTAGAGCTTCAGCCTCCAGATTTAAACAAGAGATTGTTTTAGGATAAAAGACATTCTGTTTGTAGCACGACCGGAAATGGCACAAAATTTTACACAGCTCAAGGAGAATCAACTCACACTGCCATATCCATACTGGTTGAGTAGGGCTACCAACTTAGTGTCACAAAACAAAATTTATTTTTTTTAGAAAAATATTACCAGACATTAACAATTGGGTAACAGGACTAAAAAGTCACTCTGTATTTTCAGTTCGTAAGTTAATAACATGAGGCTGGAAATTCACAAGCTGCGTTTTAAAATCAAATGTTGCGTTTGTGAGCGAGTCGCTTCTACGAATTCTGATAATTATTTATAAAGTTTTATTTTTAATTTTTATTCTTCTTCTTCTTCTTACTATCAAGGATTAGGCGTAAGCCTGTTCCGAACTCACAAACCATCCTGCACGTCTACACAAACACGAGACACTCCAGCCCGTACATCTCGACTACTGCCATCTTCTTCGAGCTCTTCCCACCTCCCTTCTTCCAACTGGAACATATTCCGTCACTTTTAAAGTATTGTCTCCTCTGGCATCTGGCCTTTATTTTAATTTTAAAAGGAGATTAATTTATTTTATCTTATAATGCCTAGTAACTTAGATGTCTCGTACATAGTTTGGAGTGCTGATACACCGGTTCAATGGTAATAAGTGTACGTGACTGTAAGACACCTTCCAATGTAAGACGCACTTCGGTTTTCTAGGTATCAAATTGTGAAAAAAGGTACGTCTCAGAATCGAGGAAATACTGTACAGTAATCCCTCGTTATCCGCGGGGGTTACGTTCCGTAGGGTTACCGCAGATAATGATACCTTATATGAACGAAAAGATGGGGGTTAGGTTCTTAAGGTAAAGTCCTGTAGTCGTTTTAAGTATTTAATAGTTCTAGGAACATTTTACCATTATCATAATCTATGAATAATAATTAATAAATACAGTAATGTACGCATAACAAATTTCAGTTCCTTTAAAATAGTTATGGCTCTTTGCTTCTTCTTCTTCTTTTCAAACTCCTTGTGGACTTCTTCGTATGTTATCATCAGCTCCTGAGTCCTCTTTTGAATTGAAGGGATTTTTTACATGCCTGGATCCGTCTCCAATACGTGGTCAGCCAATGCGTTGCCATGCTGAGGATCTCGTTGATGGTTTGTGAAGAAATGCTTGGCTTCGTTTCAGGATCGTCGAACACATAAAGAACTGTACGTACGTACGAAGAAGTTAGACTGACAGATGGAGGAAAACGTACGGAGAAATTACAGAATGGTGCCTGGGCGTACGTATGGCTGTGAGGGTGGGGTGGGGTGTTACAGGCGGGGCTCGGTACCCGGTGCGGTGACTGCCTCACTACGTACATTACACGGAAATCTAGGTTGGCTCATGGCGGCCGTCGCCATCTAGTGTGTGACTCAACATGATACGGATGCCAAAACATTTATTCAAACACATGTTTTCAGAATTGTATGACTTCCCAACCAAGTACGGTGTACACAAGGTGAGAAAACGTACGTATTTTAAGGTTTTAGGCCCACGGACAAAGTCACCGGATACCAAGCGATTACTGTATATACAGTTGAGCCGTTCTTAGTTTGCTCCTCCTCCTCCTACTGTCAACAAACAAAAGCCACCTACTACAGGGTGCACGCTAGAGTCTGCGACTTTACGGATGTCGTATTTCTATTAAGTTAACTATTTTTAAATTATAAGTACTTAAAAGTACTAAAAACATCAGTCATGATATGATGTAGGCCTAACAATTTCATTTATTTTATTTTTTTTTGGGGGGCTCCCAAACTCCCCTACACCCCGCCGTCTCCACCCACTACTATGGCTGGTCGCAAGGATGCGAGGTGGTACAGTAGAACAGCAAGATAATTTCGCCTTAGTATACCGCACCATTACAACTTAACGTAGTCATTCTTTCTTCTCTAAAAAAACAGTCAGCCGCTGAGCTTAACATTCACCACATAGACACAAATAACAAATAACACACCACCAAGAACCAGTTTCCGACTTCTGAGTGGTCCCACCACTCACAGCCATCCAAGCCGGTCTTCTCCGAAAGGGAGTTTCCGCCACTCCCGGCTAAAAAAGTCCCTCCTAAGGACAGCACTGCATTCGATTTTTCTACGATCGTCCAGTTCCTAACCTCCCCTAAGTTCCTAGCTTGGGTGGCTAATGTTCTTCCTCAACTAACATCTATTAGCTCCGCCTCTGAAGCTATCACTATCCTTATCTCATCTCTGACCTCCCTCCTTTTGTAATGCGTTTTCGCATTATGTCATGGAATGGTAATGGCATCCTTCGCCAACGAAACGACCTACTACGAGTACTAACAGATTACGATATTGACGTTGCTCTTCTACAGGAAACTAAATTTTTACCTACTACTCGCTTTCGCCTATCCCCCTACATTGTGTATCGTGCCGATCGACCTGGCGCTGTGGTCCCGGCAGGAGGGGTAGCTGTTCTGATACATAAGAGACATGTTCATAACTTCCTTGACGTGACCCATATTCCTTCGATTGAACATGTTGCCGTTACGGTGCCTCTCTTCTCACGTCTGGTTACTTTCATTTCAGTTTACCGCCCCCCATCTGCTGCCCATTTCCACCCCGCAGCCCTTGCTATGCTCTTCGACCAACGTCAACCTGTGTTTGCAGCTGGCGATTGGAACAGCAAACACACGGACCTCGGCTGCCGAACAACGAACATTGCTGGTACTGAACTCCTGTCCTTCCTCGAGCAGTCTCCTTTGTCGTTAGCGCTCCATGTTCCTGATACCCCGACAAGGGTGCCCCCATTCACCTATCAACTTCCTGATATCCTTGATTACGCTATTTCTCTCGATCTTGCCTCCGTCCCAGACATCGATGTATTACCTGAATTGAATTCTGATCACTATCCAGTTCTGTTTACTTTCACGTCCTCGACTGCTCGTATCCCTGTCCCGCCTCCTTCTCTGAAGGTTTGCTGGCGTTCCTTCTATGACTCAGTTGCCTCCCTAATTCCACCTGAACCCCCTACTATTGCCACTGTAACTGAGCTCGAGTCCCATCTTGATTCCCTCACTTCGATACTTTCCGATTCCATTGCCCAGAACTCGCACCCACGTCCGCCTCGCACTAGGTCATCACTTCCAGCTCCTATCAAAGCAGCAATCGCCGATAGGCGTCGCTTTCGAAGGCTCTGGCAGCGCACCAGAGATCCACATCATCGGGATCTGTTCAACGGTGCCGCTGCTAGGTGTAAACTGCTACTCGATGGTCACCGGTGTAGTAAGTGGGAGGACTACCTTCATCGAGTAGCGGATGACGGAAGACCATGGGAGGCTACACGTCGTTTGTTGTCGACCCAGAGGAAGTCGCATCCTCTGATGACACCTAATGGTTTGACATATTCTCCGCAGGCGATTGCTGACACTTTCGCTTCGCATTTTGAACGACATTTTGTTGCCCCTCCGCCCGTTCATCATGACCAGGATGAACTCATTCATGATGAAGTCAACTCAACGCTCTCTGACCCTACGCCCTGTAACTTACAGCCCTTCACGGAGGATGATGTCACCTCTGTAATTTCCTCGATTAATCCGCGTAAGGCCCCTGGTCCTGATAATGTCTCTGGATACGCCATCCTGAATTCCCCGCCAGATCTAAAGCTTCATCTTTTGACAATTTTCAATGCAGTGTTGGCGCTGCAACATTTCCCCTCTTCGTGGAAGGTTTCCAAAGTCATTACTATTCTGAAACCCCACAAACGTCCAACTGATCCCGAAAGTTATAGACCAATTTCCCTTTTGCCGATCCTGTCAAAATTATTCGAAAGGCTTCTTCTCCCACGCCTGCGACCTGTTGTTGAATCTGTTCTTCCCCCCGAGCAATTTGGTTTTCGTCAAGGACACTCCACAACTACCCAACTCCTCCGCATCGTCACGGCACTTGTGGATGCCAGAAATTCTTACTGTGACACGACGGCTGTACTGCTTGATTTTCGGGCTGCATTTGACCGCGTCTGGCATATGGGCCTCCTTTACAAACTGGCACAATTCTTTCCCCCCTCAACTGTCCGATTACTCCATTCCTATCTTACTGGAAGACAATTCCAAGTCTCTGTCACTATTCCTCAGTTCCACATGGCCATGTCCCCACTCACCCCTTCGTCCGCGGGTGTACCTCAGGGCTCGGTCCTTGGGCCCATCCTCTATCTTATGTACACCTTCGATTTTCCTGTCCGTGATTCAATCCAATTCGGACTGTTTGCCGATGATGCTATTCTGTACCGTCACGGCAGATGCCTCCGCCTCAATTGCCGCGCGCTTCAAACTCAGCTTCTAGACATCACTAGCTGGTGTCGTGTCTGGAGACTATCACTTAACCCCACAAAATGCGAAGCAATCCACTTTACACTAAAACGCAATGTTCCTCCGCCTCTACGATTGGAAGGGGAACTCCTCCCATGGCAGAACAGCGTGAAATATCTAGGGGTTGACCTAGATAAACGATTGACACTTCGACAGCACATTGACAGCAAGCTTAGCAAGGGTAGGGCCTTGTTCGCTTTACTCATCCCTTTGTTCCTCTCTCCTGCATACTCCTCAAAACTGAAACTTCTGATGTACTCCTCTATCCTACGTCCTTTCCTTTTGTACGGGTCACCGGTATGGTGGCCCTTTCTCTCCAAGTCCAACAAAAGACGTACTTCAGCATACCAGAACAAAGTCCTCCGGTGCATCACACAGTTCCACTATCTTATATCCAATCGCATCATACACGAACACCTTCTCTTCCCTTCTATGGAGGACTTTATTTACAATACCTCGAAACGGCTACACGACGCTGGGAAAACTGACGGACCCCAGATAATTCAGGACTTGTACCGACGCCTACACCCACCTGAAGTCTCTATCCCATTACCATTCCACGACTTTATCTAAATTTTAGAATGACCCACTTAACAAAATTTAGAGTTGCCACATTTTTATTCTGCCCTGTATTCCTCTTATTTGCCCATGCCCCTCCTACTTGTATGACTCACTCCCCCCAGTTGGTAGTTGTCCCCATGTTCCTATGCATAATCACTCCACTACGGTGAAAAGAGCCGCCATTTTAAATTAATAAACACTCAGAAGATAAAAAGGCCGGTGATTATGCCAAACTCTACCCTTTCCGTCTCCCCTGAAATCATAAACTAACCCCTACCTTAAATTATACCTTTAGTCCACGTTCAGTAAAATGCATGCCTTCCCCTCACCAAAATATTAGGCGTCCCACAAAACTGAAAAAAGGCCACTGAAAAATAAAATAAAATAAAAGAGCCGCTCTTAAACCCACTTGTCCCTTAATTTAAATTTTCCACAAATAACTTCTAAAAATAAATTACCTCCTTTCAAGTCCCAGTTCCAATGTCCCACGAACCAGAATCCTATTTCCTATTTAAACTATAAAATTCCCCCTAAATTTCTTGAGGTTGCAATTATTCTGTTATATTGTTCCCCGAGCGACCAGGTGTTCCTTAACACGATGTCGCCATCATAGGGCTTCTTAGCCCTCTCAACCAGGATTCAGGATTCAGGATTCACACATAAAAGACATAAAATAACATAAAGATCTCGCAGTATTTACAGCCTTCCTTCACAGTATCCTGTACAGTTTTTCTTTAATTTTGCTATCTCTGTGAAACAGATCTACCTCTCCATTTATTTCTTTGGCTGTAGCTATACATCTATTGATTGGAGCTATTTTACTTTTTGTAGCTCCAGCAAACAGCCTAAAACTTCTTAAAGCTGTGCCAGGTACTCTCAGAAAAATCTTCGAGATATCCGGAACTTCAACTCGTGAGTGCAGAATGTTGTAAATGTAAAGTACTTCCATCACTCTACGTCGCGTGCTCAGATTCTGAAGCCCGTAGAATGAGAGGGCATCCGCATAGCCATCAAATTTTCTCCCAGATCTGGGCTTATAAAAATACTTTTAATAGTATTTTGAATTTAAATACTTTTGAAAGTATTTTGTTGTTAATTTTTAATCACCGTTTACACATTTTGATATACTGCGCATGCTCAGTGACGTCATTATTTGTTTACATTAGGAGGAAACTAAGAGAGGCTGGACTGTAGAATTGGGAAGAAAAAGTGGAGTGAGTGTTTTTCACCGGATTTCTCCTGAATTGATTGGCATAATCGTCCTTCTACCGTATGTACCTACCACAATACGTACCCATGTTCGTGTCGCTTGCGCTTCATACATTGCTATTATTATTATTATGTATCGACAATGTGTTGTTTAGATCAACAGCCGAAAGGCTGGTTTGAACCTCTAGGGGTTTTACTAAGGTAAGGCATACACGTTACGGTATACCTGCGCAGGTATACCCGAGCAGGTTAACTGTACCGGTCTACCTGTACAGTCAAGAGCACACTCACGCTACTACGGTAAACCAGATAGTTGTTTCAGTTCAAAAAAAGATGACCACGCAACAAGACGACGCGATTGCTGTTTTAGGGTTATTATTGGTCATTAAGAGTTAAAAGCAAAGAAAAAAAACGCGAAAACTGGTGTAAAGACTGGCTTTTGAAGAGGAATGTATATACTCACACGAATTTAATCCAAGAATTAACTTCAGAACCATTAGATTACCATAATTACTTGCGGATGAAGGAAGATGTCTACCAGAAATTGCTGTCGATGGTAACTCCTTTAATACAAAAGAACAGTACAGTAGGTCACTACAGTGAACACAACCGACGCTTTCCGTGTCAAGCTAAAACTGAACTGAAACCTGCGCAGGCATACCGAAGATCCCACACACACGCTCCGGTGAGCACGCCTGCGCAGGTTGAAAGAATTAAATTTCGATTCTTCTCCAGTCGCCTGCGCAGGTCACTACGCCTGCACAGTTCTGACTGCAGCAGCTGGCATACACGCTCCGGTTTACCTGTACAGGTGACCTGTGCAGGTAAACCTCTCCGGTATACCGTAACGTATATGCCCAGCGTAAGTAAAACGAGGAGTGAGGTGGTTTACCATTGCCACAGCTCACTGAGTGGAAAAGTACGCTTATCAGCATGCTGGGCCCTCTGAAAGCACATATTTTCCACTCTGTAAATGACAAATTCACTTCATTCACCACAGGGTCTGGCTGTACAATGACATTCATTACTTTCAGAGAAGATAACTCTGTTTAGTGTCTTTTACACCTCTACCTCTTCTGTTCTTAAATGATTCAGTCATTTAATTGGCTGACCATGTGATAAGAAACAGAACTATTTATTTTAGCCCTGCAACTAACAGATTGAGTGTAAATAATTTGACACCCACCTATCTGTTATGGGCAGGTATCGACAATACCTTGTTAATAAATCGGTTCTTCGAATCCGATTATTTGTGGTGTCAGGCCTCAGGCAACGCCTGAAGGTTAATCTTATTCATAAACACGTTTACCTTGTCTGATGATGTTATGTTCTTAGTATTACTCAACGGTAGCGCCTAATATCTGTCATTAAACTCATCAAACTCAAACTCTTCCTCAATTACGTGCCACCACGCCTATAATGTGATTCGTGTTCCTAGAATTCTGTTCTTGTAAAAGGTGGAATTTTTATATTTCCCGCAATCTCCTTCTCACCTGTTTCTCCTAGAATGATTTTTTAATTTTTTTTTTTTACTTTTTCTTGCCTATATGAATATATAGGAAAGAAAGTATTGTTTTCATGTCTATTGTAAGATATAAGAGTTTTCACCGGATCTACACGTTTTCAGATCTCCTGAATCCAAAAACATGTTTCTAGCGATTGGTCTGTGTGTGTTTGTGTGTGTTGTGTGTGTGCAAAATATCTCAAGAAGGGAACATCATCGTACAAACTTGAAACTTGAAACTTTAGTTACACTACCGGACCCGGCACGATCATTTTCATTAAAATCGGTCAACCGGAAGTAGTAGTTTATTCGTGTAATTTTTCACTTTTTGGCGATTTTATCAAAAACTGGTCTTACGATTTTTTTTTAAAAATCCCCTCATTTACTTAATTTTTTATGCTCTACAAGATAGGGTAGGCGTTTGCTGAAATTCTTGCTGAGGCTGTTTTCACGTAAAGAAATAATTTTTGTTAAGATTGCTGCTTTATTATGCATTTTAGCGCAAAAATGTATATATTAAAGTTGTTGAGAATTTAAAATTTTACTACTTTTATTTAAACTTTTTTTTGTATAACGCTTAGTTTAGCGGTAATTAGCAATTTTCTGTTTTTTCTTCTCAGGAAAACGTGTGAAAAATTTATTTTTTTAAGATTTCGGCCTTAGTATGCATTTTACGACAAAAGTGTAGTCTATCGTAATAAAATGTAGCCTATAGGAAATTAAAAGATCTACAACTTTTATTTAAAGCATTTTTCTCTACTGAGCTTAGCTTAGCGTGAAAGAGTGATTTTAAGTATTTTCAAGCCAAACTGAGGTCGATTTTCATTTTGCGTCTGTCACTGATGATTAAAAATGAGGTTATGTTTTCTGAAAAGTTAGTTTTTTTGTTTATTTATAATGTTTTATTACTGATGTTAGGTTATATTGGTCATTTTTTTGCATTGGCAAGAGAAAGTTGTGTGAGTGTTTCACACCAGATTTTTATAGTAAATAAATAATAGGTTTTAGCATAATAGTAGTATTGTTTGTTAATGGAGGGGAGGAGGGTGAATGTAGTGGGAATGTATGGATAGATATGGTGGTATGTAGTGTGGAATGTGACCGGGATGATGCAAATCCGGTGTGTGTGTGTGTTATTCATTCATTTCCTGGTATTCCTTCTAATAATGTAGTATACAGTCATCATCATTCACCAACGAATCATTCTCATCACTCATCCATTTTTCTCTTCGTCTACATTTGTAAAATAAAACCCTTCTGTTTGCAGATTCAAACTGATTTCAACAACTTTTTTCGACTTTCCAGTAGGCCTACTACTAATAATTGGTTTTATTTGTACCTAACCTAGCTTTCAATGTGTAAGGTTGTGCGAAAAGTTAAAGGATTAAAATATAGTTTGCAGTGATGTACAGTGAGTCCCTTCGCTCGCAAACCCCCCCCCCCCAATTTGTCGTTCTGCTGTCCCTCAAATTGAAAAACAAAAATATACTAATAGTGTATTACTTTCTCTTGCCTATATGAATATATAGGAAGGAAAGTATTGTTTTCATGTCGATTTTAACAAATACACTCTTCACCGGATCTACACGTTTTCGGACCCCCTGAACCCACACAAACATGTTTTTAGCCATTGGTGTGTGTGTGTGTGTGTGCGTGCGTGTGAATAAAATATCTCAAGAACGGAACATCGTACAAACTTGAAACTTAAAGCTGAAGTTACATACCACTACCGGACCCGACACGAACATTTTCATTAAAATCGGTCAACCGGAAGTAGTAGTTTATTCGTGTCATTTTTCACATTTTTTTGCGATTTTCTCAAAAACTGGTCCCACAATTTTTTTTTTAAACCCGCCTCGTTTACTCAATTTTATATGCTCTACAAGATAGGGTAGGCGCCATGTTTGCTAAAATTCGTAGTGAGGCTGTTTTCACGTAAAAAATATATAAGGGAAAAATATGGCGAATCTTAACTTTCTATCACCATGAATGCTTGCTTCCCAGTAAAAAACTGGAATTTTCTAAGTACTGTACAAAAGTAACAACAAAACAACATGGTAGCGTACGCTGGTATGTTACCTTACTACATTCGTGTAACTCACAAAGCAAATAGTCACTGCGCGCTAATTTCAATATGTGGATAGCCTACTTACCACAGAACATCTATAAAACCATTAAATGCCAATAAGGTTCAACTGCATAGCTTATTCTTTAAAACAATCGACCTTATTGCCATTGGTAAGTGTACATAACAGACAGATACTGCCCATAACAGACAGGTGGGGTGTCAAATTATTTACACTCAATCTGTCCATGGCAGGGCTAAAATAAATAGTTCTGTTTCTTATCATCACATGGTCAGCCAATTAAATGACTGAATCATTTAATAACAGAAGAGGTAGAGGTGTACTGTGACATTAATCAGAGTTATCTCCTCTGAAAGTAATGAATTTTATTATACAGTTGGACCCTGTGGTGAATGAAGTGAAGGTGTCATTTGCAGAGTGGAAAATCTGTGCTTTTCAGAGGGCCTGGCATATGCTGATAAGCGTAATTTTTCACTCGGTGAGGAAGGCTGGTAAACCACCTCACTCCTCGTTTTACTTAGTGAAACCTCTAGAGTTGGTTCGAACCAGCCTTTTGGCTGATGACCTAAACAACAAGTGTACATACCATAGATCTTTAAAGGGTTAATATTGTTTACTCATGACTGAACGCAGGTAATATTATTCTCTTTTTACTTTCTCTTGCCTATATGAATATATAGGAAGGAAAGTATTGTTTTCATGTCTACTTTAAGAAATCCACTTTTCACCGGATCTATACGTTTTCAGACCCCCTGAACCCAAAAAACATGTTTTTAGCGATTGGTCTGTGTGTGTGTGTGCGCGCGCGCGTGCGCGTGTGTGCGTGCGTGTGTGTACAAAATATCTCAAGAACGGAACGTCGTACGAACTTGAAACTTAAGTTACATACCACTACCGGACCCGACACGAACAGTTTCATCAAAATCGGTCAACCGGAAGTAGTAGTGTATTCGTGTAATTATTCACTTTTTTGTGATTTTCTCAAAAACTGGTCGTACGATTTTTTTAAAAATCGCCTGGTTTACTACGTTTTTTATTCTCTACAAGTTAGGGTAGGCATCATGTGTGCTGAAATTCTTGGTGAGGGTGTTTTCTCGTAAAAACGTTGTTTTTTTAAGATTACGGCTTTAACATGCATTTTAGCGCAACAATTTATATATTAAAAATTGTTGAGAATTTAAAATCCTACAACTTTTATTTTATAACATTTTTTTTGTATAACGCTTAGTTTATTAGTAATTAGCGATTTTCTGATTTTTTTCTCACGAAAACGGGTGAAAAATCGATTTTTTTAAGATTTCGGCTTTAGTACGATTTTTACGACAAAAGTGTAAATTATATATTCAAATTTATAGGAAATTAATAGATCTACAACTTTTATTTAAAGCATTTTTCTCTACAGAGCCTAGTTTAGCGTGAAAGAGTGATTTTCCGTATTTTTAAGCCAAACTGAGTTCGATTTTCATTTTGCGTCTTTCACTCATGATTAAAATAAGGTTATGTTTGTTGAGGTTAGTTTTTTTTTATTTCTAATGTTTTATTACTAATGTTAGGTTATATTGTTAATTATTTGCATTGGCAAGAGAAAGTTGTGTGAGTGTTTCACACCAGATTTTTACATTGGCATTGGGAAAGTCTTGTGAATGTTTCGCACCCATTTTGTTTTTGGAGCCGAGAACGAACTCTCGACAGAAAACCTAATCCTTTTATGAACTTAAAGATAATAGACTATTATTTGAAAATACAGTAGAGTACCAATTTTCCGTGGATCGTTTAACCGGGGTTTGGATTAACCGTGCGATCACTAGAAATTTTTTTTTTTTTTGGTTTAACGTCCGACTGTTTTGCAAATTGCTGCTAATGCAGACGGTGAAGGATGAAATGAATTTTTTATAACGTATGAAAAAATGCCATGCCCGAGTGGGATTCGATCCCAAGACCTCGTGATGAGAGGCGAGCACGTTACCAGCTCCTAAAATAAGTTGCAAAGAAGCTTTAACCAGTGCTGAAACATTACTAACTTTCATGGAAAATCAGGATGACACAGATTACGTGGACATTTTACATATTCGTGGTTATACTCGTGATATACTCGTGATACTCGTGATTATACTCGTATAAGAAAAATAAAAGAAAAAATATTGCGGCATAAAATGAAACAAAGTAAAATAACAGATTTTTTGTGATTTTTTTTGGTACGTAGTTTAAGGTAAGACTTATATAAATTTATGTAGTAAATATTTTTATTTCAATACAATTTTTTTATTTATTTCCGATATCCGATAGTATTAACATGTATTAATCAGTAGAATAAAACATACGCGTAACTGATGGTTTTGTTTATGACGTAAGTGGTCTCGACCGAATCGGGTCTGTATCATCCGTGTTTTCCGGTTATCCGGTATAGTGATCCCCCCAATTACCACGGATAATTGGTATTGCCTTAAATGGAATGGATGAGACCTTGAGGAAGGATTACTTCATGAAAATTAATAAGAACAAAACGAAAGTGTTGTGCAGCAGCAAGAGTGGTTTAGAAGAGATGGGAAATTTAAAAGTAGGCAACGAAAACATACAGGAAGTTGGGGAATTCTGCTATCTAGGATGCTTTCTATAACAAAGGATGGTAGAAGCACGAGTGATATCAATAGTAGAATTGCTCAAGCTAGAAAAGCCTTTGAAATGAAAAACAGCTTACTGACTACAAACATTGATTTACAGATTAGGAAAAATTTCTTAAAACGTTATGTTTGGAGTGTAGCATTATACGGAAGTGAAACGTGGGTGATAGCGGCTGTAGAACGGAAGAGGATAGAAGCTTTTGAAATGTGGTGTTATAGGAAAATGTTAAAGATTAGGTGGGTGGACAAAATAAGTAATTTAGAGGTTCTTAGGCGAGTGGATGAAAAAAAAAGTATATGGAAGCATCTTACCAAAAGAAGGGATAGGCTAGTGGGGCATATCCTGAGACATCCAGGTATTGGGCTATCAATAATGGAGGGTAACATTGAGGGAGTAAATTGTAGAGGGAGGCAAAGATTAGAATATATAAAGCAAATTACAAAAGATGTAGGGTGTTACAGGTATGTAGATATGAAACGACTTGCGCAAGATAGAACAGGTTGGAGAACTGCATCAAACCAGTCGAGAGACTGATGACGAAAAAAGGAAATTGGTATTATACTGTACTTGAGAAAGTCAGTGTGCGCGCGCTATGAGATAACAATTTTATGCAATGTTTACGATAACCGATCAAATAGGCTGTATGTAGCCTAGTTGAGCCTATAGGCATTCCACAATGTGTAGGCCTATTCAGTTTTATTAATTCGCATATAACTTCTACTACTGCTATCACTACCAGTAGTATAGTAGTATTGTAAGTAGTAGTTAGTAGTAGTACGTCCATTCATTCATTCTTCCTTTTCAATCGATTCATTCATCATCCATCTATTCTGTGTACTATGTGTATTATACAGGGTGAACAAGTTAAAACTGCCCGTACCTATTTACCAATCATGTAAATGTTAACGTGCATTTTTTTACTTTCTCTTGCCTGTATGAATATATAGGAAGGAAAGTAGTATATTGTTTTCATGTAGATTTCACCGGATATAGGTACACGTTTTCAGACTCCCTGAACACAAAAAACATGTTTTAGCGTTTGGTCTGTGTGTGTGTGTGTGTGTGTGTGTGTGTGTGTGTTTGAACTAAATATCTCAAGAACGGAACATCGTACGAAGTTGGAACTTACAACTTAAGTTACATACCACTAGAAGACCCGACTCGAACATTTTCATCAAAATTGTTCTACCGGAAGTAGTAGTAAATTCGTGTAATTTTTCACTTATTTACGATTTCTTTAAAAATCGCCTGGTTTACTAAATTTTTAATCCTCTACAAGATAGGGTAGGGGGCGTGTTTGCTGAAATTCTAGGTGAGGTTGTTTTTACGTAAAAACGTTGGTTTTTTTAAGATTGCGGCTTTAATATGCATTTTAGCGCAAAAAATTACGTAATAAAAAATGTAGAGATTTTGAAATTCCACAACTTTTATTTTGGAACAATTTTTTTGTAGAACGCTTAGTTTAGCGGTAATTACCGATTTTCTGTTTTTCTCGCGATTCTTTTAAGATTTCGGCCATAGTATGCATTGTACGACAAACGTGTATAATCAAATTTATAGGAAAATAAAAGATCTACTACTCTTATTCGAAACATTTTTCTGTACAGTTCCTAGTTAGATTTCCATATTTTTAAGCCAAACTGAGGTCAATTTTCATTTTGCGTCTTTAACTCATGATTAAAATAAGGTTAGTTTTTGTCTATTTCTAATGTTTTATCACTAATGTTAGGTTATATTGGTCATTATTTGGATTGGCAAGAGAACGTTGCGCGAGTGTTTCACACCAGATTTTTAATTCTAGTATTACAATATCTGTGGTTTAAATAAAAATTAAATGATTCTCAAGCAATTTCTCTAACACCAATTCTTTCCATTTTATTCATTATTAAAGAATAATAATAATTGTAGAGACAAATTAAACAAGAGACAAATGATGAATAACGAGCAGTCTATATGTAACGGCGCGACGTTTCGGTTTTTACTTGATCCCTCTATAGGAAGTGAATTGTAAGCTTTATATAAATAGCAAGTTAACCATTTCCGGTTCCTCTTGTTGTATCAATTGATAAGTGGTGTTGGTGTTGGCGTGCTCTGTAATGTGTTTTACATTGTATCGCTACGTGTTACGTATATTTGCTAGTCGATTGTATTGCTTCGCTGTGCGATTTAGTACTTTGATCGTGAAAATAATTCGATGTCTTAACAATTTCAAAATTAAGCGGCCCGTTTTATTTGGAACAGTGTAATCCTATCTGGGTTGTTTGTATAATAATTTTTCGGAGAAGAGTATTTGGCGGTAATAGGTCGGGATACGTGTAACCGGACAGATGGAAAACTAACCAGTTTCGCAAGTTGTTAAGTGAAAGATAATTCTTGGATCAGGTATATTTCAGGTAGAATATGCATTCTAGAGCAAGAGTGTGTAGGCCATATAATCAAAGTTGTAGAACATTTAAGAACCGGTTTTTTAGGTCATCAGCCGAAAAGCTGGTTTGAACCTGTAAAGGTTTTACTAAGTAAAACGAGGAGTGAGGTGGTTTACCATGCCACAACTCACTGAGTGGAAAAGAACGCTTATCAGCATGCCGGGCTCTCTGAAAAGCACATATTTTCCACTCTGCGAATGACACCTTCACTTCATTCACCACAGGGTCTGGCTGTACAATGAAATTCATTACTTTCAGAGCAGATAACCCTGATTAGTGTCTTTTACACCTCTACATCTTTTGTTCTTAAATGATTGAGTCATTCAATTGGCTGACCATGTGACAAGAAACAGAACTATTTATTTTAGCCCTGCAACGAACAGATAAAAATTAAAAGATTAAAAAGCTACAACCGTTAATATAAACATGTTTTCTACAACGCTTAGTTTACCGATAATCAGTGGTATTCTGTATAGGGGACTTACTATGCATTTTATAACACGAATCCACATAATTGAAGTTATAGGAAATTATAAAAATATTGGACACTCATCGCTAAGGTCCGTTTCGGGACCCAGGTAATTAAATAATTAATACACTGAAGTTTACAATTACAAATATTTATTACAACTAAAAGATTTACAAAATAAAATAATAAACTAATTATAATGAAGTAATACAATAAATAACTTAAATAATTTACTTAATACTACTTTCAACAATTATATAGAATGCACATACACAATGAAACTGAATACACAATGCACACGCACACAAAGACAGTATAACAATAGTTTACCAACACAATGCTCGGATGCGTAACCTGTACTACGCACCGTTAGCCATTCAATAAACACTCTTCAGAGATCAAACGGATACCAACTAACTGACCGCGCTCGGGATTCTATTTATATAAGCGGTTCTAAGAATCTTCTCGAAAGACACCGAAATTCGATATAAAATTTCTTTCTAGAGAAGTCTTATTTAATGTAAACAGGTAATCAACCGACCCTTCATAAATAGTTGCACAATAGAGGCCTTTTATCATATACAATAGCGCAGTCCTTTCAAACAACTTTCATGAATAGGCATCCTTTTATAGCCAACTCTATTGTTACTTTTTCACTCTATTATCTACTCTTTACCATTTTACTAGAAATTTCGCGAACCATGCCCTTCTTCGATATTGTCACAATATGTAACTTTTAATCAAATCTAGTTTAGTGTCGGTGATTTCCGTATTTTTAAGTTCTACAGACGTTAATTTCCATTTTGCGTCATTCACTCATGATTAAAATTAGGTTATGTGTTTCATTGTACATTGTTTACTAATGATTAAATACATAGGTTATTTGGTTTTTATTTACATTAGCCAGAGAAAGTCGTGTGAGTGTTTCACTCCAGATTTATTCTTTTTATAATCCGGGTGTACAGTTAGTTGCATGCGGTTGAAAGTGCATCCTGTACGTTACGTTGTAGTGGTGTGCAGTTTAGTCGTGATGGCAGCGGGGAGGGGGTAACTGTTTGAAGGTGAAATACATTTCAAATGAGTAACTAACCGCTCGCGAATCTTTCTCGTCTATTTTCTTTTTTCCTTGTTTTTCGCTAGAAATAACATTGTGAGATCGTTGCGTTACGGGTTAACATTGTTCTTATTCAAATTATTCTCTTTTATTCGAATAGGTAGTCAAAATTATTTGATAAAAAATTGGTATGAGACACACACAACTTTCTCTTGCCAATGTAAATATTGATCAATATAACCTAACATTAGAAATAGACAAAAAAAAACTAACCTCAATAAACATAACTTAATTTTAATCATGCGTGAAAGATGTAAAATGAAAATCAACCTCAGTATGGCTTTAAAATACAGAAAATCACTCTTTCACGCTAAACTAGGCTTTGTAGAGAAAAATGCTATTAATAAAAGTTGTAGAGCTTTTAATTTCCTATAAATATGATTATATAGTCTACACTTTCGACGTAAAATGTATACCAAGGCTGAAATCTTAAAAAAAAAATCGATTTTTACACTATTTCGTGTGAAAAAAACAGAAAATCGCGGTGGTTACTGTACAACTTCTTACCTTGATACTCTACAGCTATGGCTCTTACCTCAGTAGGAAGATGGTGCGCCGCCTCACTGGCATAACAAAGTACGCGATTGGCTGAACGTCACTTTACCCGAACGCCGGATTGGCCGCAAGGGGTGGTGCAATAACAGGGCTCGTTTTCCATAACTTCCACGGTCACCTGATCTGACGCCGTGTGATTTCTATCTTTGGGGGTTCATAAATCAGGGATCGTGTGTATGTGCCTCCACTACCAGTTGACCTTCCCGAATTAAGAATCAGGGTTGAAGCAGCTGTTGCAACAATTACTTGAGAGACACTAAACAACGTTTGGTAAGAACTCGCATATCGTCTTGACGTGTGTCGTGTGACGAATGGTGCGCACATTGAACAGTTGTAGGCATTCATGTAAAACTGTTTGTGTTGCTCTTTCGTTTGATGTATCATTTATAACTGTAAGTTGTTGTTTAGGTGATCAGCCGAAAGGCTGGTTTGTACCTGCCCCCTCTCCTTCTCTCTCCCTCTCTGTATCTCCCTCCCTCTCTACCTTTCTCCTCCTCCCTCTGCCTTTCTACCTCCCCCTCTCCTCCCTTCCCTCTCTACTTCCCTCCCTCTGCCTTTCCCCCTCCCCCTCTACTTCTTCCCCCTCTCTCTCTTTCTGTACCTCTCTATCTCTCTCCCCCTCTGAATCCTGAATCCTGGTTGAGAGGGCTGAGAAGCCCTATGATGGCGACATCGTGTTAAGGAACACCTGGTCGCTCGGGGAACAATTTTACCGAATAATTGCAACCTCATGAAATTTAGGGGGAATTTTATAGTTTAAAATTAGGAAATAGAATTCTGGCTCTTGCGGGATTGGGACTGGGACTTCAAAGGAGGTAATGTATTTTAAGAAGTTACTCGTGGATGAAAATTTATATTAAGGGACAAGTGGGTTTAAGAGCGGCTCTTTTCTTTTATTTTGTTTTTCAGTGGCCTTTTTCAGTTATGTGGGAGTTTTATTGTCTTGGGGAGGGAAAGGCACGCTCCGTACTTAACGTGGACAAATGGTACAATTTTAGGTAGGAGTTAGTTTATGATTTTAGGGGAGACGGAAAGGGTAGAGTTTGGCATAATCACCGGCCTTTTATTTTCTAAGTGTTTAATAATTTAAAATGGCGGCTCTTTTCACCGTAGTGGAGTGATTATGCATAGGAACATGGGGAGAACTACCAACTGGGGGGCGTGAGTCATACAAGTAGATGAAGGGGCATGGGTATATAAGAGGAATACAGGGCGGAATAAAAATGTGGCAACTCTAAATTTTGATAAGTGGGTCGTACTGGAATTTAGATAAAGTCGTGGAATGGTAATGGCATAAAGACTTCGGGTGGATGTGGGCGTCGGTACAAGTCCTGAATGATCTGGGGTCCGTCAGTTTTCCCGGCGTCGTGGAGCCGTTTCGAGGTATTGTAAATAAAGTCCTCCATAGAGGGGAAGAGAAGGTGTTCGTGTACGATGCGATTGGAGATAAGATAATGAAACTTTGTGATGCACCGGAGGACTTTGTTCTGGTATGCTGAAGTACGTTTTTTGTTGGTCTTGGAGAGAAAGGGCCACCATACCGGCGACCCGTACAAAAGGAAAGGACGTAGAATGGAGGAGTACATCAGAAGTTTCAGTTTTGAGGAGTATGCAGTAGAAATGAACAAAGGGACGAGTAAAGCGAACAGGGCCCTACCCTTGCTAAGCTTGTTGTCAATGTGCTGCCGAAGTGTCAGTCGTTTATCTAGTTCAACCCCTAGATATCTGACGCTGATCTGCCATGGGAGGAGTTCCCCTTCCAATCGTAGAGGCGGAGGAACGTTGCGTTTTAATGTAAAATGGATTGCTTCGCATTTGGTGGGGTTAAGTGACAGTCTCCAGACACGACACCAGCTCGTGACGTCTAAAAGTTAAGTTTGAAGCGCGCGGCAATTGAGGCGGAGGCATCTGCCGTGACGGTACAGAATAGCGTCATCGGCAAACAGTCCGAATTGGATTGAATCACGGACAGGGAAATCGAAGGTGTACATAAGATAGAGGATGGGCCCAAGGACCGAGCCCTGAGGTACACCCGCGGACGAAGGGGTGAGTGAGGACATGACCATGTGGAACTGAGGAATCGTGACAGAGACTTGGAATTGTCTCCCAGTAAGGTAGGAATGAAGTAATCGGACAGTTGAGGGGGGAAAAAATTGTGCCAGCTTGTAAAGGAGGCCCACATGCCAGACGCGGTCAAATGCAGCCCTAAAATCGAGCAGCACAGCCGTCGTGTCGCAGTGGGAATTTCTGGCATCCACAAGTGCCACTCCCCCTCTCTCTGTGGACTGATCCAGGTTGTTTACAATTGAATTTATCCCTGAGGAGATTTTCAACCGTCATCGTTTTCAAAGTTTCTAATCTCTGTGATAATTCATTATAAATAAGTACTAATAAATATCTGACGCGAAACACTCGCACGACTTTCTCTTGCCAGTGTAAATAATGAATAATGTTACATATGTTTTCATAAGTGCACAATGATGTAGTGTATGAAAAAACCTGCAGAGGTTTTACTACGTATAACGAGGAATGAGGTGGTTTACCATTGCCACAATTCACTGAATGGAAAAGTACGCTTATCAGCATGCCGGGCCCTCTGAAAAGCACATATTATTCACTCTGCAAATGAAACTTTCACTTTATTCACCATAGGGTCTGGCTGTATAGTGAAATTCATTACTTTTAGAGGAGACAACTCTGGTTAGTGTCTTTTACACCTCTACCGCTTCTGTTTTAAAATGATTCAGTCATTTAATTGGGTGACCATGTGATAAGAAACAACAACTATTTATTTTAGCCCTGCAACTAACAGATTCAGTGTAAATAATTTGACGCTCCACCTCTCTGTTATGGGCAGAACTGTAAGTATAATGTATTAAACATTGTTGTTGTTTAGGTCAACAGCCGAAAGGCTGGTTTGAACCTCTAGAGGTTTTACTAACTAAAACGAGGAGTGAGGTGGTTTACCATTGCCTTCCTCATATTAAACCTCGTATAAATTTCGTATAAATTTAAATCTCGTAATCCTTGTCTTCCTCATATATTAAATATTATAGAGCATTAACTGCCCATAACGGACCGGTGGAGTGTCAAATTATTTACACTCACTCTGTTCGTTCCAGGGCTAAAATAAATAGTTCTGTTTCTTATCATCACATGGTCAGCCAATTAAATGACTGAATCATTTAAGAACAGAAGAGGTAGAGGTGTACTGTGACATTAGTCAGAGTTATCTCCTCTGAAAGTAATGAATTTCATTATACAGCCAGACCCTGTGGTGAATGAAGTGAAGGTGTCATTTTCAGAGTGGAAAATATGTGCTTTTCAGAGGGCCCGGCATGCTGATAAGCGTACTTTTCCACTGAGTGAGTTGTGGCAATGGTAAACCACTTCACTCCTTGTTTTACTTGGTAAAACCTCTAGAGGTTCAAACCAGCCTTTCGGCTGTTGACCTAAACAACAACAACAGAGCGTTAAAACACCGCTATTCATTTATAAACACCCGGTATTTAGTTTTAAGTTGTATTCCGCGATGATGCAGTGAAATGCATCGGCCGTGGAGTTGTGGTGCGCAAATTACTCATGTACGCATGCACGCACGCACGGACGCCAATAGCGAGCTAATTTGTTGTTAACGTTTGTTTGTCGTCGGTAAATAGAGAAGATGATAGGCTATTACTGTTTGGAAAGGGGAAAGGGTCATCTGCCATTGTTTACTTGTGTTTAATGTGTGTGAATGTATGGTGACCGTTTTTGCTTTTCAACGTACGGCGTGGCGTGGCGGGAGGGAAATTTGTACTTTAAATAAAATGCCGTATAGTATTTTAAATAGCATTAGTACTGTTATTATTATTAGTTAGTGGTGGTAGGCAACGTTTTAGTATCGACACGTGGATCCGTTTTACTGTTCTTTTTTATTCAGTTAACTTATTGCTCTGTGTTTTTTTTTGTTGTTTTCTTTTCTTTTTCATCAACGCTCTGCGTACCAATCTGATTTGTTAATCTGTGTAACTTAATCTATGTTTTGTATTTAGTTAAGGATTATAGTTTTCTCCCACTTTGGTACTGGTGCCCTCTCCCCCTTCTCTTTCTCTCTCTGTGTTTCTCGCTCTCTCCGCCCCTCCCCCTCCCCGTCTCTCCCCTCGCTCTCGCGCGCTCCCTCCCTTTCTCGCTCTCCCTCTTCCTCTCTCTCCCTCTTCCTCTCTCTCGCTCCCTTCTTCTCTCCTTGCCGTTCTACCTTTATCTCTCTCCCTCTATCTTTCTACCTCCCTCTCTATTTCCCCTCTCTCACCTCCCTCTACCTTTCTACTCTTTCTCTCGCTCTTCTCCCTCATTCTCTTTCTCTCTCCCCTCCCTCCCTCTCTACCTCCCTACCTCTGCATTTTTACCTCTCTCTCTGCCTCTCTATCTATCTATCTCCCTCTCCCCCTCTGTCTGGACTGATCCAGGTTGTTTACAATTGAATTTATCCCTGCGGAGATTTTGAATCGTCATCGTTTTCAAAGTTTCAAATCTCTGTGATAATTCATTGTAAATAAGTAATAATAAATATCTGACGTGAAACATTCACACGACTTTCTCTTGCCAGTGTAAATAACGAATAATGTTACATATATATATGTTTTCGTAAGTACACAATGATGAAGTATATGAAAAAAACCTGATTTTAATCGTGAGTGAATGACGCGAAATGAAAATCGCCGAATGTGTTTGACTTGAAAATAAACTATTTGACTCTAAACTAAGTGTTCAGTATTACAATAAGTTCAAATACCCCGTGCCGTCAAATATTTTAGAATAGGATCTTCCCGCTCGATTAAATCCCTAATATTGATTTCGTATTGATTACCTCACTACCGTCTGCATTAGCAGTAATTGCAGAACAGCCGGACGTTGAACTAAAAAAAAAAAAAAAAAAAAAAAAAAAAAAAAAAAAAAAAAAAAAAAAAAACCTCACTAATTAGTTCTACGCATGTGTGATTCTCGCTCACGTGGCCCGCTCTCCGCCAATAGCAAAATTCAACTAATTTCTTGCTCTCCCTTCGCCATTGTTCCTTTTCTTCCCGAGTCCTTCTCACTGTAAGTCACGCTTTCATTCTGATCGGACGTGTATCGTACCACGGTCTCAGCGGACGCCGCACGAGGCGTCACCAAGCATAACGCAATTCGCATCTCTCAAGTGTTGTCGCCGTACAAGTATGTCTTTACGGCCCCGATTAACGTGCAATTCGAAGCAACGGGCTTATTGCAATTAGCCATTCAAACTCATTTAACGGGCGTACTTTCGATTAACGGACTTAGCAATTCATGTGTGAACTTGTAGCGATATCCTACATTTTCCTACTGTGCCTCTCCTAAACTCTATCAATGTTAAACTGTTCGAACGATCTCAGTGCTAAAGTGATTTGTGTAAACTCTTATGTTGGACTATTTAAGCAGGCCTGCAGCCACATTAAGTGTCAATTTCATCAGTGTGTGTAATAACGAACCGCCGCAGCAATCTACGCACTCAAAACTTGTAAGTACTCAGTTAATTCATGATAGAGTTTTCTTCCTTCTTATATTTTGTGTATTTAAACATCCTTACCATTGTACCTATCAATAACGAGCTAAGCTATACGCCTAATGTGCGCGTCGAAGCCACATCGCGTCTTTTTGTGTACAAGCTGTATTCGATCCAGCTAATTAACGTATTAACCCCCATGGGATACGGTGGTTGTACTACCATTCAGCTGCTGTATCCCACACTAAGCTTTCTGGCAAGAATTGCTTGAAATGAAAGTTGTGGGTTTTTTAAATTTCGTATAGTAACTTTAATTATATACACTTTTTTGTCGTTAACAACGCATAATAATGCCGCAATATTAAATAAATCTGATGTGAAACACTCACACGACTTTCTCTTGTCAATGTGAATAATTAAAATATTATTTTTAATCATGAGTAAACAATGTAGTACGAAGAAAAACAGAACCTAAATTTAACCATCGGTGAATGATGCTAAATGAAAATCAACATCTGTTCGACTTAAAAATACGGAAAATCACTGATGGACACTAATCAGTGTCAATTTTGTAAAAAAAATATGGGACATAAAGTTGTAGGATTTTTGTTTCTTTTATCTTTGATTTAACTACCTTCGCTAGGATTTGAACCAGGAACATTCGTCTCCGAAAATCCTTTAAAATGATGCGCAACAATTTAATTTAAGTTGGCTTTGCGTGAAGTAGGTAGGTCTATTGTTATTGTTGGCCGGTTGGTAAGATGCCTTAATTTTTACCTGGATAATGTGTTTTTGTATTTTCTGAACATCTAGTTTGTTTACCAGTGAGCAGAACGGGCTGTTGTTGATCATGAATATTGTTTACAAAATATGAGAGTATCCCCCCAGAGTGTTAGTGTTTTGTGAGAAAGTCCAATCATTGTAAAAATGTTCGTGTCACTTACTGACATCTATATTCAAACTCTAGGCATCGTAGAAGTAGGAAGAGGAAGATAACAATGGACATTGGTTCGGTGTACGCTCTTCTAAGGAAGGAGTGACCCTCGGCCCTCGCTTCAGCCAGCCGCTCGTTTCTGAGAAGTGACCACGCACCCACCGATAGGGATTGGTTGGTATTCGTTTGCAATATCCGTCCTATTCGCTGAAACATTGTTCTCCGAATCCAACTTGTATCCATTGTTTTGTACCGGGCTCTACCAAAAATATAATTTTAAAATTGTTTACATTTATTTATTTTAAATAATAAATTTGAAAAAAAAATCTGGTGTGAAACATTCACACAACTTTCTCTTGCCAATGCAAATAATTAACAATAAACCTAACATTAGTGTTAAGGCCAATCGCACCCCCGTTAAGTAATTCATATTTCCCCGCTAATTATTATCGTCGTTAAATACACTGATTTTGTATTAATAACCTTTTTCCCGCCTCTGTCTGTATACTTGTCTTGATTTCCGATGGTGATCTCAGTTCATGACGTAATTATTCTCCCACTACTCACATTCCATTCTTCCCGGTCAACTCACTCACTGGTTGGATTCTGCGGCATGTAGACTGTTCGTGCCTTCTCTGCGCCGGCCATCCTATGGCGTCGCTTCTGCAATTGTCGTTATGCTTCGTTCGTTTCTGATGTACCATACATCATTTTCAAGTGTGATTTTGCTTATGTGTGTAATTTATAATCATTTACAATTGTTCTTGTTTTCGTATCAAACATTAAAGTTACAGTGTGAATCGAACCCCGGACACGTGTCGCGTGGACGCCGTTTCTACACTTCAGGCCATTCAACAGGTAAGCGAATTAGTCTATTTTGTTGTACGCTTTCTAATTTTGTGTTTGAGTTGACCAGTGATGTCCTGCTGTTCCAGCAGTTACTTATCGTTTTCCTTTGTCTCCCTCAGTGTACTTTCCATCGTTGTATCTTGCTTATTCAGTCGTTCCGCCGTTGGTTTCTGGCGCCATTAAATGAAACTAGGTCCTCCGGAATAAGTCGTTTATGCTTCAGTTTACATTAATCTGCCATTAGTCGTTGATAGTGGATTGATGTCCTACAGTTACAAGTCGGCTTACCGCTTAACTCGTTTTATCCAATTTATTTTGGGTTATTTTCAAAACTCCTGCCATCAAGGCTCTAACATTTGGTCCGTCCCGGGCAGGATATTTATCAGTGCATATTTGGAAATACAGTCTATTGTCTTAATTTTTTCAATCGTCAACAATTTCAGTATTTTGTTTAATTCGTTGTTACATGGTGTTACATTACATTCATCGTGTCATTTATTGTGTTTCGTGTCTTACATGTGTTCAATATATTAATAAAAACATTAATAAAAATATTAATATTAAAAACAATTTCATTTATTCAGTTAAAAAATACGGGGTAAGTTGCATAACAAATGCAACGCATTATCAGTGTTGTGACGCGTTCATTCAATACAAGTTGCAACCAACGCTATGCTGACGTCACAGTAGATCGGTTCAGTGCTATATCTTTCGACACGGCCAGAATTTGGCTAGAGTCGCCATTGTTTCCTTCGTTCTTGTTAACTGGTTCACGCAGCTTACAGCGCATGCGTGCCCTCTCTCTCATTCGCTCTCTCTCGTGCTGTCCGTCGTTACTGCTAGCGCTGAGAGAATCACTTCACTTGCGTCGTCTGCAACGTATACATCATAGTTGCAACTAACCTAGATTCAATAAACAGCTGTGTTTTGTTTACATTCTATTATTTGTTTTTCGCTCGTTGTCTTCGTTCATTATTTTCAACATGGACGATTTACAATCTTTAATCAAAAAACGCAACGTTGTTAATAATCATCTTTCTCGTTTTAATAATTTTCTTCAATCTGACGTTGAAGTTAACCAAGTCAAATTACGACTTGACAAATTCTTAGACCTCTGGTGTGACTTTGAACAAATACAAACGAATATCGAATTACTTCAACCCGAAGCAGATTTCGAATCAGAACGCACTGCTTTCGAAACTCATTATTTCCAGTTAATTGATCGCGCCCAGAAATTAATTGAATCTCTGGACAATACAATCGTTTTACCAAATCAAGTCAAGTCTTCTAATTCGCAATTAATACAATTACCTCGAATTCGCCTACCTTCATTCGACGGAGATGTTGCAAAATTCCAGAATTTCATCAGCTTGTTCAATGATTTAATTCACAATAATTCTGAGTTATCATTTGTTCAAAAACTTCATTATTTGAGGTGCTCATTAGTCGGTGAACCACTGCGTCTAATAGAACACCTGCCTCTCTCGCTTGAAAATTATACGTTAGCGTACAATTTAATTGTTGAGCGCTACTCCAACTCAAGGCGCATAGCAAATGTTCACTTAAATCAGATATTCAATTTCGTTAAATCTGACACTCCGTCCTATCAATCGTTAAAAGGTTTTCTTAATATCCACGAATCATCAATCGGAGCCTTACGTCTGCTAAATATAAATTTACTTGAATATTTACTTTTTGAGATAGCCTATTCTAATTTGGATCCTGTAACAAAGCAAGCGTTCGAGGATTCAAATCCTAATTCAGCCGTGCCTACATACGAGGCCTTAATGTCATTCGTTACCGCTAAGATGCACTCTTTCGAACTATTAAATTCTTCACCGTCAACCGATAACGCTAGTTCTTCGCACTCCAGCGATTCAAACCTCGATCAACCGGACTCAGCTAACCCGGTAACCGATAATTTCAATTCTGTACACAGTCATCGTAGTCCTATTTTGCCGTCTCCTAATTCTGATAATATACCTTCGTTTTTCGTCAAATCAAATTCACTCAAATGTTTGTCGTGCGAATCTCACTTTCATTCAATTCACAACTGTAGTGAATTTCTCGCGCAAAATGTAGATAATCGCTACAAAATTATTTCTCGTCTTAAACTTTGTTTTGCCTGCTTCGGGCGACACGATCGCCGTAATTGTAGCTCAAATAAACATTGTCGTATCTGCCAGTCAAAATCGCACAATACGTTGCTGCATATTGATCGCAGCCCTCAAAAATCTAATTCGTCCACCGCTTCTGTTGTTAATTCGCATAATTCGCCAACTGCTAGTCCGTATCATCCTGCCGTACATCCGGACACCGATTCACCGGCTACTGGATGCCTACTTGTAAATTCTTCGCCGCCGATTCAAGCTAATACTATCACAACTCCGCCAATTAATTCTTGTACTACCTGCTGTGATGATAAGCCGGTAGTTACTTCAAATTCGTCGTCCTCGTCCATTATTGTTAACCAACCTGCCGATTATTCACTTTCATGTCGACTTAACGGCCAAACTGCGCTGCTAGGTACTGCTATCGTTCATGCTGTCGATTCATCCGGCAAAATCGTTCCGCTTCGCGCTGTGATCGACAATGGATCTCAGTCCAGCATCTTAACATACAACGCCGCTCGTTCACTGCAACTCGACATCGTTCCTACTTCTAAACGCCTGCAAGGCATTTCAGCCGAAGTCACCTCAGTTAAAGGTATTACAAATTTTACAATTCTGTCGCCGCAAAATTCTAACTTTCGCCTTCCGCTTCAGGCTACTGTTATTAACAAAATATCAGACCGCCTACCTGCTTCTCGAATTCATAAGTCAGTCGGTGAACAGTTTTCACAACATCTGCTAGCTGATTTTCGCTTCCGCAGCCCCAATTCAGTAGATTTACTGCTTGGCGCTGATTGTTTTTCAGAAATTCTCGATTTTAGTAAAACGCCTTTAATTAAAGGTACTCCATCCGCTTTATCAACCGTATTTGGTTATGTAGTATTCGGAAAATTGCCCGAACTACAACCACTTAGTTCTGCTTCAAGTAACGATTCGCTCTTAACATCTGTTTTCGCTAACAACGCTCAAGTCTCGTCGCCTGCTACTGATGTTAATCTCACATCGCCTGCTGTTCAAAATCACTCGTCAAATAAAAATTCATCTTCGCTTCAAATTATCGTCGCTGACCAACAAACTATCGTTCCTGCTAAGTCATCAATCAACCTCGATGTCACCTCAAACCCTGTAATCAGTGAATCTATCGCTTCTATCGTCCAGCCGCCTAGCTGCCTACTCGCTTCGCCTGTATTCAACAATAATTCGAATCACGCCGCTGTTTCAACTAATCGCCCTTCTGCTTCAACTAATCGTCTTCACCATACTTCTGTCTCTTCGCCTTCAAATCGTTTCACCGCTTCGTCCGAGATCATCGCTGTTGATCCTCGTCTCGCTTCGTCTACTGACTCCGCCAGTATCTCGACCGATCTTGCTGCTGGTACTACGCCAATTCGTCGCTTCAACTCTGCGCCTCGCTTCAAGTCAACGCCTCGATTCAAGTCTGTACTGAAGGCCTCCACCGAGTCGTCTTCAGTCAATTCTTCGCCAAACCGCTTCGCATCTCGCTGCATCATCGCTAATTCGCCAATAAAGCCTACTACGTTCGCCTCAGTCGATTCTACGGCTAACCAACTCATCTCAAATCATCGCTTCTCGTCGTCTCTCGCAAACACTCTCGATCAACCGCTGCAAGTCGCTTCGCTAAAGGGCAACCGGCCCTCCTCAGTCGTTTCATGTTCTGCTAACTCTCTTCGCACGCCTTTAGCCCCTCTTGGCGGGCGGGGCCCCAAACATCGTATACAATATTCACAACCGGTGAATAATTGTAATTTCAACTCTCTTCGCTCGTTCAATGCTTGGTGTGATCTTCGCAACTCTCGTTCGTCGTCTCAACCTCAATCACAGATTCACTCACAACTGGTTAGTGAAGTTCGCCGTACCGCAACTCTCGATTCTCGCCAACATTGTTCGCCTACTCGTCAATTCGCTTCGCAACCCGCTTATCAGTTAGCTCTGCCTTTGGGCAACTAACTTCTCCGCCGTTCTCACTTCGTTTCACGCTCAACTCATCTCCATTCGTTTTGTTCTTCGTTCATTTTCGTTCTTCGTTTGTTTTCTTCGTTCGCCGTCTTCTCTCTTCGTTTTTTCTTCTGCGTCGCTTCTGGTTGTCAACCCTTGTTGGCAATCACCTCAAGATCGTTCCGTTACTCGTTGGCTTCCGCGCAAGCCGTGGAAGATGTTCCGTTCGTCGTTGGCCGGGCAAACCCGGCCAACTTAATTAATTATATACACTTTTTTGTCGTTAACAACGCATAATAATGCCGCAATATTAAATAAATCTGATGTGAAACACTCACACGACTTTCTCTTGTCAATGTGAATAATTAAAATATTATTTTTAATCATGAGTAAACAATGTAGTACGAAGAAAAACAGAACCTAAATTTAACCATCGGTGAATGATGCTAAATGAAAATCAACATCTGTTCGACTTAAAAATACGGAAAATCACTGATGGACACTAATCAGTGTCAATTTTGTAAAAAAAATATGGGACATAAAGTTGTAGGATTTTTGTTTCTTTTATCTTTGATTTAACTACCTTCGCTAGGATTTGAACCAGGAACATTCGTCTCCGAAAATCCTTTAAAATGATGCGCAACAATTTAATTTAAGTTGGCTTTGCGTGAAGTAGGTAGGTCTATTGTTATTGTTGGCCGGTTGGTAAGATGCCTTAATTTTTACCTGGATAATGTGTTTTTGTATTTTCTGAACATCTAGTTTGTTTACCAGTGAGCAGAACGGGCTGTTGTTGATCATGAATATTGTTTACAAAATATGAGAGTATCCCCCCAGAGTGTTAGTGTTTTGTGAGAAAGTCCAATCATTGTAAAAATGTTCGTGTCACTTACTGACATCTATATTCAAACTCTAGGCATCGTAGAAGTAGGAAGAGGAAGATAACAATGGACATTGGTTCGGTGTACGCTCTTCTAAGGAAGGAGTGACCCTCGGCCCTCGCTTCAGCCAGCCGCTCGTTTCTGAGAAGTGACCACGCACCCACCGATAGGGATTGGTTGGTATTCGTTTGCAATATCCGTCCTATTCGCTGAAACATTGTTCTCCGAATCCAACTTGTATCCATTGTTTTGTACCGGGCTCTACCAAAAATATAATTTTAAAATTGTTTACATTTATTTATTTTAAATAATAAATTTGAAAAAAAAATCTGGTGTGAAACATTCACACAACTTTCTCTTGCCAATGCAAATAATTAACAATAAACCTAACATTAGTGTTAAGGCCAATCGCACCCCCGTTAAGTAATTCATATTTCCCCGCTAATTATTATCGTCGTTAAATACACTGATTTTGTATTAATAACCTTTTTCCCGCCTCTGTCTGTATACTTGTCTTGATTTCCGATGGTGATCTCAGTTCATGACGTAATTATTCTCCCACTACTCACATTCCATTCTTCCCGGTCAACTCACTCACTGGTTGGATTCTGCGGCATGTAGACTGTTCGTGCCTTCTCTGCGCCGGCCATCCTATGGCGTCGCTTCTGCAATTGTCGTTATGCTTCGTTCGTTTCTGATGTACCATACATCATTTTCAAGTGTGATTTTGCTTATGTGTGTAATTTATAATCATTTACAATTGTTCTTGTTTTCGTATCAAACATTAAAGTTACAGTGTGAATCGAACCCCGGACACGTGTCGCGTGGACGCCGTTTCTACACTTCAGGCCATTCAACAGGTAAGCGAATTAGTCTATTTTGTTGTACGCTTTCTAATTTTGTGTTTGAGTTGACCAGTGATGTCCTGCTGTTCCAGCAGTTACTTATCGTTTTCCTTTGTCTCCCTCAGTGTACTTTCCATCGTTGTATCTTGCTTATTCAGTCGTTCCGCCGTTGGTTTCTGGCGCCATTAAATGAAACTAGGTCCTCCGGAATAAGTCGTTTATGCTTCAGTTTACATTAATCTGCCATTAGTCGTTGATAGTGGATTGATGTCCTACAGTTACAAGTCGGCTTACCGCTTAACTCGTTTTATCCAATTTATTTTGGGTTATTTTCAAAACTCCTGCCATCAAGGCTATAACAATTAGTAATAAAACATTAGAAATAAACAAAAAAACTAACCTCAAAAAACATAACCTTATTTTCGAGTGAAAGACGCAAAATGAAAATCAACCTCAGTTTAGCTTAAAAATACGGAAAATCACTCTTTCACGCTAAACTAGGCTCTGTAATGAGAAATGCTTGAAAAAAAAGTTGTAGATCTTTTAATTTCCTATAGATTTTATTATAAGCTATAGGGCTACACTTTTGTCGTAAAATGCATACTAAGGCCAAAATCTAAAAAAATAGATTTTTCGCACGTTTTTGTGAGGAAAAAAACTGAAAATTGCTAAATACCGCTAAACTAACCGTTATACAAAAAAATGTTTGATATAAACGTTGTAGGATTTTAAATTCTCTACAACTTTAATTATAGGTATACATTTTTGTGGTAAAATGCATAATAAAGCCGCAATCTTGAAAAACAATTTTTTACGTAAAAACAGCCTCACCAAGAATTTCAGCAAACATGGCGCCTACTCTATCTTGTAGAGCATAAAAAATTAAGTAAATCAGGCGATTTTTAAAAAAATTGTATGACCAGTTTTTGAGAAAATCGCAAAAAAGTGAAAAATAACACGAATAAACTAGTACTTCCGGCTGACCGATTTAGATGAAAATGTTCGAGTCGCGTCCGGTAGTAGTATTTAACTTAAGTTTTAAGTTTCAAGTTCGTACGATGTTCCGTTCTTAAGATATTCTGTTCACACACACACACACACACACACACACACACCAATCGCTAAAAACATGTTTTTTGGGTTCAGGGAGTCTGAAAACGTGTAGATCCGGTGAAAACTCGATTTCTTAAAATCGTCATGAAAACAATACTTTCCTTCCTATATATATTCATATAGGCAAGAGAAAGTAAAAATAAAAGTTGTAGGATTTTAACTTCTTACAACGTTGATTGTTACACTTTTGCGTTAAATGCTTCAATAACGCCGTAATATTAAATAACCAACTTTTTTTTAGAACAAATCAGTATATTAGATATATTTTCTGCCCATAACAGACAGGTGGAGTGTCGAATTATTTACACTCAATTTTTTCGTTGCAGGGCTAAAATAAATAGTTCTGTTTCTTATCACATCGTTAGCCAATTAAATGACTGAATCATTTAAGAACAGAAGAGGTAGAGGTGTAAAAGACACTAAACAGAGTTATCTCCTCTGAAAGTAATGAATTTCATTGTACAGCCAGACCCTGTGGTGAATGAAGTGAAGGTGTCATTTACAGAGTGAAAAATATGTGCTTTTCAGAGGGCCCGGCATGCTGATAAGCGTACTTTTCCACTCTGTGAGGAAGGCAATGGTAAACCACCTCACTCCTCGTTTTACTTAGTAAAACCTCTAGAGGTTCAAACCAGCCTTTCGGCTGTTGACCTTAACAACAACAGATATATTTTAGATATTTGATATTTTAGAACATATCAGTAATATTTAGAACAAATTTTAGTGCAAATCAACTGTAGGCCACAATGCTCCGCCTTCGTCTGCAGTTTTTAGCTCGTCAACGTATTGGTGAAATTTTGTGTAAACCTTTTTAGTTAGGAAGAATAATTTAACGAACATCGGGCGAAAAACGCTCGGTGCTTTTTAAAAAGATAAAGCAAAACGGTAATTACAGTTGTGAAAATTTTTATCTGTTGCACCCTGTAAGACATGGGTTAACTATTTTGATGCGGTGCGTGTGTGTGTATGTATGTATGTGTGTGTTTTTTTTTGCAGTAACAAGAAGGTGAATGTTGTTTTTGCAAAAATTCTTCACTGGTTTTCGTGCTTTTGTTGTCATTTCAGTATGTGAAGAAGCAATAAGCATTTCGCCTTACTACCTTACCTACCTTTGGCCCTCTTAGTACCCTGTTTTTACCTTTATATTCCTTTGAAAGAGAAGGAGATTGTTGTCGTTTTATTTTTCGCACATCGTTTCGTCCTATGTTTTGTGTCGTTTTAAATAATGTCTTCTTTGATGTGACCGTGACACTTTTGTTTTTTTCTTTTGAATAGGTAAGGTTCGCGTTGTTGATGGCTCCTAGAAATGACCATCCGTAAATACATACGTATTATATACAGTTTATACATAGAGGAGAGGAACCAAATATGGATTACCATTTTAATTTTTTTGATTTTTCTGGGTTTCCATGACTTTTGAAATTACTAGAATTTTATATCAATAACCTAGTAGAAATAGTTTATTTCACAACTAGAAAATACAAAATCTTAAATTTACAAATATAATTTTTTTTTAAAAACTCTAGCGACATAATTTTTTTCAATTCACAAAATAGGATCTTAATATGGAATACATTGCGTTATAATTTGGAATACTTGGAATAGATACATAATTTGCCTACATAGTTATTGAAGCACCAAATTATTAGGCCATTCAGTTTATTCACAATAATCGCAGACAAAATACAACCTTTCTAGCACTAGTGCATTATTCATGATATCAATTGTTACATCTCTAGCATTGAATTCACTTTTCACCTTTTTTATCTTCATTATAATCACCTTGACAAAACCCACGCTGTATTTGGTCAGTTTGAATCCGGTAGTTGTTTCTGTCGGTATAACCAATGGTGGAAGAACATCAGGATTTCCAACGTCCTGTCTGGAAAAACACTAGAAGACCCTATTCCATATATGGCTCCCTTCCCCTATACAATACAGTATTACACAGTATTTACAGTATTATATTTTTAAGTATGAAACAGATTTATATTGCGTAACTGAAACGTATTTGGCGAAAGAAGCTTAGGCCCTATGCGAATCTGCATATTTTTAAAAATCCCAACTTTTTTTGGTTTTGAAATTTTTGTCCGCCATCTTGGATTGAACTTTATTTGTTATAAATGGGATGTTGGTCGTGTGATACGTCATTTAAATGTGAAATTTCAAGAAAAAAAAAACAATGGCGTAAACCGTTTTTCAATAGATGCCTTCGTGTTTTATTTATTTCTTTATTTATTTTATTTTTTTCATTTTATTTATTTAGTTAAACATAATACAATTATTGCTATACTAACCTATTTACAATATTTTTAACTATATGTACTTATACGCAAAAACTCTTCTTCACGAAGAGTTCTGTCCGCGCATAGGAGTAAACAAAAAAAAATTAGACAAATTTATATATAGTCTACTAATAACTACTATAAAAAATACTATTAGACTATAAAATCTAAAAAGGGTACAAGAAATACATTAGGCTAAACATTTTTTGTTAAAAGCATTAAAATAAATGATAAATACCATTAAATTTATATAACAAAAATAATAATTTTAATAACAATAAAATTTTAAAAAATTATCTTAGATTATCTACAATTGTATTAATAGAGAAAAGACTTCTTTTTTCAATAACTAAAACTACTTTACAAGTTTTTTTTTTAGTTATAAGCATTCAAAGTTGAGTCAAGTGCTTCCTACACTCATGGATGTCGGACTTTCTAGAGCTGGAAGTGCAGAAAAACAATTTATTTTGCTGCCACAGGGCAACAAAACCACGAATATTGTATATAGAGAGGATGTAAAATAATTTGATAAGGCCTAAATTAGCTGGTGTGAAGTGAAGCGAGGCGAGCGGGGGGAGGGGGTTGCTGGTAATGAAATGAAATGTATCAAAGTAGCTGTTGTTGCTATAAGTACTATTCAGTATTGGTACCTTTATAGTAAAACCAGAAAAATCCTGTTCCGACAAAAATCCACCAGAAACTGATTTTTTTAACCACCAGCTGAGTGACCGAATGGGCTAGCCCAGTAGTCACTCGAGAGAGAGGAAGATAAAGGGAGAATTGAAAAAAGGTGCACTCGTCAACGTTACCTAGATACAGTACAATAAAAAAAAGTTTGGAAATAGTTCAGAGTCTAAAGCTTAACTGTTGCATGGTTAATAAAAACAATGGCACCACATCACATTGCATCTCATCACAAGAAAAATAAAGAAAAAACTACACAAGTAAAATGAGAGAGCGAATGAATGTCACTCTCTCTCGTTTCACCTAATAATCATTGACTATCGCCGTTTCACTCGTACCGAATAAGTGAACTTTAAATAAACGAAGAAAGAGTGATTCGGGGTGACCAGGGGAGTGAAAGAGTAAAGAAAGACGGGGCGCAAATGTAGGTAGGTAGGTGATCTGCCAAAAATAAAATTAAGGCCGGTGCAAAATAAAAACAACGCTT
Source organism: Catonia carolina (assembly GCA_035578175.1). Taxonomy (NCBI): domain Eukaryota; kingdom Metazoa; phylum Arthropoda; class Insecta; order Hemiptera; family Achilidae; genus Catonia; species Catonia carolina. The sequence goes on along the minus strand of JAQMRL010000001.1, from coordinate 439,124,869 downwards.
CTTATATTAAAAAAAAATAAATAAAATAAAATAAGAAGACTACAACCGAAACTACGTTCGGCTATTAAATACACTAATTACGCGTCCGAAATAATTTCACCGTTTTAAAACCACTTGTACACCTGCCAGTCTGTTTTACCCGCCCGCCCGCCTGCTTTCTACCATACCTAACCTAAAACTTCTACACGCCCGCGTCCCTTCAAATTCCTTTTCGTAAGACTATCCTTTATAGTTTAAAATACGCACAACGGTAAATGTTCATATTTTTTTACCCTTTCAGTGTTGTTTAGGTCATCCAGCCAAAAGGCTGGTTTGAACCTGTAGAGGTTTTACTAAGTAAATCGAGGAGTGAGGTGGTTTACCATTGCCACAACTCACTGAGTGCAAAAGTACGCTTATCAGCATGCCGGGCCCTCTGAAAAGCACATATTTTCCACTCTGCAAATGACACCTTCACGTCATTCACCACACAATCCAATTGTATAATGAAATTCATTACTTTCAGAGGAGATAACTCTGATTAGTGTCTTTTACACCTCTACCTCTTCTGTTCTTAAATGATTCAGTCATTTAATTGACTGACCATGTGATAAAAACAGAACTATTTATTTTAGCCCTGCAACTAACAGATTGAGTGGAAATAATTTGACACTCCGCCTGTTTATTATGCGCAAACCCTTTCAGTGCCGAAACAATATATTTAAAAGTTTGATGTGAAGCCATTTAATTTGTTAAAGGGTGATAAAAGTGGCAGCCCTTATTTCGAAAACTTGCTGCTGGCGTAAGCCTGCCATTGCCAACGAAAATTTCAACGTTACAAAAAAAATGAAATTTTCTGTTAAAAATTTTACTTTCTCATGCATATATGGATATATAAGAAGGAAAGTATTGTTTTCATGTCAATTTTAAGAAATCGAGTTTTCACCGGATCTACACGTTTTCAAACCCCCAGAACCCAAAAAACATGTTTTTAGCGATTGGTCTGTGTGTGTGTGTGTGTGTGTGTGTTTGAACGGAATATCACAAGAATGGAACATCGTACGGACTTGAAACTTGAAACTTAAGTTAGATACTACTACCGGACCCGACACGAGCATTTTCATCAAAATCGGTCAACCGGAAGTAGTAGTTTATTTGTGTAATTTTTCACTTTTTTGCGATTTTCTCCAAAACCGCTTGTAAGAATTTTTCTAAAATCGCCTCATTTACTACTAAATTTCTATGCTCTAAAAGATAAGGTAGGCGCCATGTTTGCTGAAATTCTTGGTGAGGCTGTTTTCTCGTAAAAAAACGGTTTTGTGAGATTGCGGCTTTAATATGCATTTTAGCGCAAAAATTTATGTAATAAAAGTTGTAGAGAATTTAAAATTCTACAACATTTATATCAAATATTTCTTTTACGCTTAGTTTAGCGGTAATTAGCGTTTTTCTTTTTTTTCTCATGAAAACGTGTGAAAAATCGATTTTTTTAAAGATTTTGGCCTTAGTATGAATTTTACGACAAAAGTGTATGTAATAAAATTTATAGGAAATTAAAAGATCTACAGCTTTTGTTTAGAACATTTTTCTGTAAAGAGCCTAGTTTAGCGTGAAAGAGTGATTTTCCGTATTTTAAAGGCTATCTGAGGTTAATTTCCATTTTGCATCATTCACTCATGATTATAAGGTTATATTTTTTGAGGTTAATTTTTTGTTTATATCTAATGTTATATTACTAATGTTAGGTTTATTGTTAATTATTTGCATTGGCATGAGAAAGTTGTGTGAGTGTTTCACACCAGATTTTTTAATATTCTTTAGGGTGAATCGGTTCTACATAATCGCGAAGTACGGTTAGTCGATACGCGAGTAAGTTACTACTGCATTGTGGCATGCAATTTTTACTTTCTCTTGCCTATATGAATATATAGGAAGGAAAGTATTGTTTTCATGTCGATTTTAAGAAATCGAGTTTTCACCGGATCTATACTGTAACCCCCGCCAAGCGAGGTGAACAACCCAACGACACCCCGGGAAACCCTCTTATACTAAGTAACAATATAGAAACTGTGGGGATACGGAAATTGACCACACAGACGCATAAATTCAGTAAAACAGACTTTATTATATCCACGGCGGTGCGTGGAGTAAGAACATCCAAAAACACTAGTAAAGTACTACCAAACAAGTTTAGGAAGCAAAGTACCAAAAGACGAGAAGCGCTGTCCAAGGCTCCTAAGCGCCGTACGAGGTGGAGGGGTGTAGGCACCGGTATGGCTCCGATCAAATAACTCTGGAATGGGTTTCACTCAACACTCACTCCGAACCCCCATTGTCACACTACCTGACCAGACCACCGACTCCTCCACGTCCCGACCCTGAATCCCCATTTTGTCACTACTCGCCAATTGGTATCAAAATTTTTATAAAAATTTACAAAAATAAAACAATTAATTTTTAACCTAGACTATTAATTTAGACTTGGTTCACACTGGCGAATATACGTAAACTACAACGGAATAACACTACTCCCAATGCATAGGCACCTACGATAACCATAAATAGTCAGACGCCAACAAGGACATAAGTAATAATATAATTGCATCGCAAAATAATTTTATATCTAACAACTTTACCATTAACAGTAAGTATTTTAATTTTTAACTTTACCAAATGTTCAGGAACATAACCCTACCCAAGAACAATAATAATATTTATACCATATTAAATGGTCGGAAGAATACCATAATATCCGACGACATAATTAAGTAAGTAATTAATTAATATTTAAAACGTTAATTAATGAATACACTGAAACTACTATTTAAATTCAACATTTAAGATTTACAGTTTATCGCCACTCGACTGCCTCTAAAGCCAGTACGGTCTTTTATAAATTACTACAAAATAATACGTGGCTTGTCTGCCCAAATTCTTATTCAGAAATTTGACCCTAACTAGTACTAAATTATACCAACAAGGTTCCCTAGAAACATGACAGCTGAATACCTTATATCTAAGCACAAACTTATCCACCGCACTACAGCTGTGACTCTAAATACTTTAATACCTTAATTATTAAGGTTACTTTAGTTTAATTTATAGTTGATATAAATTAAAAACATTATAGTTCAATTATTGTAGACAATAGGAATCTTAGCTTTACTAATTTACTAAACAACTTATAACCTAAAAAAAAGAAAAACCAGTGGAACCAATTCTAATGCGGCCAATTCCAGTAAAACCACTTAAAACATAATTCAAAATTCGAACCTCATGAACAGAAAAATCCCAAAAGGGGTACTTACAAGTCATTATCCATAACTGGAGAAACAATCCCGATCGAACGGCGGCGAACATCATAACTTCACCCCGTATCACACCATTAACGCACAAAATTTAATATTTATAGAATTTTATAACTATTATCAATTATCTTAAACCTTCACAAAATCTACAACTGATACACATTCCCGACACATGCGGTCGCTAAAACACGAAATACTTTCCGGTTCATCCTGACTGAACTTTAGGTATGAAAATTTACAATCATTTTTCCCGCAATGAAAACACACCTGTTTCATCGCTCGACTCGACACACAGTGTCGTGCATACCAGCCGCCCGCACGCACCGCACCCCGGCCGTAGCACGAGCGGATGGTAATCCGACACCAACTTACAGTTTCTAGGAATTGGCCGAATGAGATTAAAACTATCTAACCTACTAGCTTATATTATAGGATTAAAACATACAATACAATTATGTAATACAGGTTAAATATTGTTCTGTTTTATGTAAGAAATTGTCTTCTTAAAGTACACTACACTTACACGTTCATTTATCCATCATAAAATAAACTTATAAAATAATTCTTTTTAATTTCTCTATATTACATTACCTCCTCCTTTGAAAAAGAGGTCACTATAATGACTTTGTCACATCACAGTATACACTTCACTAGTCACTAGACACATTTGGCATTTGGACTACGCTGTAGTGTAGGTTGTCCATGGATTGTCTCAGTAGATCGGCCTCGGCAGGGGACAGCCGATGCAGCCTGGGCTGTGCGATTGGAGCAGTTGTTCGTTCTTGCATCGGGATGGCTCGGTCCTCGGTCTCGTCAGACATCACTGGCCTCGTTCTGCGCTTCTTCATCCACCAGGCAGCAACAATGGTAATACAAGCCAATAGCGGTATTGCCGAACAGATGACAACTTTCGTAACCCCTCCGGTGGGTTGGTCGGACTGTAGCTCGTTGTTCAGGCGCAATAGCTCATCTACTTCAATTTCATCGTCGCCAGGTTCAAAACGATGAATCAGCTTCCTCTCTCTGGCTAGTTGGAGCAGCTCCCTTTGATTGGACACGATGTTCACTCCCTCTGGATTGATATCTAGTCGACTGAGAACTTGGATCGAGGTCAAGCGTTTGTTCAGCTCCGTGGAACCAGTCTTCTGGGTGTTGGGTAGCAGCATCAAATCCGAAGTCCTTAGTCGGCACCCTTTCATCGCCTCGAGTTCACCATTGCCCTCAATATCTTCTTCTGTCACCACGACTCGTTCCCCTTGATGGCATTGGGATGTGATCTTCTGTCGAGAAGGAAGGCTGAATAACCAACGCCCACGGCGTTCATCAAAGGCCCACATGGCAGTGGGTGTAGAAACCAATACATTCTTGATACAGTTTTTCTTAATGCTGTCGGACTCCCCAAAGAACAGGGCCGACACACAACTCGGATGGTATCGAGTGTAGACAGGAAAATTCACGCTGCACACCATCAAGCGTCCCGTTCGACATTTGGCTAGGTTTTCCAACTGCAGCAAGGCGTAGCTGGCTCGGTCTTTATTCATCAGCAGAAATGAAGTCTCCGGGTGGTATACGGAATACAATCCCGTCCTTTGGTCCATACTCGGCGTCACTACTAACTGGAACAGTTCAAAATTATGTCCCTCGGACATTAAAGGTAGGTCAATTAGAATTTTAATTGAGTCCCCAACGGACACCGCTCGCACAACACACACCTTATAATAAGCATACAATTCCGCGGGGCTAGTCCCCGAAATAATATTGGTACCCATGGGCAATGAGGCTCGAATTTTTGACATTAAATTACTTAATTCTAGGGGACTTATCAAGCTAACACTTAAACTACCCCTGGCTAATCCTTCCATCGCTCGCAACATGCTCCTCATGTCCATCAGCCCTTTCATCACTGCTAATTCTAAAGTTTGCAATTTCGCTGAAACATTCACGAAAGTATGCACCAATTGTTCTAGACTAGTGACTCGTCCGTCCAACTCAGCAAGGTGACGTTCCGTATTCATCGCGGCCTCCTTCACGTCCTTCGCCAAGGACATCAGCTGTCTGTTGGTGTAGCCAGCCTTCTGGCTTAATCGTCGGGTCAAGGTTAAATGAGACTGCTGGATATGGACGACTTCTGCTACTTGGGTCTTCACAGCTTCCAAGTGCTTCTCTGCCTCCTGGAGCTCTTCGTCTTCGGCTACTCCAAATAGGACACGTAGCGCCTTCCCTCCAACGTTCAACAGGCCTCGGCGAATCCGACCATGCGGCAACATTTCAGTTAAGACTCGTCCCGAGTCGGTTAGCTCGTTCTCCATGTCAAGAATCCTGTCGGTCGTCTCTATTACGGCTCTTAGTTCGGGCATCGCCCCCATAGCTCTCAAAATGTTATCTCTAGCGGCACGTGTAGTGACCTCCAAAGCACTAAATTCTCCGCAGGCTTCCGTCACGTTGATTTCGATAACCACTCGCCAGCATTCTCCAGACAACAGGACGTCCTCCTTTTGAACAAACCAGACGCCTTCTTTCTTGGCCACTTCGGACCCGCATACAACAGACGTACCTGTAAGGGAGCAGAAAGTCCATCACTCTCTCAAAATCACATTAGAGAGGTCCGTCGTCGGGAACAGGGACCGTTCCGGGATTAGTTCGCACCGCCACCTACTACAATTCAGCTTTGGCCCGCACCCGGACTGGGTATATTCCTTCTAACGGCGCCTTTCTCCTACACTATATTAATCCTAACATCATATCATGATCACACGTTCAGTTAAATTTTTATATTACTTTATCATTTCTCTTACCTAAAGCGTAGAAAGAGGAAATTAAGTTACTTCTAGTTACATTGTTACTCGCTCTTTGTAGCCAATCTGCTACGAAGTGCGTACGGTGACCTCTGTAGAGGCTTCCTCCCAGATGGAGAAGGCCGGTAGATAGGGTCAGCTCTCAGCGACTTACTCGTTTCCGGTGGACTAAATACCTCTGGCAATTCTTCTAGACCACCATCGGCATCTAGCGCGTTTCCTTCATTTTCCACGTCATCCGCTCTAGCCTGCGGCATTTCTTCGCGGTTCTCTTCCTCGACATCCTCGTCTTGCTTGTCCAAATCAGCTACAAGTCCTCCTTCTTCATCGTCATCGTATTCATCTACCCACATGGGCTTCCATTGTCCAGGGCAGTCTTCATCGTCTATTTCCGAGGCTGTCCTTTCTGATTCTTCAACGGCTTCATCTTCTTCAGGCCTCTGGATGTCTAGCCCGAACTCTACCTTCTGGTAAGCCCGTTTCAATCGATTCACATGGGTCACCACCAGTTTACCTAGTGAATCAGCCACTTCGTAATTCACGTCGGATAGCTTCTTCCTGACCACATAGGGTCCCTTCCATGGTCGACTAAACTTTTTCTTTTCTCCTATCTTCGCTACAGGATCCAACAGATAGACCGCATCTCCAGGCAAGAATTCTCGAAGTACTTTGAATTTATCGCGTGTTTTAGCCCTATCTCGGGCCGCAGCCGTTGATCGTTTGAATGCTTCTTCATAAGTTTCCTCAAACTTCTGTTTTAATCTTTCTATATAATCCTCTACACTGTCGATGTCTTCTGGCATCATGAAACTACTCGGCGAGGTTGGTTCTCTCCCGTACAGTAAGTAGAAGGGGGAATATCCGGTAGAGGCATGTGGGACAGAGTGGTAGGCCATGACAGCAAAGGGCAACCATCGGTCCCAATCCTTTCCATCCCTTTTCACGAAATGACTCAGGCTCTCCATGAGAGTTCTGTGAACACGTTCTAATCTTCCGTTACCCTCCGGGTGGTAAGCAGTGGTTCTCAATTTCTTGATGTTCATGTATTTACAAGTAGCGGTGAACAGCTCGGACATAAAATTTCTCCCTTGGTCCGTAAGTAGCCTCTCTGGTGTTCCATGCCTCGCTATTACTGTAGTAACGAAGGCATGCGCAGTGGCTTCGGCAGTTTGCTCTCGTAACGGTATCGCTTCCACATATCTCGTAAAGTGATCGATAAACGTTAAGATGTACTTGTGGCCTCTTCGAGTCACTGGAAGTGGGCCCACTATATCTAGCGAAACCATCTCAAATGGCCTATTTGGCTCAAAAGCCTCTGACAACGGCGCAGTTAATCTTGGTGGAGTCTTCCTCTCCGCACAAGAGTGACACTGCCTCACATAATTCTCCACGTCACGTTTCATTCCTGGCCAGTAATAATTTTCCCTCACTTTCCGTAGTGTCCGCTCTGTTCCTGGATGTCCAGCCCACAAGGTGCTGTGACAACCTTCGATCACAGAGCTTCTCATACTAGTCGGAACAGCTAGCTTCCATGATTTCCTCTCCGGATCCCCATTGGTCCAGTATAATAAGTCACCTGAGCATACAGCTCTTCCATTACCTCTTCTTTCCCATAATTCCTGGCACCAGTCATCGTCCAGTTGGGCATTCTTCATCTCCTCACGGCTCCATCCTCGGTGCACGGGCGCAATTATTGCGGCGCGACTTAGAGCATCGGCATTAGTATGGCGCTTGCCAGGTTTATGCTCCACAGTATAACTAAATTCTGCTAATCTTAAGGCCCAACGGGTAAGTCTGGACGAAGGGTCTTTAAGGCTGAGCATCCACCTTAAGGCGGCATGATCCGTCACCAAGGTGAAAGGTCTTCCCAGAAGATAACAACGAAACTGTTGTGTGGCCCACACCACGGCTAGAAGTTCCCTCTCGGTCGTAGAGTAGTTCCGTTCAGCGGCGTTCAACTGACGGCTGGCATATGCGATAGGTCTTTCCCTTTCATCATACAGCTGCGAAAGTACAGCACCCAAGGCTGTCCCTGATGCATCCGTGGCAAGTATAAATGGCTTCTGAAAGTCAGGATATACTAGCACACACTCTGAACATAATGATCCCTTCAGTTTCTCGAACGCTTCAGTTTGTTCATGGCTCCATCGGAATTCGATATCCTTTTTAGTCAGTTGCGTAATTGGCTTCGCTATCTCAGCAAAGTTCTCGATAAACCGCCGATAATAGCCTGCTAAACCTAGGAATCCCCTGACTTCTCTTACGTTGCTCGGTTTAGGGAAGTTTCGAATGGCATCGATCTTCTTTGGGTCAGGTTTGACCCCATCGGATGTAACTACATGTCCCAAATATTCCACGGACTCTTGAGCAAACCTGCATTTCTCTAAGTTCACCTTCAAGTTGGCCTCTTGAAAACACTTAAGAATATTACTTAATCTTTCCGCATGTTGGCGTATAGTAACACTAAAAATTATGACATCATCAAGATATACAAAGCATTCGTTTCCCTTCAGCGCTGCTAACAGATTATCCATATACCTCTGAAAAGTAGCAGGGGCACCCATGAGCCCAAACGCCATCCTTTTATATTCAAAGTGTCCACCCACCGTGGTGAACGCCGTTTTTTCCTGATCAGCTTCCGCAATAGGAATCTGATGGTAACCCGACGCTAAATCAAGAGTGGTATAATATCGGCTTTGCCCTAGGTTCTCCAACGTCTCTTGAATCAAGGGCAACGGATATGCATCCCCTTTCGTTATTTCATTCAGTGCCCGGAAATCTGTACAAAATCTATATTTAGTACTGCCATCCGAAGTCTTCTTTGGAACTAAGACTACCGGAGCTGACCACGGGCTACTCGATGGTTCAATGATCCCCTTATCCAACATGGTCGCTAAATGCTCTTCAACGACGGGTCTCAGATGATGCGGCACTCGGTATGGCCTCTTCATGATGGGGCTGGCATCCCCGGTAGGAATCCTATGCTCTACTCCCGACTTACAACCATCTCTGTCGGGTTCGTCAAAAACATCTCGAAATCTCCATAACACATCTTCCACGACTTTAGCCTCTACCCCCGGTAGATGCTCCAATTTCTCCGAAAACATTTTTCGTGAAATACGTTGTCCTCGCTCGATATCCATCATTGGCAACGCATCCTCGTCTATCAGTGGCTCGGCTACTCCTAAGACTTGCCGACGCTGCACCTCGATAGGCTTGGCAGTCAGATTCGCAATCTTCACAATTAACTTCTCATTTTCTCCTGCAGAGTTCACGCTTCTCGCAACCCTCAATCCCGCTTGAGGCTGCATCATCGGTTCCACCATGACATCTCCCTTGATCCTCGTCTCCAAACGAGCTTCGACCACCTGCTCACAATAGGGTGGTACCGTCAACGCCCTTAAAGATCTCACTCGGAAAGTTCCACTGTTATCCTTGGATCGAACAGTCTGTCTTCCAGTACATCTTGAAGTGCTTGGCTGCAAGGCATCTCCCTTGCCACATTCAGGCATCCTACCTGACGTCGTCTCTTCACTCACGCTAGCGACATCTCCTAGCGTCTCCGAGCTGCAATTAGCACGCGGCGAAATACCAACTCCCATGAAGGTAACGCCTTGGCGGGCGACATCAACAACCGCCTCCAATTTCTCCAACAAATCCCATCCAATCAGTCCATCTCGCCATGTATCAACATCAGCGATAACAAAAGTGTGCATCACCCTAAGGTGAGCGATTCTACACTCCAACTCTTGGGCTCCCGTTACTGCCAGTGCAGCACCCGTGACACCCCTGGCCTTTATCTTTATTGGTTGTACGGTAACGCCGGAAATTGGTTTCCGAAGAATGGACAATTCGGCTCCCGTATCAACGAGCAAAGATAGTTCCTGGCCAGCAAGACTAACAGCAACCGTTATTCCTCCCGTTCCCAATGTTCTTATATTGGGAATCCAATTGTGTCGAGGCCCCTGGTCTACTGGTTCGGGTGCGGGGCTACTCCCGAACCGTTCTCTTTTGGGGGTGGTGCTTGTTGGTTAGATTCTACAACGTTCACCTCCCTTCGTGGCTCCGTTGCTCGTTTCGGACACGTGACAGCAAAATGACTCGGATCGGCACAGATGTAACAAAATCCTTTTGGTCTCGGCGTCGCAGTTTGTTGGCGACCGAATCTACTGGTAGTCTGCCTCCTCCCAGGGTTGCCTCTCGTGTTCGGTCTGGTTTCCTTCCGATTTGCACAATCTCTCGCAAAATGTCCCTTGCCACCGCACTCGTAACAGACGTCCTTCCTAGTCCCAGGTTCAGCTTTGACTTGTGCCACTGTGGCCTTCGACGGGGCATGATCTTCATCACTGGCCTCCATGTAGAATATGTCCCTGTGGGAAGCCTTACTGTGTGATTGCACCTCCTCAATTCTCGCCGCACTCTCCATGGCGTTTTCTAGATCAGTAGGGGGATAAAACTGCAACTGCATCCCCGCGGCTCCTCTAAGTCCCTTCACATATGCCGCCAGAACACTGCGATCCATCTGTTTTCGAGCCCATGACGCTTCCTGGGCGTTATTGGTCGGTCGTAGCGTCTTCAGACCCAACTGTCGACATCGGTCAGCAAAAGCACGAGCGTTTTCTCCGGGACCCTGAACTGCCATGTTCAAAGCCATCAGGTTTCGTTCGGGATCACGCGTTCCACTAAATCTACGCTTCAAAGCATCTTCAAATTCGGCGTATGTTGAGTCCGCCCTCAGCAGTTCTGGGTGTGCGTCTAAGCAGGCTGCCGCAGCACCAGTGGTCTTCAGTCTGCAGATGAGTTTCTTATCCTGCTCCGTCCATTGTCCCGTTTGTGCTACAAGATCCATAGAACGTAAAAACTCGTCAACGGTTGGCCCTGACGAATCTCCCGACCAGGTCTTAATCATCGACTGCAATCCCAGATCCTTACGCACCGCTGGGCTTTTGTCCCTCGGTTGATCCGGCTTCCCGGCTCCTAATCTAAGCACGGCTAACTCCCGCTGCAACTTCGCATTCTCCCGCTCCATGTGCGCTTTGTATTGATTTAATTCCCGATTGGCATCCAACAGCTCCTCCACACTGGGGTCATTTTCTTCTGATGTAGCCATTTTCGAATAATAGCTTATACGTCACGATCGATATACAAAAATACACAGCAAATATTCAAAACAACAATATTATAGAGTTTCCAAGGTTTTCCCAACTTTTTCGAGTTGGCCAAAAATTTGTGTAGGCTGCTTTTCCTGCCGCTGCCTACCCCACACCTGACACCATTTGTAACCCCCGCCAAGCGAGGTGAACAACCCAACGACACCCCGGGAAACCCTCTTATACTAAGTAACAATATAGAAACTGTGGGGATACGGAAATTGACCACACAGACGCATAAATTCAGTAAAACAGACTTTATTATATCCACGGCGGTGCGTGGAGTAAGAACATCCAAAAACACTAGTAAAGTACTACCAAACAAGTTTAGGAAGCAAAGTACCAAAAGACGAGAAGCGCTGTCCAAGGCTCCTAAGCGCCGTACGAGGTGGAGGGGTGTAGGCACCGGTATGGCTCCGATCAAATAACTCTGGAATGGGTTTCACTCAACACTCACTCCGAACCCCCATTGTCACACTACCTGACCAGACCACCGACTCCTCCACGTCCCGACCCTGAATCCCCATTTTGTCACTACTCGCCAATTGGTATCAAAATTTTTATAAAAATTTACAAAAATAAAACAATTAATTTTTAACCTAGACTATTAATTTAGACTTGGTTCACACTGGCGAATATACGTAAACTACAACGGAATAACACTACTCCCAATGCATAGGCACCTACGATAACCATAAATAGTCAGACGCCAACAAGGACATAAGTAATAATATAATTGCATCGCAAAATAATTTTATATCTAACAACTTTACCATTAACAGTAAGTATTTTAATTTTTAACTTTACCAAATGTTCAGGAACATAACCCTACCCAAGAACAATAATAATATTTATACCATATTAAATGGTCGGAAGAATACCATAATATCCGACGACATAATTAAGTAAGTAATTAATTAATATTTAAAACGTTAATTAATGAATACACTGAAACTACTATTTAAATTCAACATTTAAGATTTACAGTTTATCGCCACTCGACTGCCTCTAAAGCCAGTACGGTCTTTTATAAATTACTACAAAATAATACGTGGCTTGTCTGCCCAAATTCTTATTCAGAAATTTGACCCTAACTAGTACTAAATTATACCAACAAGGTTCCCTAGAAACATGACAGCTGAATACCTTATATCTAAGCACAAACTTATCCACCGCACTACAGCTGTGACTCTAAATACTTTAATACCTTAATTATTAAGGTTACTTTAGTTTAATTTATAGTTGATATAAATTAAAAACATTATAGTTCAATTATTGTAGACAATAGGAATCTTAGCTTTACTAATTTACTAAACAACTTATAACCTAAAAAAAAGAAAAACCAGTGGAACCAATTCTAATGCGGCCAATTCCAGTAAAACCACTTAAAACATAATTCAAAATTCGAACCTCATGAACAGAAAAATCCCAAAAGGGGTACTTACAAGTCATTATCCATAACTGGAGAAACAATCCCGATCGAACGGCGGCGAACATCATAACTTCACCCCGTATCACACCATTAACGCACAAAATTTAATATTTATAGAATTTTATAACTATTATCAATTATCTTAAACCTTCACAAAATCTACAACTGATACACATTCCCGACACATGCGGTCGCTAAAACACGAAATACTTTCCGGTTCATCCTGACTGAACTTTAGGTATGAAAATTTACAATCATTTTTCCCGCAATGAAAACACACCTGTTTCATCGCTCGACTCGACACACAGTGTCGTGCATACCAGCCGCCCGCACGCACCGCACCCCGGCCGTAGCACGAGCGGATGGTAATCCGACACCAACTTACAGTTTCTAGGAATTGGCCGAATGAGATTAAAACTATCTAACCTACTAGCTTATATTATAGGATTAAAACATACAATACAATTATGTAATACAGGTTAAATATTGTTCTGTTTTATGTAAGAAATTGTCTTCTTAAAGTACACTACACTTACACGTTCATTTATCCATCATAAAATAAACTTATAAAATAATTCTTTTTAATTTCTCTATATTACATATACGTTTTCAGACCCCCTGAACCCAAAAAACATGTTTTTAGCGATTGGTCTGTGTGTGAACAGAATATCTCAAGAACGGAACATCGTACGAACTTGAAACTGGAAACTTAAGTTACATACCACTACCAGACCCGACACGAACATTTTCATTAAAATCGGTCAACCGGAAGTAGTAGTTTATTTGTATAATTTTTCACTTTTTTGCGATTTTCTCAAAAACTGGTCCTACGATTTTTTTAAAAATCGCCTGGTTTACTCAATTTTTTATTCTCTACAAGATAGGGAAGGCGCCATGTTTGCTGAAATTCTGCGTGAGGCTGTTTTCACGTAAAAACATAGTTTTTTAAGATTACGGCTTTAATATGCAATTTAGAGCAAAAATGTATATAATAAAAGTTGTAGAGAATTTAAAATTCTACAACTTTAATTCAAACATTTTTTTGTATAACGCTTAGTTTAGCGGTAATTTGCGATTTTCTGTTTTTTTAAAAATCGATTTTTTTAACATTTCGGCCTTAGTATGCATTTTACGACAAAAATGTATATAATAAAATTTATAGAAAATTAAGAGATGTACAACTTTTATTTAGAGAATTTTTCTCTACAGAGCCTAGTTTAGCGTGAAAGTGTGATTTTTCCGTTTTTTTAAGCCAAATTGAGTTCGATTTTCATTTTGCGTCATTAACTCATGATTAAAATAAGGTTATGTTTTTGAGGTTAGTTTTTGTTTATTTCTAATATTTTATTAATAATGTTAGGTTTATTATTAATTATTTGCGTAGGCAAGAGAAAGTTGTGTGAGTGTTTCACACCAGATTTTTTAATATTCTTTAGGGTGGATCGGTTCTACATAAACGCAAGTACGGTTAGACGATACGCGAGTTAGGTCCTACTGCATTGTGGCATGCAATTTTTGTTGGTATGTTAGGAAAACGGAGAACGTAATACCCGCGCGGTTGTCTGACCGATTTGAATCAAAGTTTCGCTAAAATGTATCCAACCACTTGTCATGCATTTCGGAAGGTAGTCACAGTGGCAGGTTTTCGTTTCTGATTCCAGGTAGTTTATTTTTGTATGTATAAGCAGTGTAGAATGTATTTGCGGAACCAATTCTAATGAAAACACTCGCACACTTATACAAAACAGAAACAGATGTGCTTGTGTGTAAGTGTATTATTATTCTACGTATACTAGGCGTATTTTGTTCATACGGTGCTATACAAAATACAATTTTTTTTTACCCCGAAAATAAGGAGTAAAAGCAAAACATCACCCTCTTTCCCTCTCACCTGCCCTCAACCCCCCTATTTCGTCTCATGTTGGGGGATGAAGTCCTTTTAACAATAATCTTCTGTTTCTACATTTCTCTCTTCAACCTGAAAATCCCTACCAACCCTCCTACGTTATACGAGAAAGAACTGAAGAACACCATATCTTCTCGTTTTGATGTATCTTTTATACGAGTACAAAACTAACTACAAACCGTGTTCCATAATGGTTGTTCTTGTTTCTCGTTGTGTTTTCAGATTTTTACTTTCTCTTGCCTATATGAATATATAGGAAGGAAAGTATTGTTTTCATGTCGATTTTTCGAAATCGAGTTTTCACCGGATCTATACGTTTTCAGACCCCCTGAACCCAAAAAAACATGATTTCAGCGATTGGTCTGTGTGTGTGTAAACAGAATATCTCGTTAACGGAACATCGTACGAACTTGAAACTTGAAACCTAAGTTACATACCACTACCGGACCCGACACGAACAGTTTCATCAAAATCGGTCTACCGGAAGTAGTAGTTTATTCGTGTAATTTTTCACTTTTTTGCGATTTTCTCAAAAACTAGTCCTACGATTTTTTTAAAAATCGCCTGGTTTACTCAATTTTTTATTCTCTACAAGGTAGGGTAGGCGCCATGTTTGCTGAAATTCTTGGCGAGGGTGTTTTCTCGTAAAAACGTTGTTTTTTTTAAGATTACGGCTTTAATATGCATTTTAGCGAAACAATTTATATAATAAAAATTGTAGAGAATTTAAAATCCTACAACTTTATTTCAAACATTTTTTTGTATAACGCTTAGTTTAGCAGTAATTAGCGATTTTCTGATTTTTTTCTCACGAAAACGTGTGAAAAATCGATTTTTTTAAGATTTCGGCCTAAGAATGCATTTTACGACAAAATAGTATATAATAAATTTTATAGAAAATAAAAAGATCTACAACTTTTATCTAAAGCATTTTTCACTACAGAGCCTATTTTAGCGTGAAAGAGTGATTTTCTGTATTTTTAAGCCAAACTGAGTTCGATTTTCATTTACCGTGTTTCACTCATGATTAAAATAAGGTTATGTTTGTTGAGGTTAGTTTTGTTGTTTATTTGTAATGTTTTATTACTAATGTTAGGTTTATTGTTAATTATTTGCACTGGCAAGAGAAAGTTGTGTGAGTGTTTCACACCAGATTTTTTTCACATCTATTGTCGAATTTGGATATTGTTGTTATCTTTGGGTTCTCCTGGGTGACTTTAACACTTCTGTAATCCAAAATAATAAGTGTATTGGTAACGCGCTATAAGTTGACGATTGCGCTTATCATGCGGTGGGAGGACAGTATACTTACTAATCTATCCTACTTACATCGGCCAACCAGAAAGCATAAGACAAGCATATCAAGCGTCTAACTCAAAATGTAACCAACACAAACACTTAAGTAATAAAATTCACTTCATCACCCCTAACACTAAATTAATAAGGAGTCATGTAATTATTTAAAGAAAGTGAATTGTTTAAAATTCAATTGCAATTTAACATAACTTTAGGCCTACTGAAAATAATGAAATATGAAAACCCTAAAAATACAATAACATTTTGAAATTACCGTAAAACTAGTATTACTCACGATAATAAGCTAGCATCAACGTAACTCACGGACTAACTAGTCTATCACTACAAATGTCAGAGTGCTGTAATTCAGTTTACTGCTGATGTCCAAAAAGGATACAAAATATAGCTTAGGACTAGTATTATGGCTTATTTAGAATGAATGTTTACTATTTAGGATAATTATAAAGAATTAATAAATAATAGAATGGGATGTTTATAAAACGACATACAGTAGTTGTAAACATAATAAATCAAGGTAAGAGTAAAACTACAACATGATATCATGGTTAGAGCTGTCGCTATGATGTACAGTAATCTCTCGTTATCCGCGTGGGTTACGGGGGGAACCGCGGATAATGATACCTTGTTGTTTAGGTCAACAGCCGAAAGGCTGGTTTGAACCTCTAGAGGTTTTACTAAGTAAAAACGAGGAGTGAGGTGGTTTACCATTGCCACAACTCACTGAGTTGAAAGAGTATGCTTATCAGCATGCCAGGCCCTCCGAAAAGCACTCACTTTGCACCCTGCAAATGACACCTTCACTTCATTCACCACAGGGTCTGGCTGCATAGTGAAATTCATTACTCTCAGAGGAGATAACTCTGACTAGTGTCACAGTACACCTCTACCTCTTCTATTCTCAAATAGTTCAGTCATATAAGTGGCTGACTATGTGATAAGAAACAGAACTATTTTTTTTAGCCCTGGACCAAGCAGATAGAGTGCAATTAAAATAACACTCCACCTGCCCGTTTTGGGCATAATGATACCTTATAGGAACGAAAAGATAGGGGTTAGGTTCTAAAGGTAAAGTCCTGTATTCGTTTTAAGTGTTTAATAGTTTTAGGAACATATTACCATTATTATAATCTATGAATATTTAATTAATACAGTACTCTGTACGCATAAAAAAATTTAAGTTCCTTTAACACAGTTAGTTATGGCTCTTTGCTTCTTCTTCTTTTCAAACTCCTTGCGGACTTCTTCGTATGGTATCATCAGCTCCTGAGTTCTCTTTTGGATTGAAGGGCCCTTTCCATTACGGGATCCGTCTCCATTACGTGATCAGCGAACTGCGTTGCCATGCTGAGGATCTCGTGAAGAAATGCTTGGCTTCGTTTCAGGATCCGTCAAACAAAGAACTGTACGTACGTATGAAGAAGTTAGACTGAAATATGGAGGAAAACGTACGGAGAAATTACAGTACGGTGCGTGGGCGTACGTATGGCGGAGGGGGTGGTGTGGGGTTGTACTGGCGGGGCCCGGTACCCGGTAACTACCTCACTACGTACAGTACGCGGAAATCTAGGTTGGCTCATGGCGGCCGTCGCCGTACAAGTGTGTACTCAACATGATACGGACGCCAAAACATTTATTCTAACATATGTTTTCAGAATTGTATGACTTTCCACCCAAGTACAATAAATAACTTAATAATTTACCTAAAATAAATAATAAACTAATTATAGTGGAGTATTACAATAAATAACTTAAATAATTTACCTAAAATAAATAATAAACTAATTATAGTGGAGTATTACAATAAATAACTTAATAATTTACCTAAAATAAATAATAAACTAATTATAGTGGAGTATTACAATAAATAACTTAAATAATTTACCTAAAATAAATAATAAACTAATTATAGTGGAGTATTACAATAAATAACTTAATAATTTACCTAAAATAAATAATAAACTAATTATAGTGGAGTATTACAATAAATAACTTAAATCATTTACTTAGTACTGTACTACTTGCAAACAAAATTATATAGAATGCACATTCACAATAAAACTGAATAAAATATCCACAAATACAATCCGACTGAATAACGCCCGTTAACTTGTTTTAACGGAGTTACCTTCTAACACACGTAGTAAACACTCGTCAAAGATGAAACGAATACTAACTCTCGACCGCACCCGGGGCTCCCTTTATATAGGTTAGATGAAAGAGGTTTCTCGAAGGACACAGAAATTCGATCAGATAGATAATTCCAGAGTGGCATAGAAATTCCATGAAAATAATAAAAGTACAAAAACCCTTTTTACTGGAAAAGTCTTCACTATTGTAAACAAGTAAATAGATCTATTATAAATAGAATAAAAGTTGTTACAGGTAATCAGCTGACCTTTCATAAATAGTTGTACAACAATAACCTTTTATAAATAGGTATACTTTTATTGTTACTATTGCCCTATTGTTACTTTTTCACTCTATTATCTACTCTTTACCATTTTATGAATGAAGTACTAGAAATTTCTTGAACCATATTCATCTTCGAAATTGTCACAGTATATTGTAGGTGCGGTCAGTTGTACTGAATCGGTGATTGTTAACCAAGTTCAGTATATAAATATGTAAAGTCCAGCCTCTCTTAGTTTGCTCCTAATGTAAACAAATAATGACGTCACTGAGCATGCGTATTATATCAAAATGTGTACCTACACGCTGATTAAAAAGTAACAACAAAATACGAGGGCAGTCCAGAAAGTCTGTCACGTTTTGATATAAAAAAAAAAACTAAGTACAAGAAAAAAATTGTATTATATACATTTGAAAGTGCAACTAAAATGCTATTTTTCTACATAATCACCAAACAAATTAAGACACTTTTCATAGCGGTGAACTAATTTTGAAATGCCGGCGTCATAAAAGTCTACCGCCTGTGATTTTAACCAGTTAGTCACACCCTCCTGCAGCTCCGCGTCGTCGTCAAAGCGCTGCGTCGCAAGCCATGTCTTCTGTGTCGGGAACAAGTGATAATCGCTGGGCGCAAGGTCCGGATTGTATGGCGGATGTGGGAAAACCTCCTATTTGAAAGCATCCAGGACTTCTCGTGTTCGATTTGCCGTGTGTGGTCGGGCGTTGTCATGGGAAAAGAGAATTTTTCCAGTCAACTTTCCTCTGCACTTGTTAACTTTTCAAGGTGTTTTGCAATACCTCGCAGAGGTTATTTATTGTTGTGCCACGTTCCAAGAAATCGATTTGAAGAACTTTTTTCCTGTACCGACCGTACTTCACTACCGGCGGGATTTTGAATTGCGGCACAGATTTTAAATTGTTGTTGGAAAACAACGAAGAGCGACACAGACCTCTCGCTAGCACGGCTGGATAGCCACTGAACGGAGAAACGCCGCGGCACCAAAATGGTCGCGATAGCTCCGCCCCTAGCGGCTACAACGCAAAACGTGACAGACTTTTTGGACTGCCCTCATACTTTTGAAAGTTTTTTCTGAATGAAATTGTTAGCCCTACATCATATCATGATTGATGTTTTTAGTACTTTAAGTACTTATAATTTAAGAAATAGTTAACTTAATAAGAATACGACATCCGTAAATTCTCAGACTCTAGCGTGCACCCTTTAGTAGGTGGCTTTTTGTTTGTTGACTGTAGGAGCAAACTAAGAACGGCTGAACTATAGTGAGCCTATAATAATAATAATAAATCGTATCGGTGGAGAGACGCACACACGTGTAGGCTAATTAATGTGTGCCGTGCCTGCCTGCCAAGACAAAATCCTACCTCCTGCTTACCCTCTTGTTTTTCCTCTTTCTCTTCCTCCGTCCCTTCCTCCTTTGTTATTGCATCAAACCGTCACATGTGCATCTTTACTACTGCAATATTACTATTATTAGTGCAACTCGCGTTGGCTCTTTGTTAAGTTTCTTTACTACAATAGATACTAATACGTGTTTTTTTCTTTAGTTGTACGTAGTTTAATGGTGAATGGTTTTGTGCATTGAATTGGTCCGCCTTACTCTGTACTAGTAACTGTGTTCTAGGAGCGGCAGTGGTGGTGGCCTTCACTGTAAATAAAACTAAATGCACATCGTAATATCTTGTAGTAGATATTATTACAAATGGAGAAGAGTAAATTTGTTTTACCGTGCTGCTTCCTAACAAATCTATCGTATTGGGAAACTAACATTTATTTATTTATTTAAGATACATATGAGAGCAAACTGCCCATAACAGACAGGTGGAGTGTCAAATTATTTACACCCAATCTGTTAGTTGCAGGGCTAAAATAAATAGTTCTGTTTCTTATCGCATGGTCAGCCAATTACATGACTGAATCATTTAAGAACAGAAGAGGTAGAGGTGTAAAAGACACTAATCAGAGTTATCTCCTCTGAAAGTAATGCATTTCATTGTACAGCCAGACCCTGTGATGAATGAAGTGAAGGTGTCATTTGCAGAGTGGAAAATATGTGCTTTTCAGAGGGCCCGGCATGCTGATAAGCGTACTTTTCTACTCAGTGAGGAAGGCAATGGTAAACCACCTCACTCCTTGTTTTACTTAGTAAAGCCTCTAGAGGTTCAAACCAGCTTTTCGGCTGATGACTTAAACAACAACACATGAGAGCAACAGGTAAAACCCAATACGGCTCTCTTAAAACATATATAGCCTACAGTATAAAACATACAAGCATAATTTAACAATCAATTATTATTATAGCGGGTGTTTTTTTTTAGAGGTATAGAACTTTAAAATGAAATTAAACACAGAATAATTAAATAATAGGGTGATTCAAAACTATACGGCAATCTCTTGGGATCTCATTCTATAGCTAAAAATAAGAAAAAAAGTTCATATAAACATATGCCTGAAAACGCTTAGTTAGCGAGTTACGGCTAGCGAAAAATTTTACCTACAACTCTGTACCCTCGGTGAAGTAAGGCCGTATAAAAATGTTAAAGATAGTTATAATGATACAACTACGATTGTTTCTTATGTTTTTTAATCTGAAAAATTGAATAATATTGGTTCCAGAGCTGTAAATGAAATACTTTCAGAGATATCTTGCATAAAACACAAAAGAATTGGTGCAAAGAAATAACACATTTTTGTGTTTAACGTAAGATTACTTCCATAAATGGTAAATTAAGGTGTAATTTGTTTCTAAATAAATTTGTAGAAAATTTAATTCTGAAAAGATTCATGTGATGAAAAAAATGAATAATAGATATTGAAATTTTGCTTTATTTAAAATCAAAACAGACGCACATAAAACGCACATTCTTAACTCCATAATATATTAACTAATAGGCTAATTAGGTTGGGAGTAACAGCTGATAATGATCCGCTGTTATTCCCAACCTAATATTTTGAGAGAACGTGGAATTATGCGTTCACCAAACGTTTTTCCTTCAGTAAATCGATTGTGGCACGCGCTGTGTGTTATATTGCACCATCTTGTTGAAACCACAGCTCTCCAACATTAAGGCGATTCAATTCAGGAACAAAAAAGTCATTGATCTTGGCTCTGTAGCGGTCACCATTGTCTGTAACATTCTGCTCGGCATCATTTTTGAAAAAGTAAGGACCAATGACTCCACCAGCCCATAAAGCACACCAAACAGTCACTTTTTCTGGATGTAAAGGCTTCTTAGCAATATTTCAAGGATTACCTTCACTCCAAATGCGGCAGTTGTGTTTATTCACGTAGGTATTCAACCAAAAATGGGCTTCATCACTGAACAAAATGTTTACGTGAAAATCGGGATCAACAGCGATAAGTTTCACGAACCGAACCATGATTTTCAAAATAAATCTGCGCAATTTGCAAGCGTTGTTCAGGCGTCAGTCTATTCATTATAAAATGGCAAACCAAACTGATCATAAATTACAAAACAGTTTTCAAAATGGCCGCCATGGAAATCAGTACTGCCAACTTTAAGTTCTATAACTCTAAAAAAAACACCCTATACAATCAATCAATTTTATTTTTAAGAATACTGCAAAATTAGGTATCGTAATTTGTATAGTTTAAATTAGTGTGTAGTAGACATTTTGTAGTCTTTTTTTTATTAGAATTAAACATACAGTAATTGAAATTTTTCACTTTTATACGTGTAATTTTTTACTGAATTCACCGTCTAAAATTATTACATATAAATTTACGCTTATTTATCTAAATTAAATACACGATGTCCGTAAAAGTTAGGATTACCCGTGATATTAGAAGTGTTCCATAATTCGGAATTTTCGATAATTCGCACCGACCGTGGTCCGTATTAGGTCGAATTAGCGAAGTTTTACTGTATGTCAGTTTTTGTTTGGTTACGCGTGGCGTATAGTTCGGTGATGAAGTTGAAAAGTACAGTACGTTTAGACGTTCGTCCATCCCACACGTGTAACACTGTCTATTACGCAGCCTATTTGTACTATGAAACTAGGCTAGCCGTTCGTATACACGTGCACAGGCTACTGCAGGTAACTAAACTGTGTTTACTATTTATCAATTTCACTTTTATTATTATTATATATATATTTTATTTCTAATTTGTGTACGTTGCAATCTGTTCAATTTAGAACAATAAGCAACCCCATGACCCAATGTGATGAGGATGATGTGTATGACGTGTAAATGAGGTGTAGTCTTGTACTGACCCAGGCCGACCATTCCTGAGAGAGTATGGTTAATTAAACCCCAACCATTGAAGTACACCGGTAACCACTGTCTAGTGTTCAAATCCGTATAAAAGTAACTACCTTTACTAGGATTTGAACCAGGAACCTTCGTCTCCGAAAATTAGCTGTTAAACAGCTGATCTTGGCGACGACATTACCTCTAGACCAATCCGGTGGGTTATTATTACTATTATAAACGGTTATTATTCGTATTTTTGTTAACGAATATCGGTTATATTTCCATTTTTTTTCTCTTGCCTATAGGCTATATGAATGTATAGGAAGGAAAGTATTGTTTTCATGTCGATTTTAACAAATACACTCTTCACCGGATCTACACGTTTTCAGACCCCCCTAACAACCCAAAAAACATATTTTAGCGATTGGTGTGTGCGCGCGCGCGCGTGTGTGAACAGAATATCTCAAGAACGGAATATCGTGCGAACTTGAAACTTGAAACATAAGTTACATACCACTACCGGACCCGACACGAACATTTTCATCAAAATCGGTCAACCGGAAGTAGTAGTTTATTCGTGTAATTTTTCACTTAAGATCATGAATGAAATTTTCATTTTGTGGTATGTTTATCTAACTAGGTTTTTTATTACGTGTGCGTAGTTTTACAAAATTTCTAATACACGACGAGTAAAAAAGTTTGTGGTAAAATTTATTGTTAATAATATACTATTTAAAAATTCATAGGAAATTCAGTTTTCCATGGAAATTAAAAACAAAACGCTCAAGATTTGCAGCGAAGAATGAATTTTAATCTGTGATACAGTATAAACAAGATCTCTATATCCAGTAGTTCATGAGGAAAAGGTACAAACGTTAACATTACGTTAGATGGGGATCCAGGGTTCCCGTAATTTTTTTTTTTTTTTTTGCGCCCTGGAGACTCCAAGAGGAGTATAGGACATGTCATCAGATATAACACCTGAAATACATACAAGAATCACACAATGTATCACTACTATCAAGAAAGAAATTCTTGTACGCTATAAAAAGTTTCACTGATCAAGTAATTTTTCAGATTTTTTTTAACGGAATTCAAATCCTCACAACATTTTAAAAATTGGGGTAATTTATTTATGAATTTTCTCCCTGCATAAGGAGGTTTTTGTTGAAACAATTTTGTAGAGTGATTAGCCACATAATAATCATCCCTGTTTCTCGTGTTATGATTGTGAACATTGAAATTCTGCATAACATTATTTTGCCTAACATACATAGGCCTAATAATTGAATGGGTCGGCAGAAGACATTGCTAACCCACATCAACATAATTTTACGCAATGTCATTTTAAGGGCAGCAGACTGATTTTAATAAAAAATATTGATTTTTCAATTTACCCATAAATATTGATCGATCGTTTTCCCCTATTTAAATAATTGATATAAATAACACGACATTCGTTGCTTTTTCTGTTGAGAAAAATTATGTTTTTACGTTGATGGGGTACGTAGTGTTTATTTCGATATTTTTTCACGTTTTGTCATTCTTGTAAATTGAGATTAATATTATCATGTTACTGCTCCAACATTACGGAGATCGCGTTCACATAAAAACGATAATTTCTAGAACGCGTAGGAATCAGCCGTAGAGGAAATATTGGTGTGTTTTCGTTTGGAAGTTAATTATTCCAATTGGCAATAGGTGTTTCTGTTACGGTATTATGCTTTTACTATTTCCGCATATTGTATTTTTTGACTTAAGGTACACTTATTTTAGGAACCATATCAACTAGGAGTGTGAAATTTCACACACTACATTTTAATACTAAGGTGTGTATTTACTCCAGAGATATTTCAAAAATTTTGGAGTTTTTATTTTTTGGGTGTGTTTTTCATAAAAAAATTTGTGCACATTTGAACATTTTTTGAGAATAAAAATCATTTTTAGATTGGATAAAGATAAATGAAAAAGCTCTGGTACAAATTTGTGTAAAACGGTGCTTTAGAAAGGTGTGCCAAAGCTCAGCTTTGTAGCTTTAACGGTTTCTACAAAAAATCTACCTAAGTTAGTATTGCAGGTATAGTCTGGGGATAATGAAAATAGTCTGCTCCCCTTAAACGTTTACTGAAATCTACAAATCATGTTTTTGAATATTTGTTAAACATTTGTGTTTTCTGTTAATATACTACGTTCTTAAGATCGTGAATAAAGTATCCCGTTAAAAACGTGCTGGATATTTTATTTTTACAGAATATTTAAGAAAAATCATGCTAGAAATTTTGTGGGTTAGCACTTTCTTCCACCGACCCCTTTCAATTGTGGTGTGTATCCTCTTCAATTTAAGTACGGATCATCGAGAATTCCGAATAATAGACATCTGTATTAGCGAGATTATTTTTGATTTAATAGCCGGCCTATTCTTGTAATTATTTTGTAATAAATTTGTTTTTCTTGTTTGTTTTTCGTTGTTTTTATTATTTCATTAGGCTATATTATCAGTTAGCAGAATGACGCCTGTTACTGACTAATTATAACTTGGTCCACTCGGTGACCCGAAAAGTTTGTCTCGTTTTGTTTTGTTTTTTCTCAAGTTATATTGTTCATCCTGTTTGTATCGTTCCGGTAGTAAAATTAGTACGATCGGTTATTTTTGAAGTTATTTTTACTTTCTCTTGCCTATATGAATATATAGGAAGGAAAGTATTGTTTTCATGTCGATTTTCCGAAATCGAGTTTTCAACGGATCTACACGTTTTCAGACCCCCTGAAACCATAAAACATGTTTTTACCGATTAGTCTGTGTGTGTGTGTATGCGCGCGCGCGCGTGTGCGTGTGTGTGAACAGAAAAACTAAAGAACGGAACATGGTACAAACTTGAAACTTAACTTACATACCACTACCGTACCCGGTAAATGATTTCGATGAAAATGTTCGTGAACATTTTCACGAACATTTTCATCGAAATCGGTCAACCGGAAGTAGTAGTTTATTCGTGTAATTTTTCACTTTTTTGCGATTTTCTCAAAAACTGGTCCTACGATTTTTTTTAAAAATCGCCTGGTTTACTAACTTTTTTATGCTCTACAAGATAGGGTAGGTACCATGTTTGCTGAAATTCTGGGTGAGGCTGTTTTTACGTAAAAAAATTGTTTTTTTTAAGATAACGGCTGTAATATGCATTTTAGCGTAAAATTTTATATAAGAAAAATTCTAGATAATTTAAAATCCTACAACTTTTATTTCGAACATTTTTTTGTATAACGTTTAGTTTAGCGGTAATTAGCGATTTTGTTTTTTTTCTTACGAAAACTTGTAAAAAAAAAAATCGATATTTTTAAAGATTTCGGTCTTGGTATGCATTTAACGACAAAAGTGTATACAATCAAATTTATAAGAAATTTAAAGATCTACAACTTTTATTTAAAGCAGTTTTCTCTACAGAGCCTATTTTAGCGTGAAAGAGTGATATTTCGTATTTTTAAGCCAAACTGAGGTTGAATTTCGTTTTGCGTCTTTCACTCATGATTAAAATTAGGTTACGTTTATTGAAGTTAGGTTTTTGTTTATTTTCAATAATGTTAGGTTATATTGGTCATTATTTGCATTGGCAAGAGAAAGTTGTGTGAGTGTTTCACACCAGATTTTTTCAATAATAATAATAATAATAGGTCTAATAATAATATGTGAAATTAAATAAATTAAAGTTTAAAATTTTACTATACTACAACGAGTTATAACAATGAAAATAATTTCGAATCAAAAAAGCTGGCATGATAGCAATAATTTCCTTCCTTATAGGCCTCTATTCGTATAAAGGGAAAGTGAAAATAATAAATTAAACTGGTGTTGCATATAGTAATTAAATCTAAGCAAATTAGTTAAATATTATTATTTTTTGGCTAATGGAAGTTATCAAAAAGAGGTTAATTTTTATTTAGCGTCTTTTAGTGAAATTAAAATTAGGGAAATGTTTTTCTTATTACATTGTGTAGCCTATTCATGATGAAAAATAGGTTATGTTGTTCATAATTTACATTGGTAAGATAATGTCGTGTGAGTGTTTAACACCAAATCAACCAAAAACTATTTTGATTTGGAAAAGTCGACATGAAAACAGTACTTTCCTTCCATGTGTATTCCATATATGTATGTGTATAGGGCAAGAGAAGGTAAAAAATCTGGTGTGAAACACTTACACAACTTTCTCTTGCCAATATATAGACTATAATTATTAACAATAAACCTAACATTAGTCATAAAACATTAGAAATAAACAAAAAACTAACCTCAATAAACGTAACCTAATTTTAATCATTAGTGAATGACGCAAAATGAAAATCAACCCCAGTTTGGCTTAAAAATACGGAAAATCACTCTTTCACGCTAAACTTGGCTCTGTAGAGAAAAATTTGATTATATACATTTCTGTCGTAAAATGCATTCTAGGCCGAAATCTTAGTAACATCGATTTTTTACACGTTTTCGTGAGAAAAAAATAGAAAATCACTAATTACCGCTAAACTAAGCGTTATACAAAAAAATGTTAGAAATAAAAGTTGTAGGATTTTAAATTGTCTACAACTTTTATTATATACATTTTTGCGCTTAAATGCATATTAAAGTAACAATTTTAAAAAGCAATTTTATACGTAAAAACAGCCTTCCCAAGAATTTCAGCAGAAATGGCGCGTACCCTATCTTGTAGAGCATAAAAAGTGTAGTAAATAAGGTGATTTTAAAAAAAACGTAGTAGCCGTTATTGAGAGAATCGCAAAAAAGTGAAAAATGACACGAAAAAAGTACGACTTCCGGTTGACCGATTTTGATGAAAATGTTCGTGCCGGGTCCGGTAGTGGTATGTAACTTAAGTTTCAAGTTTCAACTTCGTACGACATTCCGTTCGTGAGACATTCTGTTCACAGACACAGACACACACACACACACACACACACACACACACACACACACACACACACACACACACACACACACACACACACACACACGACACAGACCGATCGCTAAAAACATTTTTTTTGGTTCAGGGGTCTGAAAACGTGTAGATCCGGTGAAAACTCAATTGCGAAAAATCGACATGGAAGCAATACTTTCCTTCCTATTTGTTCATATAGGCAAGAGAAAGGAAAAATTATTTAGGTTAACATTTACAATACTTATAACTAGACAATTTTAAAAAGCGAAAATATATTACATATATATAATTTTTTTGTCTAGTGGGCATTATTATTATTATTATTATTATTATAGTTTTATGGCCTTCATTGGACCACTGTAGTCAGCATCTTCCGGCCCTCTTTCGTCTTCTCTCCGCCCAACATCTCCTCATCCGCTCAGAAATCAATTTCCTTTCCTCGTCTGAAATCACTCTTCCCATTCTATGTCCGACTTTGATCTGAAGTCTTGTCTGTTTGTCGTTCAGGATTCCGATGCTGTCTGACTTGTCCTTCAAATCCTCGAATGTTATGCGCAACTCTCTCATATCCTCCCTGAGTTCTTCAATCCATTGAATATTTGTCTTACTTTTCCACAGCTTTTCAATAACTCTTCTGCTCAGTCTGTCCTCCGGAGCTCTAATCAAGTGACCGAAGAAAGATATTCGTTTTTTCCTCATTGTACTTGTGACAGGTTCAATTTCTTTGTATACAGTTTCGTTGGAAGCCAATCTCCAGTGTCCATTTTCATGATAGCTTTTGTTGATACAAGTTCTGATTATTCTTCTTTCAATTTTTAGTAATTTGTCTATTGCGATGGTATTAGTGGTTTTAAAGATGGTTTCACTTGCGTAAGTTATTATTGGTTGAGTAACTGTCTTATAATGATTCAATTTTGTGGCTATTGATAGTGATTTCTTGTTGTAAGTGTTCTTTGTGGCATACTGTGCTCTTCTCAACTTATTTATTCTACTGTCCCATGCTTGTTTCTCATTGAGATTGTACGTTATGACTTCACCCAGATATTTGAAACTGTCCACAATCTTTATTTCTTGATCTCCTATACGGATTTTCTTTGCAAGAGGTGGATCAGTTAGCAAGAGGTGGGCATTATTAAACACAGGTTAATTTTTATTGAGTGTCATTCAATCAAGATTAAAGTTGGGTAATGTTTTTCGCATTACATTGATAAGAGAATGTCCTGTGAGTGTTACACATCAATTCAACATAAAAACAAATTGGAATTGGAAAAATCGGCAAGAAAACAATAATTACCTTCCTATATTTTCATTAAGCGAAAGAGAAAATAAAAACTTTCTCTTTCTCGCTTATTGAAAATACAAACAACAGGTATTAAAACAGGTAATACATTATATAGTACTTAGAACTAGGTAATTTTAAAATTCGAAAATTTGTTACATATAGTTTTAGCTAATGTAGGTAATTTTTTTTGGCTTGTGGAAGTTATGTGTATACCAATTCTGGTACGTGTAGTGATTTTTCACGATACCGTACTTTTGTAAATATTGAATTTAATTATGCGAAGAGAAATATCAAAATTTATTAAAAAACAATAAAACTAAATGAAATAATATTACTGTACAAATTTAAAAGATTATGCTCGTATGTTATATAATAATTTTATATAGGTAGTTTTTTCCTTGTTGAGTAGGCCTATATTAGGGTTGTTCAGTAAGGCAAGGCGGAGTGCACACCTATGCGATACGATATTTATCGTATATCTTACATGAATGCACACCAGTGAGATACGATTTTATTTGTACGATATAATCTTAATAATTTTCTCAGTATATAATGAGTTCTCAAGCGAAGAGGATTTTGTAATCTCCCGTTGGTATTTCCGTAGAAGACGAAATAGAAGGATAAACAGAAGGTTTTGGGTTCATCGATATAATTTACACAATGCACACCACAGTTCAGCTATTTATTCTATATAAAGAACTATCGCTGTATGAAGATAAATTCACGGAGACATACAGAATGAGACCTGAGAATTTTTATTTTATTTTAAATCTAGTTTCTCCGATTTAGAGAAAATTGTCCCTCATTACAAAGAATATCATAAAAACAGGATCGTCCTTCATTATTGTAATAATATAATTAAAACAAATTTTTAACGATGAAAATAAGAAAACGCGATAGCATGATGATGTTTTAACAGGGGTGTCAGGGCGACTAATGTCTTAAGATATTTATCGCATAAGACAAGCCGAACATATCGTATGCTACAAATATCGTACGATAAATGTCGCTGTATCACTGGTGTGCGGCAAGTTTTCACCAGCAATGTGTTTTGTATTGAGCAAGCAGACATTTATCGCATGAGATAAATATCGTATCTTACGTATCGTATCGTATCGTATCGTATCGTATAGGTGTGCACTCCGCCTAACAGATGTTAATAAATTGTACTATAAGCGCGTCAGCTCGTGATCCGTGTGAGGAATTTGTGTTACGGCATGCAGTGAAAGATTATACTATTCATAAAAAAAACATTTATCATAATGTTCTTGTCATTATAAAGTAACCTTTTGTTTTATTATTTCAATTTATTCTATAATATAGTAACTCTTTTACTTTTCTTTCGTTGTATTTATTAATATTTAGTAATTATTTACAGTTTGAGTCAGGCAGTCCTCAGGAATTAAAATATGAACGTAGCATAGAAAATAAGGAAATTAAAAAATATATATTTCATAACATTAATTTATAGGCCTAAATAATTAGTAGCAAATTATGATTATGATTTTTTTTTACCTCAGTCAAGTGGTTAAGCCAATTCCGGGTCCTTTACGCGATTCTTCATCACAGTTTTTTATAACTGATGCAATAATATGTCGCACTTCCGAATGAATTACCGCTTTATTTTTCCGGGAAGACATATTAAAATAAAACAAAAGATATGAAAAATACACGTAGAAATTTACCTAACACAAAACAAATAACTTTTGGCACGTTAACACACTTTAATTTCAAAATAAAAATCACTTTAGTGATCAAAAATCATGAATAATGATTAACACATCCGAGACGCATTACCTAGCACAAAATGTACAACTGTATATTGTGACACGTGTATCCGTTGTGAAAAGCAATAATACACGTAGGCCTATAATAAATAAATACATAGACATAATAATAATATTTACACGATGACTAAATGTTTTTTTACTGCACGATAAGACAAAAATATTAGTCACATTCTATTAGGCCACCCGCCCCACTACCCCAGGCGACAGAGATCATCAGCTGGCGCGCGTATAGTATAGCAGCCGCGTCAGCTCGTGATCCGTGTGAGGAATTTCTGTTACGGCATGCAATGAAAGATTATACTATTCATAAAAAAAAAACATTTATCATAATGTTCTTGTCATTATAAAGTAACCTTTTGTTTTATTATTTCAATTTATTCTATAATATAGTAACTCTTTTACTTTTCTTTCATTGTATTTATTAATATTTAGTAATTATTTACAGTTTGAGTCAGCCAGTCCTCAGGAATTAAAATATGTACGTAGCATAGAAAATAAGGAAATTAAAAAATATATATTTCATAACATTAATTTATAGGCCTAAATAATTAGTAGCAAATTATGATTATGATTTTTTTTACCTCAGTCCTAATCAGTACCTAATCATAATCCATTTGGATTATGATTTTTTTACTGAGGTAAAAAAAAAATCGAATGGTTAAGCCAATTCCGAGTCCTTTACGCGATTCTTCATCACAGTTTTTTATAACTGATGCAATAATATGTCGCAATTCCGAATGAATTACCGCTTTATTTTTCCGGGAAGACATATTAAAATAAAACAAAAGATATGAAAAATACACGTAGAAATTTACCTAACACAAAACAAATAACTTTTGGCACGTTAACACACTTTAATTTCAAAATAAAAATCACTTTAGTGATCAAAAATCATGAATAATGATTAACACATCCGAGACGCATTACCTAGCACAAAATGTACAACTGTATATTGTGACACGTGTATCCGTTGTGAAAAGCAATAATACACGTAGGCCTATAATAATAAATACTTAGACATAATAATAATATTTACACTATGACTAAATGTTTTTGTACTGCACGATAAGACAAAAATATTAGTCACATTCTATTAGGCCATCCGCCCCACTTCCCCAGGCGACAGAGATCATCAGCTGGCGCGCGTATAGTACGTATGGATATAAAAGTGCCCTCCGTTTATTTGTTTGATTGACTGACTGGTAGTGGCAGTGCATGTTTCAACATGTTTATTATATGATGCGCCCCCTTTCAAACAAATGACAATCTACGACGATGCAATCAATCTATCGTATCGTCTTTCTTCGGTCAGTTTAACTTCTTGCGCGGGCGGCCCATGTAAGTTGGTTAGTTTTGTATCTGAGAACTTTTGATTGTTTACCACTATGATTTTTGTTTTATTAAAACGTGTTCCAGTGTGTATATTGAACTAGAATTATTTCTTTCTTTAATGAATATTTCGTCATTGAAAAAAAAGGTTAGTTTTATGTTAATTTTTGGTAATTAATTGCATCTGTACTTAAGAAGTAAAGCGGGTTAACTCCATTTTTGTAATTTTTTAGAAGAGCCAAAAACATGGAAGTTTTTCTTTTTTTACTTTCTCTTGCCTATATGAATATATAGCTTTAGAAAGGAAAGTATCGTTTTCATGTCGATTTTTCGAAATCGAGTTTTCACCGGATCTATATGTTTTCAGACCCCCTGAACCCAAAAAACATGTTTTTAGCGATTGGTCTGTGTGTGTGTGTGTGTGTGTGTGAACAGAATATCTCATGAACGGAACATCGTACGAACTTGAAACTTGAAACTTAAGTTGCTTACCACTACCAGACCCGACACGAACATTTTCATCAAAATCGGTCAACCGGAAGTACTAGTTTATTCGTATAATTTTTCACTTTTTTGCAATTTTCTCAAAAACTGGTCGTACGATTTTTTTAAAAATCGCCTGGTTTACTTAATTTTATATTCTCTACAAGATAGGGTAGGTGTCATATTTGCTGAAATTCTGGGTGAGGCTGTTTTTACGTAAAAACGTTGTTTTTTTTAAGATTACGGCTTTAATATGCAATTTAGCGAAAAAATTATATAATAAAAGTTGTAGAGAATTTAAAAACCTACAACTTTTATATCAAACATTTTTTTGCATAACGCTTAGTTTAGCAGTAATTAGCAATTTTCTGTTTTTTTCTCACGAAAACGTGTGAAAAATTGATTTTTTTAAGATTTCGGCCTTAGTATGCATTTTATAATAAAAGTGTATCTAATCGAATTTATAGAAAATTAAAAGATCTGCAACTTTTATTTAGAACATTTTTCTCTACAGAGCCTAGTTGAGCGTGAAAGAGTGATTTTCCGTATTTTTAAGCCAAACTGAGGTCGATTTTCATTTTGCGTCTTTCACTCATGATTAAAATAACGTTATGTTTTTTGAGGTTAGTTTTTTGTTTATTTCTAATGTTTTATTACTAATGTTAGGTTATATTGGTCATTATTTGCGGTGGTAAGAGAAATTTGTGTGTTTCACACCAGATTTTTTAAATTCTGAAGGTGTTCAAATTTAATTAAATTTGCTTCCCAATATAGCTTCTGATACAGAGATTTAAATGACTAAACAACTTTCTTAACTTATATCTCTCTCTCTCTGACCACCCACAGAACTTGATTAAATCAAACGAAAACAAAACTTAGACAACATATTTTGTGCTAACTCTATTCTTATTAAGAAACAGCATTTTATTCACAACAATGTTTGAAAAAATTACAGAATTCAAGCAAATTCTGACGCCTATCAGTTGGACAATTAAAAACAAAATAATTCAAAATAAAATAACTTATTGTCAATGTTGTTGTTTAGGTCAACAGCCGAAAGGCTGGTTTGAACCTGTAGAGGTTTTACTAAGTAAAACAAGGAGTGAGGTGGTTTACCATTGCCACAACTCACTGAGTGGAAAAGTACGCTTATCAGCATGCCGAGCCCTCTGAAAAGCACACATTTTCCACTCTGCAAATGACACCTTCACTTCATTCACCACAGGGTCTGGCTGTATAATGAAATTCATTACTTTCAGAGGAGATAAACCTGATTAGTGTCACAGTACACCTCTACCTCTTCTGTTCTTAAATGATTCAGTCATTTAATTGGCTGTTATTGTCAATAACGAGTATATATTCAGAGTTAAAAATAGTAGTCATTTTAAAAATCTTCCGCATCATTATACAAAAGTGTAGTTAATGTGGTTACTGCAACTTTTATAGAGCTTTCTTGCTGATTTTAAAACTTAATTTTACCAAAATTGGAGTTAAAACCCTTTACCTCCAGGGCACAGATATATATATAAGCAGGGCCCGTCGTTACCAGTTATAATAATTTTGAATCTTTCTGTTAGACGTCCCGCACTTTTTTTATACTGAACACTATTTTTCATTGCTTTCTTATCATCATTTCTACTGAGTGGAAAATAATTAAATAAAATTACTAAAGATTACTGCATTAATAATATTTAAAGGTAGACCTACAGTGTCTGTCAAATGTTTAAGGACGCCATGAAAAAAAAACAAAATTTTGAAAGTATTTTGTTGGTGCTTGTTAATCAGCGTGTACTCATTTTTATGTAATGCGCATGCTCAGTGACATCATTGTTTGTTGACAGTAGGAGCAAACTTAGAAAGGCTGGACTTTAGTTTGAATAGTACCCTTGACTACTACAAACACAATACTAGTAAAACGTTACTACTACTAACGCAATCTCTCACAGTAGTAGTGACGTAATGCATACTTCTCAGCTGCACAAAGCTTGGCAACGGGCAGCACACGACACCTCGCCCGCCACAAGTAAAATTTAAATAGCTATTCCACGATTTTTTATAGACTCCCTACAAACATCCCTGTAAATATTTCCTACTAGTAACGAACACTCCCGACTAGAAAAAGTTTCCCATCCCCAGGCAACGTTCTCGCTGTTATCCCGATTCCGAGCCCATCTTTCCCCTCAGTTAATCATCTGTAATTCCAAATACTGCCCATAACAGACAGGTGGAGTGTCAAATTATTTACACTCAATCTGTTCGTTGCAGGGCTAAAATAAATAGTTCTGTTTCTTATCACATGGTCAGCCAATTAAATGACTGGACCATTTAAGAACAGAAGAGGTAGAGGTGTAAAAGGCACTAATCAGAGTTATCTGCTCTGAAAGTAATGAATTTCATTATACAGCCAGACCCTGTGGTGAATGAAGTGAAGGTGTCATTTGCAGAGTGGAAAATATGTGCTTTTCAGAGGGCCCGGCATGCTGATAAGCATACTTTTTCACTCAGTGAGTTGTGGCAATGGTAAACCACCTCACTCCTCGTTTTACTTAGTAAAACCTCTACAGGTTCAAACCAGCTTTTTGGCTGATGACCTAAACAACAACAATTGCAAATAAAGAAAAATTTCAAAACAGTTCCTTTCATCCAATTCTCCAAACGACAAGGTAGCCTAACGACGACGTCGTCTTCCCGAGCGTGAGCTCACTTCTTTCAAGACTCGACTCGATGAATTAGATTTGTAGTTGGTTTAATTGTATAATATTGTGTAACCCCTTCTAACCCAGTGTGACATAGAAGTCATATTGGAGTGAAATAACAGACCTCAAAATTTTAGATGTTAGAGACAACTTTGGATTAAAGAATGCTGGGTCAAAAGTGTAATAATTTTCTGTATCCTAGCCAGGATTCGAACCTGAGACTTCCACTTTGCAGTGTAGTATGCTGATCATTGCGCCACGGAGGCAACCATTAATTTCTTTTTAAAGTTAATTTTGGTTTCAGAAGTTTGTGTTCACTTATTAAAATAAAGTAACATTTCTTCGAATGCTTTGTATGTTTGTACAAGTATATTTTCTAAACTGTTACTAATTAGTGATTTTATCCATTTTACCAATATTTTTTAATTGTAAAATTTTGAAGTCTTTAATAATATTAAAATCATACTTACTTTTTTTTGCTACAAATCTAAGTAAGAGAATACATATTTTTTTTAGGAAGCCTGAACATGATTTGACTTATTACTTTCTCTTGCCTATATGAATATATAGGAAGGTAAGTATTGTTTTCATGTCGATTTTTCGAAATCGAGTTTTCACTGGATCTATACATTTTCAGACCCCCTGAACCCAAAAAACATGTTTTTAGCGATTGGTCTGTGTGTGTGTGTGTATCTGTGTGTGAACAGAATATCTCAAGAACGGAACATCGTACGAACTTGAAACTTGAAACTTAAGTTACATACCACTACCGGACGCGACACGAACATTTTCATCAAAATCGGTCAACCGGAAGTAGTAGTTTATTCGTATAATTTTTCAGTTTTTTGCGATTTTCTCAAAAACTGGTCCTACGATTTTTTTTAAAATCGCCTATTTTACTCAATTTTTTATTCTCTACAAGATAGGGTAGGCGCCATGTTTGCTGAAATTCTCGGTGAGGCTGTTTTCACGTAAAAACATAGTTTTTTTAAGATTACGGCTTTAATATAAATTTCAGCGCAAAAACTTATATAATAAAAGTTGTAGAGAATTTTAAAACCTACAACTTCTGTTTCAAACATTTTTTGTATAACGCTTAGTTTAGCGATAATTTGCGATTTTCTGTTTTTTTTCTCACGAAAACGTGAGAAAAATCGATTTTTTTAACATTTCGGTCTTAGTATGCATTTTACGACAAAAGTGTATATAATTAAATTTATAGAAAATTAAAAGATCTACAACTTTTGTTTAGAGCATTTTTCTCTACAGAGCCTAGTTTAGCGTGAAAGCGTGATTTTCCGTTTTTTTTAAGCCAAACTGAGTTCGATTGTCATTTTGCGTCATTCACTCATGATTAAAATAAGGTTATGTTTTTGAGGTTAGTTTTTGTTTATTTCTAATGTTTTAATACTAATGTTAGGTTTATTGTTAATTATTTGCATTGGCAAGAGAAAGTTGTGCGAGTGTTTCACACCAGATTTTTTTTTAATGTTGGAAAGTTTCATACCATCAAGTCCTAATGTGGCGTATGTGTAACACTGTTTTTATTAGGCCATTACAAGGGTTAAAGGTCTAAAAGTGATTTTATTACACTTAAATATCAGTAAAATGTAACGGGTGATTCAAAAAGAGCGCCGGTTTTTAAACGGCTGGTAAATTTTTGTCTATCGGTTGGCAACATTGTTAGACCTCATTTCTATTTCGGAGAACATTCCGATTGACGATTCAGTTGTAGTTTCTCTTGTTCGCAGTGTAGTACTCTCGCAGTCTGTGTCTAACCATGGAGAAGTTTACTATTGCACAACGAGTGTTAATCGTCAAAACATTTTACCAGAGTGGAGAGAGTTATGCGGCTACTGTCAGGCGACTTCGCGGTACTCTGGGACGTAATGAAGCACCGAATGAATCTACAGTTCGCAGGCTCATGAAAAAGTTTTTTGAGACGGGTTCAACAGTCGACCTTAAAAGTTCTGGACGTCGTCGTTCTGGCCGAACTGAGCAGAACGTTGCGTTGGTTCGTGACAGTGTGGCTGTTAGCCCAGCAAAATCAATACGTCGCCGTTCTCAATAATTGGGTTTACGATGTTCTTCTGTACGGAGAATTCTTCGGTACGATCTCCAATATCACCCGTATAAAATTCAGTTGACGCAACATTTGAAAGTGGCAGACCACCAGAAGAGACGACAGTTTGTTGACTGGGTATTGAGAAAACGGCAGGATGATGACACCTTCGCAAACAAAATCATTTTCAGTGATGAGGCGCACTTCCACTTAAACGGTTTTGTTAATAAACAGAACTGCCGTATGTGGGGTTTAATTCGACGGGTTATCGGGCAAATGGAAGTCGAAACTTGTCGTGCAGTGATATCCAATTTCATGGACAGAGTTGATGCGTGCCAGCGCAGTAGAGGAGGACACATGCATGACATCATTTTTCATACATGAAATCGGAAGGTAAGATGAACTTGTTGATGTACTTATTTTCAGTTTTTCAATAAAATAAATCTCTTAATTTGATATATCAAAACCGGCGCTCTTTTTGAATCACCCTATATAAAACAGTGTACACATATTCTTTTGTGGACAGTTTAAAAATTTGGGATTGAAAGGGTTAACTGATTTTTTTTTTCATTTTTGTTACAGGTGAGTGCTGAATGAATGTGACAACAAATATACATTTCTGATAAGTATACCTATACTATTTAGTTTTAAATCTCTTAACGCTAAACAAAATTGTTAAGTCACTTGGGGTTACGAATGATAAAAACCTGGTCAATTAAATTATTAAAAGAAGTTTAAAAAGAAAGTTAAGAATTGTACGTGCGGAATTTTAGTCATGTTTTTAATTTCTTCTTCTTCTTCTTCTTGTTCAGGTGCGTATCCGTTTAGAATGTAAGCGACCATGATGGCGATTCACAAACAGCGCTTGTGAGCGCTTTGCATTTATATTTCCCCCTGCAGATTGGCTTGCAGTGTGAGACAGCGCTTCTGAGCGCTTTGCATTTATATTTCCCCCTGCAGATTGGCTTGCAGTGTGAGACAGCGCTTCTGAGCGCTTTGCATTTATATTTCCCCCTGCAGATTGGCTTGCAGTGTGAGACAGCGCTTCTGAGCGCTTTGCATTTATATTTCCCCCTGCAGATTGGCTTGCAGTAACGAATGTCGTGAGTAATTCCGCGTGATATAGCCACTTGAGTCACGAGTTTGCCCTGGTTTGTAACGAGGGGTATAGGGGGAAAAAGCATCAGTGCGCATGCGCGATTGCTTTAATTTCAGTACGACAAACATAACAACTTATACTATACCCAGAGGATATACAATATATCGCGGAACCCTTTGTAGATTAACTGTACCAATTAATATAACTGTTTTTTACCGTAAACAGAAATGTCAGTTTCTCGAAAAATTCGGCAGACTTTTTCACAGAGCTGAATGTAATGTAATAAAATGTGAAGTTGAAGCTAAACAGAAATGCCTATCCGTGCCTCTTAACAAAAGCCGTGAGCGGGTAGCTAACTACTGTGATGTTTCTCTTTCCACAATTCGAAAAATAAAGAAGGAAATCGAGGATGTGAAAAAGCTATTCTTCAACAGTTTTGTTGACACCTGGTAAAAAAAGATAATGGTTAGAGAGACTGATAATGAAAACGCCGATGACAGCAATAGTAAAGAAGGCGATTCATTCGTAATTACAGTAAATCAAACATTTCTAGTCATTTAATTAAGGTATAGGCAATATTACAGGTCACATTTATTTCTTATAAGGTTTATGAAGAAAAAACATTTTCTCGTAATAAACCACAGCTTACAAAAAAATGTATCTAGAAACTGCACGGCAGTGAAATGTACGAGTAGTGTCTCACTGTTGAGGTTGGCAGCACTGCAAATATTTCACTTCCCTTCCTCACATCCTATCCATACGCAAAGGCAATCTCGTGACTTCAGTATCTATATATCCAAAATATTGGAGCTTTCTACATTTGGAAGTGGAAATGATTTGAAGTGGAACTGAAAACCTGTGTATTAATTTTTCATACATTCTGTATTAAGTTTTTAATTTAGGTAAACGATACAAGGAAGAACCGAGTGTTTTTATTAAGGACGCAACCCTGATTATAAGAAGATAGAAGTAATACAATGTTTTCATTGCAATTTGCTATTCATTTGTAAAATAATAATTTAGATTAATTATTAATAATTTGTAAAGTACGGAAAATAAAAATATGCCGTTGATTGTGGCTTTTAACATAAGGTTGTGTTCTTAATATAACACCCGGTTTTTCCTTGGAAAAACCCATTGCTGACAATATAACGAAACGACTGCTGTAACCACGCTAATGCTTGACTGGAACATTTTATCTGTGTAAGGTAGTTGGCCTTGAGTACACTGTTGCCAACATACCAATTAGGTGACAGAAAATTTACCGATGTATTACTTCTACCTTCTTATAATCAGGGTTGCGTTCTTAATAAAACACCCGGTTCTTCGTTGGAAAAAACTATTGCTGACACAATATAACGAAACGACTGCTGGCACCACACTAATGCTTGACTGGAACGTTTTAACTGTCTTAGGGTAGTTGGCCTTGAGTACACTGTTGCCAATATACAGAGTGGGGGACATAAAATTGTCCGATGTATTACTTCTATCTTCTTGTAATCAGGGTTGCGTCCTTAAGGGGTAAGATACCATCAATTTAAAGAGAAACTTAAAAATCTTTTTTTTAGCTTATTTTGTTGTCTAGTCATTCCTGAATAAGAATATATATTTATTTTGTGTCAATTAATTAAATGAAAAAATAAAAAAAAATTGAAATATGACCATATGTCAACACACAATTTTCTTCTTCTTTGTAAAAAATTAGGCATATTGAACGTTTTGTATCTCAGCTACGGAAAAAGATAACATCGCGATTATTTTTTTGTTTGAAAGTTTGCTCTTTTCTTTATGTAGTTCACTTTTTAGCCACGCAAACCAGCTCTATGTAATGGAGTATAGTGGCTCTGATCGTGTATGGTACGTTTTGTGTGTTTACGTGATAATTTTTTGTTATTACACAGTTACTCAGTGTTTTACCGGAAATTTGTATTTTAAATTCAAATATTTGCTGGAAACAAAATAACTGTAGAGCTCCTAGAAACATAAATTTTGTTTTGTTTTGTTCAGAATTTTGTCCTCTATGACATGGTGTATGGAATTCTTGCATGGATTCCACAGTTTTTTTTTATTATTTCTTTTTACTTTCTCTTGCCTATATGAATATATAGGAAGGAAAGTATTGTTTTCATGTCGATTTTTCGAAATCGAGTTTTCACCGGATCTATACGTTTTCAGACCCCCTGAACCCAAAAAACATGTTTTTAGCGATTGGTCTGTGTGTGTGTGTGTGTGTCTGTGTGTGTGTGTGTCTGTGTGTGAACAGAATATCTCAAGAACGGAACATCGTACGAACTTGAAACTTGAAACTTAAGTTACATACCACTACCGGACGCGACACGAACATTTTCATCAAAATCGGTCAACCGGAAGTAGTAGTAACTTAGTTTATTCGTATAATTTTTCAGTTTTTTGCGATTTTCTCAAAAACTGGTCCTACGATTTTTTTTAAAATCGCCTATTTTACTCAATTTTTGATTCTCTACAAGATAGGGTAGGCGCCATGTTTGCTGAAATTCTCGGTGAGGTTGTTTTCACGTAAAAACGTTGTTTTTTTAAGATTACGGCTTTAATATAAATTTTAGCGCAAAAACTTATATAATAAAAGTTGTAGAGAATTTAAAAACCTACAACTTCTGTTTCAAACATTTTTTTGTATGACGCTTAGTTTAGCAGTAATTAGCGATTTTCTGATTTTTTCTCACGAAAACGTGTGAAAAATCGATTTTTTAAAGATTTTGGCCTTAGTATGCATTTTACGACAAAAGTGTATATAACCAAATTTATAAAAAATTAAAAGATCTACAACTTTTATTAAGAGCATTTTTCTCTAAAGAGCGTAGTTTAGAGAGAAAGAGTGATTTTCCGTATTTTTAAACCAAACTGAGTTCGAATTTCATTTTGCGTGTTTCACTCATGATTGAAATATGGTTATATTTTTGAGATTAGTTGTTTGTTTATTTCTAATGTTTTATTACTAATGTTAGGTTTATTGTTAATTATTTATATTGGCAAGAGAAAGTTGTGTGAGTGTTTCACACCAGATTTTTTGTTTAGTAATGATTGTAAAAATCTGTTAATTTTAATTTTTTGTTTATATTATTTTTTTCCGTAAATAACAAAGTATAACTGATGCACTTTATCACAGGGCTTGTTTTTAGCTTTCAATAAATTAAAAAAAAAAAAAAAAATTAAGTAAATTATTTAAGTGGTTCAAAAGATATTTCGTTTCCAGTACATGGCTTATTTTTGAACCCCACCAACCTTTTGGCGGCTGGGGAATGAAATTTTGGGCCAAAAATTTCAAGAAGGCTTTTTGAAATAAGTGTTTTTTGTAATACAAAAATGTTAAGTTTGTCAGTAACAAGGGAAGAAACATCCCCTTAAGGGTACTCCGTACTCCTAAACGTTAACTCTTTGTTAACGTTTGTACCTTTTTTGAAAAAACTATAAATGGTAGAAACCTGCGGTTTTTTTTAAATTAAAATTCAGAATGTTTTACATATTTTACGTGAAGGAATTTTTAAAAAAGCTTGAAATAGATTTTTTTATTTATAATGCAATTGATAATTACTAACTTACTAACTAACTTCCACCTCGTCAATACTTTGAAAAAAATATACGAAAACAAGCTCAAACTCACAAATAAACAACACAGTGGCAAACACTGCACATGAAAATATACATACAGGTTATAATCAGCTGACTGAATTGCCAACACAACAAACTGTGCACAGGACAAAAAAAAATAAAAGAAAAATAACATAATAATTACGCGTTTGTTAATTTTCAGTAACCATGGTAAATTTCATCATGACAAGAAATTTTTAAAAATAAAAAAAAATATTTCTAGACGCCGTAGAAACATAATTTATACACCATTTTAAAGAGGGAATTTCAAATAATATTTTAGATCAAAAACCCAGAAATCAATTTTTTCAAATATTTTCAGTACGGAGTCCCCTTAATAAAACACCTGTTATGTGTATAATACCGATGATCTATGGAAAATGATTTGCTCTTGAGGAAAACCCGGCGGCGGCGGCGTTAGTGTGTGTGAATGAATCGATTGATACGCGTTGAGCACAGCTTAATCGTAGTAGTGTTATGCGTCACCCGTTTACGTTTGTTTAATGAATGTAATTGTTAATACTTTACATAAACAAGTGGCGTCGATAACAGGCTGCGGCAACGACGACATCGTATCGTAAGATTGCATGCTCGTAAGATAAATAATAGGCAACAGCCTGCTTATCGCTTAACACTCTACAGTTTCGGCCACGAATCTTGATGCCTTAATCTTCAATACTACTATTTTTTTTTATTTTTTAATTCCTAAAACGTGTACGTTGCAATCTGTTCAATTGAGAACAATAAGCAACCCGATGACCCAATGAGATGAGGATGATGTGTATGACGTGTAAATGAGACTGTGTAGTCTTGTACAGACTCAGGCCGACCATTTC
The DNA here is from genome assembly GCA_035578175.1 of Catonia carolina. NCBI lineage: Eukaryota > Metazoa > Arthropoda > Insecta > Hemiptera > Achilidae > Catonia > Catonia carolina. The sequence continues at coordinate 439,082,200 of JAQMRL010000001.1, read as the reverse complement.
TTAAAGAGTATGGTTAATTGAAACCCAACCATCAAACGGGCAAACTATCGTTTTATTCAGCATAAAAAACTTAGCACAAATATGTAAATAACATGAAATATTGATTGGCCAATGTTGTGGTAGAATTTTTCAAATTTATAAAAATAGACATGGCCATGCGGGGTGGACGCTAGTATCAGGTATTCAGCCCGACAGTATGTTGTCACGTACACATGGATAGCAGCGCCCACCCCCGCATGCTCCGTCCTGTCTATTTATCTAAATTTGAAAAATTCTACCACAACATTGGCCAATCAATATTTCGTGTTATTTACATATTTGTGCTAAGTTTTTTATGCTGAATAAAACGATAGTTTGCCCGTGCCGAACGATCGATCGGTTACCGAAATAGCAAGGGTTCAGAATATTGTTAATAAATCAAAATTTAAATAACGTACGGATTTGAAATTTCGTGCACGCTGTAAGAATATAATTTTCTATGTTGTGTTAAAATTTCATACTTTTCGGTCAAATAATTATCGAGTTGCACGGCTCTAAACGCATGAAATTTGTTGAGATGGCGAAAAAACCGGGTCTTTTTGTCTTCCAACCTTGATGTGGCAATTTTTAAATAAACATTAAAAATATAGGACTATTATAGGTCAACGCAGAATAAAATGAGCTAAATTTTGGTGTAAGATATGTTAAAATCCGACTCATAGTTTTGCAGATGCTTTGAGTTCAAACTCGGGTGTCTTTGATTATGAAACCGATAGTAGGTATCGTCATAAAAGCGTTTATGAGATGATGAAAGGTTACGGATGAGAAGTATTGTTCCGGTCGATTCTGTTTTCTATTGAAGAATTAATTAGGAAAATTGTTCTGTATTATTTAGTCGACTACTTGTGGTACCTTTTTATCGTTTGACACCAGAGAGGAAGGTCCGAGAGAAACCCGACTTGCAATCATGTAGACATTCCATGTTTTTCCTCTCAGTTTCTTTTCGATAAACATGCAGTGCGTATGATTTTTCGGAGACGAAGGTTCCGCAATTCAAATACTAGTAAATTTTATTACGAGTTTTGTTTGATGGTTGGAGTTCAATTAACGATACCTTCACAAGAATGATCGACCTGTAGTCTGTATCAGACTACATCCCATTTACACGTCATACATATTGTGGTGAAACTTATCGTCTAGGTGTGTTTCGGGATCTGGGTAAAATAAATAATTGACAAACTATCGTTTTAAACTAAAAGTATTTATTACCCGCTATAAATTACAATTGATTTTGTTACTTAATGCCCATAACAGACAGGTGGAGTTTCAAATTATTTACACTCAATCTGTTCGTTGCAGGGGTAAAATAAATAGTTCTGTTTCTTATCACATGGTCAGTCAGTTAAATGACTGAATCATTTAAGAACAGAAGAGGTACAGGTGTAAAAGACACTAATCAGAGTTATCTTCTCTGAAAGTAATGAATTTCATTGTACAGCCAGACCCTGTGGTGAATGAAGTGAAGGTGTCATTTGCAGAGTGGAAAATATGTGCTTTTCAGAGAGCCCGGCATGCTGATAAGCGTACTTTTCCACTCAGTGAGTAAGGCAATGGTAAACCACCTCACTCCTTGTTTTACTTAGTAAAACCTCTAGAGGTTCAAACCAGCCTTTCGGCTGTTGGCCTAAACAACAACTTAATTCTACAAAATAATAAATTACAATTACTACAACTAAGATACTGTCACCGGATGGCGACATTAAGTGTCAAACCTTAGTTGTTTGGTGGCCCTTAAAAGGGCCGTTTAAGGGGTGGTCGTCTTGATGGGAAGCGTCGGTCGTAGTCGTCGTGGCGGTTAAGGAGCTGGGCGACACGGCGTATCGTCGTCCCTTAGTTAGTGTTAGGGTCTCACAGTATCTTGCAGAGTTGATTGTCTCCCTTTGAGGCATATATTCAATTCAAATTATGCCTTGACAGTCGCAAAACAGGGATGCCATGATTTTCTTGGCTGAAATTGTGCTTTTGAACTTTTTGGTGGGGGTTGGAGAGGAGTGACGCCACTGTTAAGACTGTATTTTGGCTTCAGGCGTGTAGTGTGCAACCCAAGTTTCATCTCCAGTAAGGATGAAGCGAAGAAATTCATCTCCATGGAGTTTGCAGCGCCTCAAAAACTCTTGCCCGGCCTCCACATACCACATATTGTTGTTTAGGTCATCAGCCGAAAGGTTGGTTTGAACCTGTAGAGGTTTTACCAAGAATGCATTTTACGAGAAAAGTGTATATAATAAATTTTATAGGAAATAAAAAGATCTACAACTTTTATTTAACGCATTTTTCACTACAGAGCCTAGTTTAGCGTGAAAGAGTGATTTTCCGTATTTTTAAGCCGAACTGAGTTCGATTTTAATTTTGCGCCTTTCACTCATGATTAAAATAAGGTTATGTTTGTTGAGGATAGTTTTGTTGTTTATTTTTAATGTTTTATTACTAATGTTAGGTTTATTGTTAATTATTTGCACTGGCAAGAGAATGTTGTGTGAGTGTTTCACACCAGATTTTTTTTTTGCAGATGTAGTTGGGTTTCTCTCGGTTGTTCTCTCTGATCGTACCCGTAGTCAACAACTGTGTAATAATTAGTATTACAGTAGTTGTACGTATGATAGGTGAGGTGAGGTGAGAGTAATTTATTCGGTACAAGTGCGCGAGTACTTGATGATGTTTTTTTTGTTATTAATATAATGTGAGCGAGCGGTGTAGATAGGCGTGGGGGCCTATCTACACGTTGTGTCGCCTATTGATTCACTGTTTTTATCATTGGTGGTGTCATTTAAATGATGGGATCATCGTGTTGAGGTAGGTCGGCGTCGCTCGTTTCGTTTAATTAGTATTCGAATGAGGTGGTGGCCTTCTGTAGCTGTCGATCATCCAATTCGTGTACGCCGTTCAATCTCTTGACTTTATCTCAACCAGTTATCTGTCATTATTTATTTATTACCAACATTTTTGTCACCTGGTTTTTTTACTTTCTCTTGCCTATATGAATATATAGGAAGGAAAGTATTGTTTTCATGTCGATTTAAACAAATACACTCTTCACCCGAATATACACGTTAAAACAGGTTGACTGCCATGACACACATAAATATGTCTCAGTATGAAATCCACCACTGCTATGAGACATAAATCTGTGTCTCACATAACTTTGCCACGGCTGCTGCGAGACATGTATTTGTGTCTCGTTGGAGGCGGCTGTTTACAAAGTTTGACAGCTGACAGACCCCCTCAACCCACACAACACATGTTTTTAGCGATTGGTCTGTGGGTGTATAGAAAATATCTCAAGAACGGAACATCGTACGAACTTGAAACTTGATACTTAAGTTACATACCACTACCACCGGACCCCCGACACGAACATTTTCATCAAAATCGGTCAACCGGAAGTAGTAGTTTATTCGTGTAATTTTTAACGTTTTTGCGATTTTCTCAAAAACTGGTCGTACGATATTTTTTTATAATCACCTGGTTTACTAAATGTTTTATGCTCTACAAGATGTTAGGGCCTACCACTAGAGGCTCGGACACGAAGATTTTTATCAAAATCAGTCAACCGGAAGTTTCTCTTCATCTTCACCGGTTTTCTAATCGTCTAATCAACCAATATTATTATCTGTCATTGTTCTTTACCAATATTTTTTTACCTGGTTTTTTAAATTTATCTTATCCTATATGAAAATTGTAATAAAATAAGGAAGAATAGTATTGTTTTCATGTCGATTTTCACCGGGTATACACTTTTTCAGACCCCCTTAGCTTAAAAAAATGTTTTTAGCGATTGTTTGTGTGTGTGTGTGTGTGTGTGTGTGTGTGCGTGCGTGCGTGCGTGCGTGCGTGCGTGCGTGCGTGTGTGTGTGTGTGTGTGTGTGTGTGAACAAAATATCTTAAGTACGGAATAACGTTGTTGTTGTTGTTTAAGTCATCAGCCAAAAAGCTGGTTTGAACGTGTAGAGGCTTTACTAAGTAAAATGAGGAGTGAGCTGGTTTACCATTGCCTTCCTCACTGAATGGAAAAATATGCTTATCAGCATGCCGGGCCCTCTGAAAAGCATATACTTTCCACTCTGCAAATGACACCTTCACTTCGTTCATCACAGGGTCTGGCTGTATAATGAAATTCATTACTTTCAGAGGAGATAACTCTGATTTGTGTCTTTTACACCTCTACCTCTTCTGTTCTTAAATGATTCAGTCATTTCATTGGTTGACCATGTGATAAGAAACAGAACTATTTATTTTAGCCCTGCAACGAATAGATTGAGTGTAAATAATTTGACTCTTCATCTGTCTGTTATGGGCAGATGGGCAGATAACGTACGAAGTTAAAACTTGAAACTTAAGTTAGGTTAGGTTAGGTTAGGTTAGGGCCTACCACTAGAGCAACGGTTCTCAAAGTGGGGGGCGCGCCCCCCAAGGGAGGCGTGAAGACACGTCAAGGGGGGCGCGGGACTTCGAGATAGCTTTACCCTCCATAACGGATCCTTTCAGTGTCAACATAGACTTCCTGCCCGAATTACTTAAAAAACAAGTTTTAGAAATAAAAAATGTTTCTGCTGCGAAAAACGATTTTGATAAAATTGACAAAACATCATTTTGGGTTAAGTATTACCAAGTTTACCCCAGTATATAACAGCAAGCGGCAGTAATTGTAATTATCTTTATGAAGCACCTATCTGTGCTAAAAAGTGTTTTCAGCACTTGTTACAATAAAAACAAAGCATCGGTGCAATGTTGGTTTTATCAATGATTTACGTTGTGGACTTTCTAAAAATCAACGTATTAAAAAAAAAGCAAGGTCATCCATCCACTGATTTTTTTTTGTCTCTTGTTAGAATTAAATTGCAACTTCTAATGCTACAAAAAAAATCAAAAAATAAATGTATAGTAATTTAATGTAATACGTGATTTTTCATTGCCCAATGAAATTGTGTAAGGGGGCGTGAGAAGTTTTCTTTTTGGCAAAAGGAGGCGTAAAAGATAGAAGTTTGGGAACCGCTGCTCTGGAGAATCGGACTGTTGTGAGCAAGCGTTTATCCTTCTTCTTATTCTTCTTCCTTTCACGGGTTAGGCGTTGCTGCCTGTTCCGAACCTCCACCATCTGCCCATCTCTTCCTTGGACGTCCTCGATCCCTTTTACCCCTTGGCTTGTACCATAGTGCCTGCTTGGGTACTCTTTCATCCTTCATTCTACCTAAGTGATCTATCCACTTCTTCCTGCCCTCGATTACTTTATCATTTATGGAGAAGATATTAAGATGTTGTCGTATCTCCGTGTTTCTGTAACGGTCCTCTCTACTACAGCCATAAGTTTGCCGGAGAAATCTCATTTCTGCTGCTTGTAATCGGCTCTCTTCCCGTCTTGACAGAACCCACGTTTCACTTCCGTAAAGTACTGTTGGAGCAGCTATCGTTTTATAAAATCTCATTCTAGTGTCTTTACTTGTGATGTTTTTCAAGTTCCTGTGGATAGTACCACATATGTGTTGAAATCGGTGGATCCTATCATACACCTCCTTACCCTGTTGATAAGTTACATCGCAACCTAGATAGTTAAAATGGGATATCTGTTCTATAATCTTATTATATATGACAATTTTACTTCTGACAGGATCCTTCCCCCTGAATGCCATTACCCTTGTCTTTTTGGTTGAAATTGTCAAATTATATTCCTGGCATATTCTACTCATCTCATACACTGCTCTCTGCAGGTCATCCTCCTTCTCCTGTAATATTATCAGGTCGTCAGCAAATAAAAGGCAGTTTAACTTCAAACTTTCATTCATGTAGATACCTGAATGTACTAATGGTTTCCAACTCTTGATCACGTCATTTATAAAAATATTAAATAGCGTGGGAGATAGTCCACATCCTTGTCTTGTAATATTTTTACTCTTTGTGATGTACAATGTACCCTGCTTTCTGAAAATAACAATTATATGTTTGTAATAATAGTTTCTTAATTAATAATGATAGTTAGTTTCTGAAAATTTGTTTTATTTAATCACCTTTTAATTTGGTTACAACTGATAAGGTATATGCAATAATGTAATGGGTGGTGAGTGGTAGTTGACTCTCAGGGTGAGTGGTCCGCAGACCACTGCTCTATACCAACCCGGTGGGTCACAAAATAATAACGAAGGAGGAATTATTTAGCCGCTTGGATCGTTTGATTTCTTTTCTTGTTTTTTTTTTGTGAACGTGTGTTTGTGACGTAGACACGGCGCACGCTGTGTTTGTCCAATCAACACCACGTGTCTAGCCTATCTACAGTTAATTTGTTTACTTGTTTGTTTGCTTCCATAATTTAAGCAAATATTTGAGTTAGCTTTTTTTCTCTCGTACGTACACCACTTTAACAAAAAAAAAAAAAACAATTACAGTACGTGTTGTCGTATTGTTGTTATAGTGTGTTAAGAAAATGGATTTCTATTTCTACGTATTGTGTGGCTAGCGGAAGGTAGTTGACCTTTTTAATTAGTTACTCAGTGCTGTGTACACGTTGCAGAACAATAATTGAAGGCATCGGCGGAAGAAAGTGCTAACCCACAAAATTTCCAGCATGATTTTTCTTAAATATTCTGTAAAAATAAAATGTTTGGAACGTTTTAACCCTTTATAGGGCAGTAACCTAACGGTGAAAAATATATACTGTATAGGCCTATGTAGTAAAATGTTAAATTTTGCTGTACAGAGACTTCAATAATGTATTTCTAGTGCCAGAACAGTAAGATATTTCTTTGTTTTGACGTTAAGCCCTGGTAAGTATACTTACCAAGGAGCGTTTATGAAAATGGGAATCACATAATGGTTAGTGGTACCTACGAATACTTCTTAAAACAACTTTTATACTATATAACAAAAAAAAAATGTGCAGAATAACTTATTTTAACTTTATAATTAGCATGAATACTTGCTTTCCCGTAAAAAACTCGAATTTTGTAAGCACTGTACAAAAGTAACAACAAAACAAGACGGTGGTGTTCGTTGGTATGAATCCTTGCCACATTCGTGCAACTCACGAAGCAAATGGTCGCTGCACGCTAATTTCTAAAAATGTGGATAGCCTACTTGCCAGAGAACATCTATAACACTATAAAATGCCAGTAAGGTTCAACTGCATAGCTTTTTCTTAAATAAAATCGACTTCATTGCCAGTGGTAAGTATAGGCCTACTTACCAAACACCTATAAAGGGTTAAACGGGATGCTACATTTACCATCTTAAGAACCTTGATTAACAGAAAATAACAAATGTTTAACGAAAATTCAAAAACATGATTTTGTAGATTTCAGTCAACTTTTAAATAAAATGACGTTGCGTAAAATTTTGTTGATGTGGGTTAGTTAGCACTGTCTTCTCCCGACCCCTTCAATTTATAAAGTCAGGATTTTTACTGATACCATTTTCACGCAACGTAATTTCACATGGTTATCAGTGATGTTATAGACATACGAGGTCTTCTTCTTCTTCTGCCTTTTAAGGATTAGGCATCTCTGCCTGTTCCGAACCTCTCAAATCTGGCCATCTCTTTCTCGGGCGTCCTCGTTCTCTCCTGCCCTCCGGCTTATGGCCCAGTGTCTGCTTAGGTATCCTATCCTCCCACATTCTATTCACATGCTCTAACCACTCCATTCTGTTCTGGGATACCTTGTTGTTTATAGAGAAGATGTTGAGTTATTTCCTTATCTCGGTATTCCTGAAACTATCTTCTTTCTCTACTACTCCCATAATATATATGTTGAAGAAATTTCATTTCAGATGGTTGCAATCTACTCTACTCTCGCTTTGATAGCACCCAAGTGGAACTGCCATAGAGTAGAGTCGGCACTGCTAATGTTTTATAAAATCTCAACCTCGTGTTTTTGCTGGTGCTATTTTTTAAAGTGCGGTGGATAGTTCCGCATATTTGCTGAAATCGGTGCATCGTATTGTACGTACGAGGTGTGGCTATTAAATAACGAGACTGACGTTGTAAAAAATTATATATTTATTTAATACATAATCACTTATTGTCACCTACAATACACACTCCTTCTCTATCGCTACAACGCTCCATGCGAATTTTCCATTGTTGGAAACAGTGCTGGAAGTCATCTTCTGTCAACTCCTTCAGGACACGTGCCGCTTTCTTTTTTACAGCTTCAACATACTCAAATATTGTCCCTTTTAATGCAGATTTCACCTTAGGGAACAGGTAGAAGATAATAACATGTGATGAAACGTGGTGTTTTACTTATGATCCGGAAACGAAGCGCCAATCCATGCACTGGAAGAGCCGAACGTCACCGAGAGCCAAAAAAAGCTCGAATGAGCAAGTCAAAATTTAAAGCAATGATGATTGTTTTTTGATATCCATGGGATTGTGTGCCTTCACTGGGTTCCTGAAGGTCAAACAATTAATCAATATTGCTACCTTGAGGTACTTTCTAAACTACGTCAGAGAGTAAGGAAAAAACGCCCCGAAATGTGGAAAAAAATAATAAGTTCTCCACGAAGACAAGGCGCCAGCTCGTTCCGCGTTATCTGTCAAGAGGTTCCTAGCAAAGTACAGCATCTTAGTGTTAGAACATCCACCTTATCACCAGATCTTGCACCATGTGACTTCTACCTGTTCCCTAAGGTGAAATCTGCATTAAAAGGGACAAGATTTGAGTCTGTGGAAGCAGTAAAAAAGAAAGTGGCACGTGTCCTGAATGAGCTAACAGAAGATGACTTCCAGCACTGTTTCCAACAATGGAAAATTCGCATGGAGGGATAGAAGAGGGATAGGGATAGAGAAGGAGTGTATATTGAAGGTGACAATAAGTGATTATGTATAAAATAAAAATATAATTCTTTACCGCGTCTCGTTATTTAATAGCCACACCTCGTAGTTCTGTAGGTACTTGAGTACTTTTGCTGTATACTTGGTACTCTATAATGTTATAAATCATACGTTATATTCTATTAATATCATAGGTTTAGCAGTAGGCATTTTTTATTTTTTTATTTTTACGGCCACATGAAACCGATTAAATTCAATCCCTTTGGAGTTCTTTTTCTGAGCTGTTCTTCTCTTTGCTCAGCATCGATTCGCATTTTCAGATCTTTGTTTTCTATCCAAATCTGAATCTGAATAAATTTTATTTTCTCTTGTTTGTTCTTTAAGGGGAGACTGTACTTTGTTTCCCGCAAATGTTAAATTTGCTATTTTTAGGTACATTTTTCTTAGGATTAGTAAAAGATAGGCAAATTAAACTTTACACACTAAAGGTAACAGACAGGTGGAGTGTCAAATTATTTACACTCAATCTGTTCGTTGCAGGGCTAAAATAAATAGTTCTGTTTCTTATCACATGGTCAGTCAATTAAATGACTGAATCATTTAAGAACAGAAGAGGTAGAGGTGTACTGTGACACTAATCGCAGTTATCTTGTCTGAAAGTAATGAATTTCATTGTACAGCCAGACCCTGTGGTGAATGAAGTGAAGGTGTCATTTGCAGAGTGGAAAATATGTGCTTTTCAGAGGGCCCGGCATGCTGATTAGCGTACTGTTCCACTGAGTGTGGAAGGCAATGGTAAACCACCTCACTCCTCGTTTTACTTAGTAAAACCTCTACAGGTTCAAACCAGCCTTTCAACTGTTGACCTAAACAACAACAACATGTTTTTCAATTGTTTAGGCCTAGATCTACCAGAAAATATTAAATTACGTCAATAAAAAATTTTTTTTTTAAGAAAAAATTCAGTTTTTATCAAGTTCACACAGAAAAACTGTCATGTTACGAAGAACGAATACTTTTTCATAATTTCATATTGCTCGTTTTAATGCAAAGAGAATTTTAGTTTTACTATTTATTTTTTTTATTATTTTTTTATATAAGTAGAATACATAGTTAAATACGAGGTCTGTTCAAAAAATAAACGAACTTTATGAATGACGCGCTAATGAGGATATTTAGCGACGTGCGGTTGGTGGCACACTGTTCTACGTCATTCCTTTTGTGAACACATTTTCTTGGATTGTTGATATCTCATTTAATTTTCGTGGTGTTGTGTTTTTAGTACGACGTGTTCAAGTGCTGGTGACGATTTTTGTATTGTGCGAAATTCGGGAGCAAAGGTGCAACGTGAAATTTCGCGTGAAGCAGGGGAAAACTTTCACAAAAACATTTCAACTTTTGAAACAAGCTTAAGGAGATGATTCTCTGAGTTGTACGCATTGTTGTAAATAGTTTTCTCAATTTGAAAGTGGTCGGCAGTCAATTGAAGATGACGCTCGACCTGGAACGCCTTTGACTTCAACTGATGGCACTCTCTTTAGGAAAATCCATAATCTGGTGCGTGTAAATCGCCGATTGACCGTCAGAGAACTTTTAGAAGAGGTTGGCATCTCAATTGGATCGTACCATGAAATTTTGACTGAAAAATTGAATTTGCATCGAGTTGCAGCAAAGTTTGTTCCCCGTTTGATGACCGAACAGCAAAAAGAACATCATGTGGACGTTTGTCGGACTTCTTGAACAAGCCAATGATGATACAACATTCAGGTAAAGGATCATAACAGGAGACGAAAACTGGGTTTACGGCTATGGCATTGAGACAAAAGTGCAGTGTTCACAACGGAGTGACAAAAATTTCACATTACAAAAATCGTCACTAGCACTTAAACACGTCGTACTAAAAACAAAACTCCACGAAAAGTAAATGAGATATCAACAATCCAAAAACATATGTTTAATAAAGAAAGACGTAGAGTAGTGTGCTGCCAACCACACGTCGCTGAGTATCCCTGTTTGCGCGTAATTCAAAAAGTTCGGTTATTTTTTTAACAGACCTCGTATTGTTTACAATACGCATCGCGTTTATATGTGTGTATTTATGTATACGTGCGTAAAGTAACGAGGCGATGGTTCTTCGGATCGGTCAGTTAGCTTTTAGCGCGTATGTTTCTCTACTAATAACGAGTGTTTTTTGAAGTGGGATGAACCGGTTCACGTATTTCTCCTTAACGTACTACTTGTTTATTTGTTTGTTTATTTCATAAATATTGTTGTTGTTGTTGTTGTTTATTCGTTTTGTCTCTCTCTTTATGCCGGATCTGTCGATTTATCATTACTGGTTATAACAGTAATAATATAAGCAGTGTGCGTTGTCTGTAATAGAATTCTATGGGTAGGTAATACAGTGTGTGTGTGTGTGTGTGTGTGTGTGTTTGTGTGTGTAACTAGATAGAATTGCACTGAGTAAATAAATAAATAATACTAAAGTTAAGGTTTGTTATTATGAGCTCGGTAATTAGCTGAAGGTAGGGATGACGCGGGCGGTTGTTTTTCTATTCGTATTTACTACTTACTGTATTTGTATTTGTATTCTTCTCCGTTCTTTGATCAAAGAATTAGTCATACACACATACACACATACGCACAAGGTCGTTCGTTCTCGTTTAGTGTACTGTTGTTCAACGTTTATTACCATTTAGGAATCGGTTTACGCGTCGATTTCTTCGTTTGCCGTAATATATATTGGTTTTTTATGTATTTTCTGTTATTCATTTCCCTCAGCAGAATTTGTCACATTTTGGGGATATTTCGTTTGTAGTCGCACCGTATTAGAGAAAACAATTTCAATTTTATATATTTTTACTTTCTGTTGCCTATATGAATATATAGGAAGGAAAGTATTGTTTTCATGTCGATTTTTCGAAATCGAGTTTTCATCGGATCTATACGTTTTCAGGACCCCTGAACCCAAAAAACTTATGTTTTTAGCGATTGGTCTGTGTGTGTGTGCGCGTAGGTGTGCGTGTGTGTGTGTGAACAGAATATCTCAAGAACGGAACATCGTACGAACTTGAAACTTAAGTTACTTACCACTACCGGACCCGACACAAACATTTTCATCAAAATCGGTCAACCGGAAGTAGTAGTTTATTCGTGTAATTTTTCACTTAGCGAATTTCTCAAAAACCGGTGTTACGTTGTTGTTTTTTTTTAAAAATCGCCAAGTTTACTAAATTTTTTATGCTTTACAAGATAGGGTAGGCGTCATGTTTGCTAAAATACTTGGTGAGGCTGTTTTCACGTAAAAAAATTGTTATTTTAAGACTGCTGCTTTAATATGCATTTTAGCGCAAAAATGTATGTAATAAAAGTAGTAGAAAATTTAAAATGCTACACTTTTTTATTTCAAACATTTTTTTGTATAAAGCTTAGTTTAGCGATAATTAGCGATTTTTTTTCCTCACGAAAACGTGAAAAAAATCGGGTTTTTAAGATTTTAGCCTTAGTATGCATTTTACGACAAAAGTGTATTAATCAAATTTATAGGGAATTAAAATATCTACAACTTTTATTTCAGGGATTTTTCTCTACAGAGCTTAGTTTAGCGTGAAAGTGATTTTCCGTATTTTTTAACCAATCTGAGGTTGGTTTTTAATTTTGCGTTTTTCCACTCATGATTAAAATAAGGTTATGTTTTTTGAGGTTAGTTTTTCGTTTATTTCTAATGTTTATTTTTTACTAAAACGTTAGGTTACATTGTTAATTATTTGCATTGGCAAGAGAAAGTCGTGTGAGTGTTTCACACCAGATTTGTTTTGTATTATTTTTTCTTCTAAATATAGATTTATATTTTAAAATTGCTAATTGAATTGTCATCAAATATATGCCTAATATTACGTTATTAACATAAGAACCCACCGGGTTGGTCTAGAGGTAAAGTCGTCGCCAAAATCAGGTGTTTAACAGCTGATTTTCGGAGACTAAGGTTCCTGGTTCAAATCCAAGTAAAGGTAGTTACTTTTATACGGATTTGAATACTAGACAGTGGCTGCCGGTATACTTTGATGGTTGGGTTTCAATTGACCATACTCAGTGAGTGTGTCTGTAGAAGACTACACAGTCTCATTTACACGTCATACACATCATCCTCATCTCATTGGGTGATGGGGTTGCTTATTGTTCTCAATTGAACAGATTGCAACGTACACGTATTAAGAGTAAAAAAAAAGAAATTAACGTAAGAGGTTGCGTGTAGTAGGGAGGGAGGTTACTAAGCCTGAAAATTGTTGTGAACTGCAATGAGCGAAACAATCCGGCTTTCTGTCTCACTATTTAGAAGGCTTTGTATTATTGTTGTAGGTAGGCCTAATTTTTTTGTCGGTGGTCGCTCGGACAACTGTAATTAGAAAACTGGTAGGACCTGCTGCTGTGTTTGCGCTTGTACAGCCTGTTGCACTGGTACGTGTTACACAAAAACTTTTCCTGTAACTTTTCTACTGCCATCATTATACCGATACGTGTTAGCAATGTGTGCTGGTGTTAGTGTCTACAGGATGATTCAAAATTTATTTCATCGTTGTTTTTTTTTTGTCTTAATATAATAGTCTTTTAAACAGGAGTGAAAATGATTGTTGTTGTTTAGGTCAACAGCCGAAAGGCTGGTTTGAACCTCTAGAGGTTTTACTAAGTAAAAACGAGGAGTAAGGTGGTTTACCATTGCCTTCCTCACTGAGTTGAAATAGTATGCTTATCAGGATGCCAGGCCCTCCGAAAAGCACTCACTTTCCACCCTGCAAATGACACCTTCACTTCATTCACCACAGGGTCTGGCTGCATAGTGAAATTCATTACTCTCATAGGAGATAACTCTGACTAGTGTCACAATACACCTCTACCTTTTCTGTTCTTAAATAGTTCAGACATATAAGTGGCTGACTATGTGATAAGAAACAGAACTATTTTTTTTTAGCCCTTGACCAAACAGAATAGAGTGCAATTAAACTAACACTCCACCTGCCCGTTTTGGGCATTGAAAATGTTTAAGAAAAAATATGGTGTGAAACACTCGCACAACCTTCCCTTGCCAATGCAAATAATGACCGATATAACCTAACATTTACCTCAAAAAAACATAACCTTATTTTAATCGTGAGTGAAAGACGCAGTTTGGCTTTAAAATACGGTAAATCACTCTTTCACGCTAAACTAGGCTCTGTAGAGAAAAATTCTCTAAAAAAAGTTGTAGATCTCTTAATTTCCTGTGAATTGGATTATATATACACTTTTGTCGTAAAATGCATACTAAGATCGAAATATTACAAAAAATCGATTTTTCACACGTTTTCGTGAGGGAAAAAACAGAAAATCGCTAACTACCACTAAACTAAACGTTTGCGCTAAAATGCAAATTAAAGCCGTAATCTTAGATAAAATAATTTTTTTACGCGTTAATAGCTTCACCAAGAATTTCAGCAAACATGGCGCCTACCCTATCTTGTAGAGCATAAATAAATTAGTAAGCCAAGCGATTTTTAAAAAAAAATCGCAGGACCAGTTTTTGAGATCGCAAAAAAGTGAAAAATTACACGAATAAACTACTACTTCTGGTTGACCGATTTTAATGAAAATTTTCGTGTCGGGTTCGGTAGTGGTGTTTTGACTTAAGTTTCAAGTTTGTACAAGATTACGTTCTTGAGATATTCTGTTCACACACAGACCAATCGCTAAAAACATGTTTTTGGATTCAGGGTTCTGAAAACGTGTAGATCCGGTGAAAACTCGATTTGTTAAAATTGACATGAAAACAATACTTTCCTTCCTATATATTCATATAGGCAAGAGAAAGTAACAATTTATGTAGGCCTGGAACTAACAGATCGAGTGGAGATAATGTAACACTCCAGCTGCCTCGGTTACGGGCTAAGTTCTGTATTCTAGAATTTCTTTTGATTCGAGTGAATTTGAGTTGGGTTGGTGAAGCGCGGGTGTTTTTCTTTTTCCCACCTAACTTAATTGGTGGCAGGTCGGCTAACGCGATGTATGATGTCAATATTTCTGCAACAGCCTGTACACATTGTTTATTATTTGTTTATTTATATTTTTAGACGTAAAAGAATATAATTGTTTGAGAATTTATGGAGTGCTATAATCAGTGATTATGTACAAGCCTATTAATAACATGGCAGACCTACCTATTAAAAATAGCCTGTAGCAGCAGCCTATCGGGCGGCAACCAACAATCGCCACCTATCATTACTTGTTGTAGCCTATTACGATTCTAATCACCGACAAATCAACAACGGCACCTTGCTTACAATCTAATAAATAAATTATTAGTCTTGAATAGGAAAATTATTTACAAAAAAAAAAGTTGTTGAAGCGGTGAACGGCGATGAAATATATTCAGCATTGGTGTGCGTGATGACGTAAATTGTTCTTCGCTTCCTCCTTCGCGGATTAAGCAAATTTTCTGTTCCAGCTTCTATCCATCTTTTTCATGATCTTTTCTACGACCGTGGACCCTGGAGCTTTAAGGCCAACGGGGAAAATTGGCCTCTCACGGAACGTTCGAGTTTGTACCGCGAGGTGCATGCTCGGGCGGTGTGGGGGTTCCTTGACGAGGTAGCTACGTTCTACCGTCGTCATGTAGTTTAACTAAGGGTTGTGTCCCTCGGCACTCGTCGATGGCACTGAAGGCAAAATTATATGGTGTACGAACACTTTCTGGCAAACTTTTAAAGGCGACTAGGTCCTAACTAATATTTTATTATTAGTTATTTAAATGTTTTAAATCTTCGACAAGTTATTCTTGACTGTTAGGACCCACAAGTTTTCTGACGCGGGCCTTGAGCCCGAAGAGGCACCCTGACAAGAGGGCGAGAAATGCACACTCCCCAGGTCGGTCGACCTGGCTCCAACTCGCCCTCGAAATTTTTTTTTTTATATTTTAACTAGTTTTAATTTCAAGCAAGGTGACTGTCGCCGTCACAAAGTTTTATAAGAGTTGTTAGGAACGGCCTCCAGGTCTATGCCTTCCGGCGACCAATTGGAGGGGAGGTGGTGGGAGAAATGCCAGGAAACAATTTACCATTTTCTACGACCGTACTGGTAACGGAATATAAGTTGACGATCGTCAGCGAGAGTAAGACTTGATTGTGCAATCAATCAATCTTAGTCATTTACTGTGTTGCCGGCTTCAATACTTCTTCCGGCCTTTGTCGGCGCGGTAGGCCCTTTGACGGCTAACCGACAAACCTTTCGGCTCCGCACCGACAGAGGCCTTTGTCATCAAGGCCAAGCCTGTAGCCGCTCTCTACCGGCCGGCCGCATTGGCGCAGTTGGTAACGTGCTCGCCTCTCATCATGCGGTCTTGGGTTCGAATCCCATTCAGGCACGGCATTTTTTCATACGTTACAAAAAATCATTTCACCATTCACCGTCTGCATTAGCAGTAATTGCAGAACAGTCGGACGTAAAACCAAAAAAAAAAAAAAAAAAAAAAAAAAAAAAAAAAAAAAAAAAAAAACGCTCTCTACCACAGCGCTCTCGGCGACTATATAAAGAGCGCTGCACTGAGCCGAGCGATTAAATTCCGATCAAGACTCCGAGGGATTCACTTCGAACCAGACAGCAGACAAGACGTCCACCACACCACACGCCTGCCGGACTCCAGCGAAGAATAATCGACGACCCCGCAAGAGAGAAGATAATGCTTCCGCTCGTCGACCCGTCACCGTAAGCCGTCGACCGGACCGTCATCGCCCGCTGACGCGAGCGATGCCCACAGCGGTCTCTCGACCGAGCCTTACGCTCACCGGACCCGACGAAGCAGCCATCGACGCACTACTGCGAGGGAAGAAGATGACGTCTCCGCTGGACGACGACACACCGTGTCGCCCAGCTCCTCGACCGCCACGACGACTACGACCACCGCTTAAACGGCCCTTTTCAGGGCCACCAAACAAATAAGGTTTGCCACTTAATGTTGCCATCCGGTGGCGGTAGTAATAGCAAAATAAAACAATTAACCTATCAAAATAAAAAATAAAACAGCGGAAGGTTTAACATAGTATTATATACTGGGACTGGGAAGGACGTGTGTACGCGTGCGAGAGTGTGTCAGTCTCAGTAAGAGTATTCAGTAAGGCGGGGATTGGGAGAAATGAACAAGTGTGCAACCCTTCAGGGAATTCGGATTTGGTAGTTGCATACAGAAAACGGAAAAGACCTGAGTAAATGAACTTCGTCTTTTACATCCAGACCTTGTCGTGAATAATTTTTTTCTTTTTTAATTCCTAATATATGTACGTTGCAATCTGTTCAATTGAAAACAATAAGCAACCGCATGACCCAATAAAATGAGGATGATGTGTATGACGTGTAAATGAGGTGTAGTCTTGAACAGACTCAGGTCGACCATTCCTGAGAGAGTATGATTAATTGAACCCCAACCATCAAAGTACACCGGTAACCCCTGTCTAGCATTTAAATCCGTATAAAAGTAACTACATATACTAGGATTTGAACCAGGAACCTTAGTCTCCGAAAATCAGCTGTTAAACAGCTGATTTTGGCGACGACTTTACCTCTAGACCAACCCGGTTGGTGTGAATAATTGACGGTGTCATTTGCAGGGTGGAAAGTAGATGCTTTTCGGAGAGTCTGTTACGCTGATAAACATACGACTACTTTTCTACTCGTTGAGGAAGGTAATGGTTAACCACCACGCTCCTTTTTTACTTTCTCTTGCCTATATGAATATATAGGAAGGAAAGTAGGCGTATTGTTTTCATGTCGAGTTTTCACCGGATCTATACGTTTTCAGACCCCCTGAACCCAAAAAATATGTTTTTAGCGATTGTTCTGTGTGTGTGTGTGTGTGTGTGTGTGCGTGCGTGCGTGCGTGCGTGCGTGCGTGCGTGCGTGCGTGCGTGCGTATACAAAATATCTCAAGAACGGAACATCGTACGAACTTAAAACTTAAAACTTAAGTTATATACCACTACCGGACCCGACACGAACATTGTCATCAAAATCGGTCAACCGGAAGTAGTAGTTTATTCGTGTAATTTTTCACTTTTTTGCGATTTTCTCAAAAACTGGTCCTACGATTTTTTTTTTAAATCGCCTGGTTTACTCAAGTTTTTATTCTCTTCAAGATAGGGTAGGTGGCATATTTGCTGAAATTCTCGGTGAGGGTGTTTTTACGTAAAAAAAGTGGTTTTTAAGATACGGCTTTAATATGTATTATAGCGCAAACAATTATATAATAAAAAATGTAGAGAATTTAAAATTGTACAACTTTTATTTTAAACATTTTTTTGTATAACGCTTAGTTTAGCGGTAATTAGCGATTTTACGTTTTTTCTCACGAAAACGTGAGAAAAATCGATTGTCTTAAGATTTTGGCCTTAGTATTCATTTTATGACAAAAGTGTTTATAATCAAATTTATAGAAAATTAAAAGATCTACAACTTTTATTTAGAGCATTTTTCTCTACAGAGAGTAGTTTAGTGTGAAAGAGTGATTTTCCGTATTTTTAAGGCAAACAGATCGATTTTCATTTTGCGTCTTTCATATTTGATTAAAGTTAGGTTAGGTTTATTGAGGTTAGTTTTTGGTTTATTTCTCCTGTTTTATTATTAATGTTAGGTTTATTGTTAATTATTTGCACTGGCAAGAGAAAGTTGTGTGAGTGTTTCACACAAGATTTTTTTTTTGGTAAAGCTTCTAGAGGTTCAAACCAGCCTCTTGGCTGATATTACCTAATCAACAGGCTCATCACGAACTATGTTCAGTATTTCTTTTTTTTTACACACCCTGTACGTAGAGTTGCTAATAAAATACGTTAAGTCGTCGTAAATAATGTAAATAAGATAGGCGTATTGTTGTTCACCCCCTCCGCTCCCTCTCCAGTTAATAATCTATAATTATTGTTTATATAATTGTACGTAATTATACGCACGTGTTTTATTTTTACTTTTGTAATTACTGTATTATATTATTCAGCCTGTTTGATATCCGTAAGCCTAAGCCTTACAGCCTGACTACATAAATTCCCAAATTATCAACACTGTCGGGATGTTACTGTATTTTTACCGTGGTAAATTCCCGGTTTCTCTCCCTCCTCAGCCACCCTTATATAGTGTATTTTATTACAATAGGTACAATTATTTTTACAATGATCTGTACAGCTTTTGTAAAAATAGAAATCTGGTGTGAAACACTCACGCGACTTTTTCTTGTCAATGTAGATAATGAACAATGATATAGGGGTGATCTATATTTAATCATGAGTAAACGGTGGGAAATGAGAAACAACGTAATTTTAATCATGAGTGAATGACGCAAAATGAAAATCATCGTTTCCGACCTGCGATAGGAGAGCGACTTTAAGAAGAAGAAAATGAGTGGACGAGAAAAGAAGTACTATATGGAAAAATCTTACCACAAGATGAGATAGGCTATTACGGCATACGTTAAGATATCCAGGTATTGGTTTTTTAATAATGGAGGGTGATATTGAGGGAGTGAATTGTAGGGAGAGGCAAAGGTTAGAAAGCAAATCACAAAAGATGTAAAGTCCTGCCTCTCTTAGTTTGCTCCTAATGTAAACAAATAATGACGTCACTGAGCATGCGCATTATATCAAAATGTGTACACGCCGATTAAAAAGTAACAACAAAATACTTTCAAAAGTATTTAAATGCGAAATACTTTTATAAGTATTTTTATGAATGAAATTGTTAGGCCTACATCATATCATGACTGATGTTTTTAGTACTTTAAGTGCTTATAATTTAAAAAATGGTTAACTTAATAGGAATACGACATCCGTAAATTCGCAGACTCTATCGTGCGCCCTGTAGTAGGTGGGTTTTGTTTGTTGACAGTAGAAGCAAACTAAGAACGGCTCAACTGTAGGGTGTTGCAGGTATGTAGATATGAAACGATTTACGCAAGATAGTTGTTGTTGTTTAGGTCATCAGCCGAAAGGCTGGTTTGAACCTGCAGAGGTTTTACTAAGTAAAACGAGGAGTAAGGTGGTTTACCATTGCCTTCCTCACTGAGTGGAAAAGTACGCTTATCAGCATGCCGGGCCCTCTGAAAAGCACATATTTTCCACTCTGCAAATGATACCGTCACTTCATTCACCACAGGGTCTGGCTGCATAATGAAATTCATTACTTTCAGAGGAGATAACTCTGATTAGTGTCTTTTACACCTCTACCTCTTCTGTTCTTAGATGATTCAGTCATTTAATTGGGCTGACCATGTGATAAGAAACAGAACTATTTATTTTATCTCTGCAACGAACAGATTGAGTGTGAATAATTTTACACTCCATCTGTCGTCTGTTATGGGCATACGCAAGATAGAACAGCTTGAAAAACTTTGTAAAACCAGTCGATGGCAAAAAAAAATAAATATTTAGTGGATTGTCAAGTGAGGAACGACGGTGGATGGGGGTTTATTTACGCGAGATTTGTGCGTTAAACAACAAACGGTGAGAATAAAGAAGTGGTGCTTTACATAGTAGGAGATGTTGTTTGTTGGGTGGCTGGATTTAAGCCAGCAGATTTAAAGCAGAAGGGCTTTCTTGTCTGGTCGCCTGGGAGCCGTGCCGGTGAGTCGTCGTGTTGCTCGAAATGTAACACTCACACACACACACACACACGCACACACGCGCTCACGCACGCTGACTTTGCTCCGTACCAAGTTCTTTACTCAAATAATGTAGTACTGTTGTACAGCTATTACGTCGAACTATATGCCTGTTTGTTTATTGATCTTTGTTTCCAACTGAACTACCAACCCTATTGGGATCAGCCCTCCACTAAAATAAATAAATATTCGCCTTTGTTTTGTTTGTGTTAAAAACTAGCAATTACAAGGGCTCATTGATAGCCTCAGATGCGGTTGATAATTTTACTTTTACTTTGTACCTATTGTAACATCTAAACCTAGTTTCTTTCGCGATCTAGGTAGTTGAGTGACGAGTTTGCCCTTGTTTGCAACGAGGGGTAAAGGGGGAAAAGCACCAGTGTGCATGCGTGACTGCTTTAATATCAGCACAACAAACATAACAATTTGTACTACACCCAGATCATATACAGTACATCGCGGAAACGTTTTGTAGGTTAACTGTACGAATACAAGTGTTTGTAACCGTAAACAGATGTGTTAGTTTCTGAAAAACTTGGGCAGACTATTTACAGTGCTCAACGATATTTAATATGTAGTGTAATAAAATGCTGTGACGTTAAAGCTAAACAAATAACCTTTCCCCTGCCTCTTAACAAAAGCCATGAGCGAGTGGCCAACTATTGTGATGTTTCTCTTTCCACAATTCGTAAAATAAATAAGGAAATTTAAGACGTGAAGAAGCTATTGTTCAACAGTTTTGTTGAGACGTGGCAAAAAAAGTAAGCGGTTAGGTAGACTAGTGAGACTGTTAGTGAAGACGCTGGTGACAGCGATCGTAAAGAAGGCGATTCATTCGTAGAAAAGTTTGATCCAATGCAATAAGGTAGCCAGACAGGTGGAGTGACAAATTATTGTCACTCAATCTGTTTGTTGCAGGGCTAAAAGAAATAGTTCTGTTTTTTTTCACATGGTCAGCCAATTAAATGACTGAATCATTCAAGAACAGAAGAGGTAGAGGTGTAAAAGACACTAATCAGAGTTATCTCCTCTGAAAGTAATGAAGTTCATTATACAGCCAGACCCTGTGGTGAATGAAGTGAAGGTGTCGTTTGCAGAGTGGAAAATATGTGCTTTTCAGAGGGCCCGGCGTACTGATAAGCGTACTTTTCTATTCAGTGAGGAAGGCAATGGTAAACCACCTCGCTCCTCGTTTTTCTTAGTAAAACGTCTACAGGTTCAAACCAGCCTTTCGGCTGATGACCTAAACAACAAGGTAGCTGGTAATTACAGTAAATCAAACATTTTATAGTAATTCAGCTATACGCAATATTACAGGTTACATTGATTTCTTATAAGGTTTATAACTGCCCATAATAGACAGGTGGAGTGTCAAATTATTTACACTCAATCTGTTCGTTGCAGGGCTAAAATAAATAGTTCTGTTTCTTGTCACATGGTCAGCCAATTAAATGACTGAATCATTTAAGAACAGAAGAGGTAGAGGTGTAAAAGACACTAATCAGAGTTATCTCCTCTGAAAGTAATGGATTTCAGTATACAGCCAGACCCTTTGGTGAATGAAGTGAAGGTGTCATTTGCAGAGTGGAAAATATGTGCTTTTCAGAGGGCCCGGCATGCTGATAAGCGTACTTTTCCACTCAGTGAGGAAGGCAAAGTAAACCACCTCACTCCTCGTTTTACTTAGTAAAACCTCTACAGGTTCAAACCAGCCTACAGGCTGATGACCTAAACAACAACAAGGTTTATGAAGAAAACATTTAATCGGAATAAACCACAGCTTACAAAATGTATGTGCAGAAACTGCACGGTAGTGAAATGTATGAGTAGTGTCTGACTGTTGAGGTTGGCAGCACTGTCAAATTTTCACTGCCCTTCCTCACAGCCCATAAATACGCAAAAGGCAATCTTGTGACTTCAGTATCTATACAGTAAATAAGTTAACTTTTTTTATATCCCTAATGTGTGTACGTTGCGATCTGTTCGATTCAGAACAATAAGCAACCCCATGACCCAATCAGATGAGATTGATGCACGAGTGTAAATTATGTGTAGTCTTGTAAAGACCCAGGCCGACTATTCCTGAGAGAGTATGGTTAATAGAACCCCAACCATTAAAGTACACCCACAACCACTGTCTAGTATTCAAATCCGAAACTACTGTCTGTCTGTAACTTGATGGCCTCCCGTGGAGGGGAGCAAAATGTGGATTGTAAAACCATTTCACAAAACATATCCAATTTTTTTTTTAAGTAGTAACTGAAACTTGTCGGAAGTGATGTATTGTTATAAAACAAAGTATTTCGCATGTTTTTTTGTTCAATAAAATTATTTCGAAAAACACACGCTTAATGAGATAATGTATAATTTAGTAAAAGTTTTGTTTTTGAAGGAAAACCCGTATTTTTCAAATATATCGTCATTTTTTTCAACAACTATTTCGGACGGATTAACATAAAATTTGGCAGGTTTGTTCTATAATAATTATGAAAAACGATGATGCAATAAAATTTAACAGAAAATCAATACTTTTTTAGATACGAGGTATTTTCATGAATAAATTTTGTAAAATCGCGAAACACGACATAAAAAAGTCAGCATACGAGAAACTTTTCTGTTTTTAAAGATAACTGTACACTGTAAGGAAATGAAATAAAGAAAAACTTTTCAATTTTCGGGTGTCGGGTCTTCTAGTGGTACCTACGTTGCAAGTTTCAACTTCGTACTATAATCCGTTCTTGAGATTTTGTTAATGCGCGCATGCGCGCGTCGAAAGAAAGAGTGGTTGGTGATGGGGGGGGGGAGTGACCAAACGCTAAAACTATGATTTCCGATCTAGATGGCCTGAAAACGTGCATTTCGATGAAAAAGTATTATTAAAACAATAATACTTTCCTATGCCCATAACAGCATGTGGAGTGTCAAATTATTTACACTCAATCAGTTTGTTGCAGGGTTAAAATAAATAGTTCTGTTTCTTATCACATGGTCACCCAATTAAATGACTGAATCATTTAAGAACAGAAGAGGTAGAGGTGCGGAAGACATTAATCAGAGTTGTCTCCTCTGAAGAAAGTAATGAATTTCATTATACTGCGAGACCCTGTGGTGAATGAAATGAAGGTGCCATTTGCAGAGTGTAAAATATGTGCTTTTGAGAGGGCCCGGCATGCTGGTAAGCTTACTTTTCCATTAAGTGAGGAAGGCAATTGTAAACCACCTGACTCCTCGTTTTACTTAGTAAAACCTCTACAGGTTCAAACCACCCTTTCGGCTGATTACCTTTAGGTCTCTTCTTTTAGTGCGCTATCCGTTTCGGATGTTGGCGACCAGCATGGCAATTTTCACTTTGCTGACTGCAATACGGAAAAGTTCAGCAGATGTCTTTCCGGTCCATTCCCTGAGGTTGTGTAGCCAGGATATTCTTCTTCTTCCTGGTCCTCTCCTTCCATCTATCCTCCCTTGCACAATGAGCTGTATCAAAGAGTATCTGGACTCATTCCGCATGACGTGTCCCAAATACTGAAGTTTACGGATCTTGATGGTGTTCAATAATTCTCTGGATTTCTTCATCCGTCTCAGAGCTTCTTCATTTGTTACATGCTCTGTCCATGATTTTTTAAGCATTCTCCGGTACAACCACAATTCAAAGGCTTCTATACGTTTAATCATACTCTTGTTACCTTTAGGTAATCAGCCGAAAACGTTTTTCGTTTTTAGGTAATCAGCCAACAACATACGAGAAAAGAAATGAAATGTATTAAGGTGAGTTAATTATATCCGGGACTCGAATCAAAAACCTTGATCTATAAATAAATATAAAAACAATTAACTAAGGAACGGAATCATTTAACAACAGAAGAGGTAGAGGTGCGAAAGACATTAATCAGAGTTATCTCCTCTGAAAGTAATAAATTTCATTATACAGTTGGACCCTGTGGGGGAATGAATTGATGGTGTCATTTGCAGAGTGGAAAATATGTGCTTTTCAGAGGGCCCGCCATGCTGATGAGCGTTCTTTTCAACTCAGTGAGGAAGGCAATTGTAAACCACCACACTCCTCGAATTACTTAGTAAAACTTCTACAGGTTCAAACCAGCCTACAGGCTGATGACCTAAACAACAATACTTTCCTACTATGTACGTTCAAATTGTTGTTTAGGTCAACAGCCAAAAGGCTGGTTTGAAGCTCTAGAGGTTTTACTAAGTAAAAACGAGGAGTAAGGTGGTTTACCATTGCCAACACTCACTGAGTTGATAGAGTATGCTTATCAGCATGCCACAGGCCCTCCGAAAAGCACTCACTTTCCACCCTGTAAATGACACCTTTACTTCATTCACCACAGGGTCTGGCTGCATAGTGAAATTCATTACTCTCAGAGGAGATAACTCTGACTAGTGTCTTTTACACCTCTACCTCTTCTGTTCTTGAATAGTTCAGTCATATAAGTGGCTGACTATGTGATAAGAAACAGAACTATTTTTTTTTAAGCTATGGACCAAACCGATAGAGTGCAATTAATACAACACTCCACCTGCCCGTTTTGTGCATGTACATTCATATAGGGAAAGAGAAAGTGCAAAGTTGCTTTAATATTCGACTGGGCCGTTGTTTTAGTGGTCTGCACTTCCGACGGGGAAACTTCGGGTTCGATTCTCGATTAGTTTGGACATTTACTTATCGGTGATATTCATCTACCGACCTTCGGAGTTCATATATATTTATATAGAATTAACGCAATTAAAGATATGGGACGTTAATAATAACGTTTAGAAAATTACATAACTTGTAATGTAATTTTGTGCTTTTCTTAAATGTAGGTAATTGTTAAATGTCAGTTGCACTGCTGAAGGCTACGTATTAAATTTACTCCCACATTTTATATGCGTATTGTAATGAATTTCTAAGATTTTGTCTCCAAAATCCTCTCAATTCATTTACAATCCCGTTTTTTTGATTTTGTGCCGGATTTATTATATTTTAAGGGTTATGTAATTTTCTTCATTAAATCTAATTATTTTATTCATTTATTTCCAGTTGGTTTTATTTCATTAGATTTTTATTCCGTATTTTAATTTACGTTTTTAATTCTTAGGCTTACGTCCGGTGTCCGATTGCATTTTTGTCGCTGCTTCTTTATTGTTCAGTTGCTAACACGTGTAATTTGTATCTCTCTCTCTTTCTATCTTACACGATTGATTCTCTCTCTCTCTCTCTCTGTTACTGTCGTTTTAATTTTTTTCATATATTTTTCCTCGTTTAAATTTATAGTATTTCCGATGTATCGGCATTTTTCGCAGCCTCGAACGCTTTCATTCGTGAACGTTAGGGGAATGACCTTTTTTTGCTTTTGTGTGCGTTGAGTTTTTGCCTTTTGTCTTGGACAGGATGCCGTACCGATAACATCAAATTTTACAGGTAAATTATTTTTCTTTCCCAATATGGGAAAATTACCTAAATTTAAATTTAAGTACCATGTTTAATAATTTTTCAGGTTTAACTTAAACAATTTTTTTTTAATCTATTTTTTTATTAAATTTAAATTCATAATGTTTCTTAATATTATTATGGTGTTTTAAATATCCCATTTATAAATAAATCTCTCTTTTCTTTTAAATTTTTTAAATAGTTTTAAGTAACAAAACATTATCTAATTTCAGTATCTTTCGTTTTCTTTTAAATTATTTAAATCTTTAAAATATGACACTTTTTCTTTTTAAACTCTTGTTCAATGGCCACTGAATTACTTAAATTTTTCTAAGTAATTCTTTTACTAAATTTCAACTCACAATTTGTTTTTTTTTTATGTCTTAATTTTATTTTGTTTTTTTTCTCCGAAAAATAAATACATCACTGTATTTATTTTTCTTCACTTAAATATTTATTAAACTCTGCCCAAGAGATTTCTTTTCCCGTTTCAGTCCAAGGACTTTAAAAATAGTTTTGTTTTCTTAAATGTTCCTATTGATTTATTATATTATTCATATTAAGTATTTTCTATAGTTAAATCAAGTTTTGTTAATATTAAATTTTTTTCCAAATTTTATTTTATTTTTTCTTAAACTGTATTGTTATTTAACCAATTTTTTTTTTTAAATTCTATACGAATTAACCGTTTACTTAAATTCATAATATTATTTATTTTATTTAGTTTTTTAGTTATTCTTTAATAAATTATTTTAGCTACTCATTAATTTTTTTATTATTTTCTTTCTGTGTAAAATGTCATTGTATCTAGACCTGTGTGGTTATTCAACCATACCTTCGCAGTACTAAAAGCGAGTTTTTACTATCAATAGAGCTACGTTATTCAAATCTGGGTTGCCAATAATCCCCTGAGTCCAATTTCAGCGTCTGGTTGGATTCTAAAATTGGATGGTGGAAGCCCCCGCATTATCTCTGCAAAACACCTTACACAAAGGGTGCAGTTCGCCGTGCTTTATGTAACTTCATTTTTACTACAAAAATGGTTTTACTACTTCATTTTTCCACTACATAATTTGGTGGAGGTCGCCTCTCCTTGGGGGTACCTACATCATTTTTTTCCACTACATAATTTGGTAGAGGCGCCGTGTTGTGTCCTCATTTTTATACTACATAATTTGGTGGAGTAGCGCCGTGATTTTTGATTCAATGACAAGACACATAATTTTACAATTTTTGTTAGTTACATTTAATACCTATATTGCTAAGCTAAGTTACATGTTAATTTTAATATATTAAATTTTTTAATTATGGTATTTTAAGCGTTTTTCAGGTTAGGAATAATTGAGGGATGTTTCTGTAAGTAACAAATACTGTATTTTTTTTCTCTTACTTGACTTCTATTCAGAGATTTCGTTTACAATATTATGCCTTTGTCCAAAGATAGATTTTGTTATATTTTTATAAGGGGTTGCCTGCACCCGACCCTTCTTTTGTTTACATCGGGCAGTTTTTAGGCTCTAGTCTTCCTAAACCTGTTCTATGTTCATTGTTCTACCCCCTTCTATTTGAAACTATTGGTTTCAACATTAGTCAGTCTGGTGCAATTTTGCGTTTCTATTCAGTACCGATACGTCTTGTGAATGTTGCAGGTTGGTTGAATTCGTTTTCTGTATTGTTTCTTTTGTTATTTCACCTATTGCTTTGCAGTTACTATCAGTTTTAACCATACTACTTGTTTTATTGTTTGTTCACTTTAGGTTTTATTGTATCTGATTTTCAGGCCTTTCTAATGCACTTTCTTTTTTCATTAAATGTCTTCTAAGTTACATTAGGTTTTTCTATCATTTTCTGTAATATCTCCTAATAAATAATATAACTATGTTTTCAAATTATTTATTTGTATTGTTTGCACATATTTACTTATTTGTTAATAAAATTTTACATATTTTCAGGTGGTAATATAAATTTTTGCTGTTGTTATAATTACAGTTAAGCTATTTCTATGCGTAAATAGCTGTTAACAGCAGAATAAGTTCTGTACTATTATTCAGTGTTTTGCCTTTGCAATCCAATATATACAGAAGTATTTGTGTGGAAAATTATTTATGAAGTTTTTCGTCACGACTGGAGGTTTCTTAATTTAATGAAATAACTAATTTATAAAATTATGATAATTTTTACAGCGGTTTATTACCGAATTATTGCTCAATTTTAGGTGCATTTTATAAATCTCAAGACTATGTACCTACGTTACATTTGGGTGCTTTTTTTTAAACAATTTCACTTTATGCAAAATTTTTAGTTGCCGTCATTGGCGAATTTGTCTAACTCATATTTAGGCAGTAAATTTTTCAAATTACTTTTAATTAGTATTAATAATTTTATGTCATAAAACTCAAACTAATATATGTTTTTCTTGTTTTTGCATAATATACCAGGGTAATTGGATGAGAGAAAGCAGAGATCATTCTTAAGAATACTAAGACAACACAGTTTTCATTGACAATACCAGAACAGCTGTTTCATTCTGACAAGACAGTTCAATCAACTCCACTACCTATATTCTACAGGAATCTTTGTACTAAGTATTTAGTAAAACAATTGCAAGTATAAACAATTCATTTTACACTCATAATTTTTATATTCAGTTTTAATGATTACTATGTGTTTATTTTTTTCTATGTAATTTAAGCCTAACGTTACCGATTTTATATAATCTGTTTTCATTTTTATATACTTTAATACATAACTTCTCATGTACGTAGATTTATTTACGCGTTATCTCGCTTCTGGTTACATGTTATTTCACTTCATATGGTCATTTTATTAGTTTTTCTATAACGTACTTTTACGGGTTTTAATTTTCGCGTTTTTTTCACAATTTCTTCCCGCAAATGTTGACTTTTTGTTTTCAAGTATTACAGCTGTTATTTTTCTTTCCAATCCATATTTCAATTTAGTTTTTTTCTGACCCTTTAATTTTTGCTCTTCTCTGTTCATTTATTCAGTCACTATTTTCCTCCTGTAATAAGTTTATAATTCTTTTTCTTCATGCCTATTTTTTTTGTAGGTTTTATCATGCCTATGTTTGTTATCTTACAGAAATTGTCTTATCTACTTGACTATTTTATTTATCCAGTGTTTAATAAACATGAAATAGGTGGCTTCTTAAGAACTGTATTATGAATTAATTTTTTAAATTAATTTTGAATTTAAATTAAAATTTTACATGATTTGATGATACCATTTCCAAAGTGCTGTTCGCACTGAATTTTATTAATCTAAATTTTATTTAAAATGAATGTTCAATCACCTTCTCACTTTATATAACTACTGTTGTTTAATATTATTTTTATTCGTTATCATTTTAAAACTTGCTTATGGATTTGCTATGTTAAACAGTTCTTAATAAGTGACGATTCCATGATTATTTTCCTGTCATTTTGAATTTTATTTGGGTTTTTAAACTTAATTTAGATTTTAAATGATACATTTACTTATATTTCAGTTAGGTTATTATTATCCTAAGTTCATAGAATTATTTCTAGTTTTTTTTAATATTCATGACTACTCGACTCTGCGTTTCTTGATCTGTGGTTTCTATTCTCATTATACATTAGATTTTACAATTAATTTTTGATACATATTTTATTTCTATAATTACCAATGCTTCAGTTATATTCTCATTATTTTAACTTTCTGATTCAATTTACATTAGATTTTACAACAATTTTCATTTTTGGACGATGTGATTTTCTCTTATTTTATTTATTTATTCATTACTGACTCTTTTCTTTATGTCTCAATTTAGTGACCAGTTTTCACTAGGCATTCGATTATACTGTAGTTACATTTTTATCTTTTATTTTGATGCTTTGAATTTTATTTATAGGTTTACCTTTTATAAGATGTTACTTTTATTATTTACTTCATGTTGTTCTCAATACGTCATCGTACTTCAACAAGTTTTTACCTATATTTCCCAATTTTCTTCACAGACAGTTAGTTTCTGAAGTACTTTCCATTTTATTCTTATTTAATGTTAGGTAGCCTTAAGTATGTTTCATTAGTGTCAGCTGTTTTTCATTCATTTTTACCAGTTTACTTTCATTTCACATATTTTTACTTAAGTTACTTTTCTTCCATGAGTTCTCACACTTCGGAAAGCTCCTAGGGACGCCCTAATTTTTTGGTTCGTGCCCCAATGGTTTAGCCACCCATAGGCCCCTTACCTTGTCCTTGTGTCTTTCCAATGTCTACCATTTGCCCTGACTCGATTGAGTACAAAGTCTTATTCTTTACCTATCTTCTCGGTTTGGGTTCCGAGAAGGGGGGTACTTAACCCACAGAGTAAGATTTTCTATCCAATCAAGATTGTATGTGATGGATGAATGCAAATGAATGTTGGCTGTCTCTGATTGTGTGATTGCGTGTGTGTTTGTGAGCGTTTGAATCAGGGGGCAAATCGTAGTGCATTTTTCCTTCTATCTTTTTTTGTTGTTTCTCCAAATTGTTGCCCGACGTGTGTCCGTTCTTCTTGTTTTTGGATTTCTTTACTCTGTTTTCTGCCCATTTTTGTCCGGAGTTAACTTTCCGTTGATTCATGAAACTCGTTTCTAAATTTTCAGGTTTTTCCAAATTTTCACTCCACATAGTTACAATGTCCTGTTAGGATTTTCTTCGCTATC
Organism: Catonia carolina; assembly: GCA_035578175.1. Taxonomy (NCBI): domain Eukaryota; kingdom Metazoa; phylum Arthropoda; class Insecta; order Hemiptera; family Achilidae; genus Catonia; species Catonia carolina. Next base: position 439,051,619 of record JAQMRL010000001.1, on the reverse strand, counting down.
CCTAGATTTTTTTCAATAATTAGAATGAGGTACGACTTGTTTGAAGACAGGTTAGCTTTTTATTAGGTTTCCTACCTTTGTAAACACCTTGTATACTAACTTTGTTCATTTTATTTATTTTTTTTCCTTATATCCATGCCCTTACTTTTCCTATTAATTTTTTTTTAGAATTTGTCGTGAGTTTATCCCATTCCATTCCTTCTACTTCTAAATACATTCATTTTACATTGCTATTCTCAGATTTTACTACAACATAATTAGATTTAAGTTAGTGATAAGATTATTTTCAGCCTTCATTTTAGTTTTTAAGCCACTCCAACGATGGATGATTTTATTATTTTATTATTTATGAATCTCAAGTACAAGGAAGTCACGGTTTCTGGCATCCGCCAGAAAGGAACCTTGTGCCCTCTGTGTCTAGGACCTGGCTAGACATAGTTACATTAGTGCATCACCTTCAGCGCAATGTTTTCAATCTTCAGCAGTCACCCGTTAAATAATTGATGTTATATTATATGAATGATTATTATTGAATATTAGGTTAAGGAATTATGATTTTATGAGTTACAAGTTACACTACAAGCATTTTAGTTATAAGTATATTACTGTTTTTATATTTTCTCATCTCAAACTTCAAGTACAAGGAAGTCATGGTTTCTGGCATCGCTAGAAAGGAGCCTTGTGCCCTCTATGCCTAGGTTCTGGCTAGGTGTAGTAATGTATGTGCTATTCAGTCGGTACTACGTTTTCAGTTGATTTTATTTTCTACTTTAGACTTTAAGACGATATATTTATTCAGCAAGAACTTTAGTTTGTAAGACAGTATTTACTCAAGAAGAGTTTTAGTTTTTAAGCGATGAAATAAATATTAATAGATTAGTTAGACTATTGATTGATGCTTCCTGTTTCAGGAGAACATAGTAGATTTTTATTACAAAATAGTTCACAGTCTACAGATATTTTTTTCTTTCGCACATTACAATGGGATAATTTTTCTAAACTAGTATGTAAATGTACTCCTCACGACTTATCATCTTATATACTTATAATCTTACAAACTTTTAATCACTTGTCATTATACATATATTTATTTATAATCATTAATTAGTTATTCATGTATTTAATAATTATTTCCCTCTATGATGATTTTTTTACTACAACGAAGCTTGTTAGGAACACATATTAACAATTTATATTATTTTTGTAAGCTTAATTTGCTTTTAACTTGTCAACAGATGGAGACTTTTCCTGAGTACTCCCAGAATCACCGCAGATCAAGTGAGTCATACACCATTAGTCATTAAGAGAGCCGACAAACGCAGTGACCAATCTTGTTTTTCAACTACCAGCATCCTACTAAGTTCCTGTCAGCTATGATCATCCGTCAGAGATCATCAACCTACAGTTACCAGGTTTACCTACGTACAAGAATACATTTTTACATAATCAATGACCGAACTTCTTTTTACTTAATACAGTTAAATGTTCGCGAAAATTTATTGAAACATTTATTACAGTGAAAATAATTAGTGGAACAAAGACCTTTCATACGAAAATAATTTTTTAAAGACTCTATTACACAATATTTTTTAAATTAAACAATAAATTTCTCTGATAAACATTGATCGCAAAAGAACTTATACAATCGCAAAAAAAAAAAAAAAAATTAGTGTTAATAAAAAGATTTCTCATAAATAAACATTTATTACAACAGATACTTTTGTCACACAATAAATTTTGTTTTACGCGTTGTCATGGACAAACAATTATTACAAGTGGAACTTTTAACGTTCAATAAATATATTAGAAAAATATTTTTCCTTTGGACTTTTAACTTAAAAATATTACAATAAAAAAAATCTTTTTCGTAAACTTTCAAGTATACAACAACGATCACTGCGACACGGCGAATTTATTATATTATATTTTCATAAGCTAGTATTTAAGTTAGAATTAAGTTACATATATATTTAAAACACCAATTAACATATTGATATTTTATTCATGTCAAGCTAAATCTTATATTTTACTCTTCCGTCCATGTTTTTAACTCATGGATGCTGTTTTGCAACCATATCTCATTCTCTGCTCATATGTTAGATGCTCAGGTGATCTATTCTTTTGTACTTATGGTAAATACCAACTTATAACATTTTTATAATAACTGCCATACTCATTTAACTTCAACTATGTTGATGAAATTACAAAATTAATTAACTTATAAAACTTTCATTTGATCCAAAAAATAATTTGCACAATTTAAAACAAACTATTATTAAAGTTAATAAATCTTTACAGATAAATATAGTACTATACAAAATACTTTTATCTGGTTACAATGTGTTTCTAAAAACATTATTTAGGTTATTTTAATTTCCATTTCAAAAGACAAATTTTCTTTTTGTAAAATAGTACACTCCATCCATTACTATTCTCATACGACCTATTCACACGAGTTTTCCTTCCCAAAAATTATCATACTCATCAAAATTTCCCTTATGCTTCCTCATGCTGTTTATCCAACTTCCAATAATGTACTTCATAACATACATACCATACCTATTCTTGACACAATTATTTCTAAAGCATCCATATCCCTAATTTAATCAATTCCTAGGTCATACCCAAGTATTCCTCTATATTTTTCCTAAGGATTTTTCACCCACTTTACTCAACCATCAGCTGTCTTTTCAACGAGAGGACCAATGGACTTCCAGCGTATCGTACCAGTCTACAATGCAGCATCTGAATGCAACAGTTCACAATCCTCAAGATTTTTTTCAACTAACAAAAAATAGCATGAATTTAAAGATATCGTCTTCCGACTTCAAGCTGATGAAACGCAGAAAAACTCACAATCTTTTCCATTATGAAGAATTTCTTGTATTTTATTTATCGTATTCTCGTATCAATTTAAAAACGTCGTTACAACAAATTCAAAAACACTATTTTTCACAACACATTTCAACAAAGATTTTACGTAAAGAACTTCTATTACCAGATCTTCAAGAATTACCACTTCGACTTCAAATTTACAATACATTGGTTGTTCCTGTACATTCAAAGCCAAATGTATTAACATTTAAAATAAACAATATACAGCTGTTATGAGAACATACCGACACTTTCTGCTTACGGACTCATCACATATCCCGTTCAAGAATATAAACTTTCAACATTACAAACTGGATCGATAATACAACCTTCCAACTAGAGAAACTTCAAGAACTTGAACACTTTTCCATCTTCAACTACAATTCAGACATTTTGACGTCCATCTACAAGAGGTCACATGTTGAGTACAATACCTTTCTCTCCCATAGCTTTCCTAAAATGGTCATCGTCCAATTGATATTATTCTTACTTTTCCTTTTTACCAATTACTGATAATTCCTCTAACATACAATAGGATGCTTTTTTTTTTTTTTCCATCCCAACTGTTCCATACATTTTATTAATTCCTGCCCTTAAAATTCTCTTACACCTACCCTAACACCAAATCCTTGGGGTGCTATTGTTAATCAAATTTATTTTACTATTATGTTTATCTATATATGTTTAGGTATAATAACACATAAATTTTAAAATTCATATACTAATTTCTAATTCAAATTGTTCAGAAAAATTTTTTTAGTAATTTTTGCAATCAAACTAACAAATTATCATATAATTACAATCTATTCTAATAAATTAAGACTTGATTCAATTCTTTAAACAAAAAATAAAACACACCAGGTATACTTACAAAATAAAATTAATGGTACATGATTATGATAGAAATTAATTAATACTATATGATAGAGTAATTTAAATCAAATTTTCAACAAACACATAATCATATCAATTTAATTATATGCTATATTATCAACGTTCATTGAATGTAAAGATTGCTTGACCATTTTCTGCAGAAAACGAGATAATTTTTCTTCTTGTCATCAACGCCACTACCTTTGATTTTTCTTCAGATCTAGTTGTCTTCTTTTTCTTCCTAAGGGGGGGGAGTGTAATGAATTTCTAAGATTTTGTCTCCAAAATCCTCTCAATTCATTTACAATCCCGTTTTTTTGATTTTGTGCCGGATTTATTATATTTTAAGGGTTATGTAATTTTCTTCATTAAATCTAATTATTTTATTCATTTATTTCCAGTTGGTTTTATTTCATTAGATTTTTATTCCGTATTTTAATTTACGTTTTTAATTCTTAGGCTTACGTCCGGTGTCCGATTGCATTTTTGTCGCTGCTTCTTTATTGTTCAGTTGCTAACACGTGTAATTTGTATCTCTCTCTCTTTCTATCTTACACGATTGATTCTCTCTCTCTCTCTCTCTGTTACTGTCGTTTTAATTTTTTTCATATATTTTTCCTCGTTTAAATTTATAGTATTTCCGATGTATCGGCATTTTTCGCAGCCTCGAACGCTTTCATTCGTGAACGTTAGGGGAATGACCTTTTTTTGCTTTTGTGTGCGTTGAGTTTTTGCCTTTTGTCTTGGACAGGATGCCGTACCGATAACATCAAATTTTACAGGTAAATTATTTTTCTTTCCCAATATGGGAAAATTACCTAAATTTAAATTTAAGTACCATGTTTAATAATTTTTCAGGTTTAACTTAAACAATTTTTTTTTAATCTATTTTTTTATTAAATTTAAATTCATAATGTTTCTTAATATTATTATGGTGTTTTAAATATCCCATTTATAAATAAATCTCTCTTTTCTTTTAAATTTTTTAAATAGTTTTAAGTAACAAAACATTATCTAATTTCAGTATCTTTCGTTTTCTTTTAAATTATTTAAATCTTTAAAATATGACACTTTTTCTTTTTAAACTCTTGTTCAATGGCCACTGAATTACTTAAATTTTTCTAAGTAATTCTTTTACTAAATTTCAACTCACAATTTGTTTTTTTTTTATGTCTTAATTTTATTTTGTTTTTTTTCTCCGAAAAATAAATACATCACTGTATTTATTTTTCTTCACTTAAATATTTATTAAACTCTGCCCAAGAGATTTCTTTTCCCGTTTCAGTCCAAGGACTTTAAAAATAGTTTTGTTTTCTTAAATGTTCCTATTGATTTATTATATTATTCATATTAAGTATTTTCTATAGTTAAATCAAGTTTTGTTAATATTAAATTTTTTTCCAAATTTTATTTTATTTTTTCTTAAACTGTATTGTTATTTAACCAATTTTTTTTTTTAAATTCTATACGAATTAACCGTTTACTTAAATTCATAATATTATTTATTTTATTTAGTTTTTTAGTTATTCTTTAATAAATTATTTTAGCTACTCATTAATTTTTTTATTATTTTCTTTCTGTGTAAAATGTCATTGTATCTAGACCTGTGTGGTTATTCAACCATACCTTCGCAGTACTAAAAGCGAGTTTTTACTATCAATAGAGCTACGTTATTCAAATCTGGGTTGCCAATAATCCCCTGAGTCCAATTTCAGCGTCTGGTTGGATTCTAAAATTGGATGGTGGAAGCCCCCGCATTATCTCTGCAAAACACCTTACACAAAGGGTGCAGTTCGCCGTGCTTTATGTAACTTCATTTTTACTACAAAAATGGTTTTACTACTTCATTTTTCCACTACATAATTTGGTGGAGGTCGCCTCTCCTTGGGGGTACCTACATCATTTTTTTCCACTACATAATTTGGTAGAGGCGCCGTGTTGTGTCCTCATTTTTATACTACAGTATATAGTATTATATTCATAGCTCTAATTTATGGTAAGATATGACAACCGGTGATGTTTATCGGTACTGTTGGTGTTTTATTTTTAAAATAGTTTTTTTTTCTTTAAAATGTGCACGTTTCTTATTTCACTAATTAAATTTGGAAAAAAGTATGTAAATAAATAAATAAATGGTGGATAAATAAATTAATACACTGGTGGTGACTGGAATGCCGTCCGGTGACCTTGGCCTTCCGTGGAATTTCATACCATGTTACTAAACATTGTGTATCTACCAACAACTGCTGTTGTGTTTAAAGTCCGGCTGGTTGGACAAACAACGTCCGTACCCTTACGTATTTGGGGGAGGAGTAATGTTCATTTCCTTTCCTTTCCTTTCCTTTCTTATCAACCATAACTTAACTGGTTCTTACTTTTATCCATGCGTGTTAAATTATTTACACTCGATCCGCTGGTTCCAGGGCTACAAAAAATAGTTCTGTTTCTTATCAAATGTTGTTGTTTTTAGGTGGTCAGCCGAAAGGTTGGTTTGAACCTGTAGAAGTTTTACCAAGTATTTATTTATTTATTTTATTTTTATTTATTGTTTTATTTAGTTAAACATGATACAATTTTATTGCTATACTAACCTATTTACAATATTTTTACTTTCTCTTGTCTATATGAATATATAGGAAGGAAAGTATTGTTTTCATGTCGATTTTTCGAAATCGAGTTTTCACCGGATCTATACGTTTTCAGACCCCCTGAACCCAAAAAGCTATAATAATACTATAATACTGTGTGTGCGCGTGTGTGTGTGTGTGTGAACAGAATATTTCGAGAACGGAACATTGTACGAACTTGAAACTTGAAACCTAAGTTACATACCACTATCGGATCCGACGCGAACATTTTCATCAAAATCGGTCAACCGGAAGTAGTAGTTTATTCGTATAATTTTTCACTTTTTTACGATTTTCTCAAAAACTGGTCCTACGATTTTTTTTAAACTCGCCTGGTTTACTCATTTTTTTATTCTCTACAAGATAGGGTAGGCGCCATGTTTACTGAAATTCTTGGTGAGGGTGTTTTCTCGTAAAAACGTTGTTTATTTTAAGATTACGGCTTTAATATGAATTTTAGCGCAACAATTTATGTAATAAAAATTGAAGAGAATTTAAAATCCTACAACTTTTATTTCAAACAATTTTTTGTATAACGCTTAGTTTAGCGGTAATTTGCGATTTTCTGTTTTTTTCTCACGAAAATGTGTGAAAAATTGATTTTTTAAAGATTCCGGCCTTAGTATGCATTTTACGACAAAAGTGTATATAATTAAATTTATAGAAAATTAAAAGATCTACAACTTTTATTGAGAGCATTTTTCTCCACGGAGCCTAGTTTAGTGAGAAAGAGTAATTTTTCGTATTTTTAAGTCAAACTGAGGTCGATTTTCATTTTTGGTCTTTCACTCATGATTAAAATTAGGTTATGTTTATTGACGTTAGTTTTTTGTTTATTTCTAATGTTTTATTACTAATGTTAGGATTATTGTTTATTATATGCATAGGCAAGAGAAAGTTGTGTGAGTTTTTCACACCAGATTTTTAACTAAATATACCTAAACGCAAAAACTCTTCTTCACGAAGAGTTCTGTCCGCGCATAGGAGTAAACAAAAAAATTATTTAGACAAATTTATATGTACTAATAACTAACGGGTGTTTAAAAAAGGACGCACTTCGAAGTTTGAGAACGCTAATTTATTACATTAAGTAATTACAAATTATACGGTATGAAATTATTACCTTTATAACATTCAGATTACCTTTAAAACTTCACAATAAATGTTCAAAATGACTTCCTCCGCTTGTAATGCAAGTTCGAACAAATTTCATAACATTTGTAGCCACTTTTCGTAGTGTTTGCTCATTAATGTTTGTAATCTCACTTTCAATATTAGCCTTCAATTCTTCAATTGTATGAGGATTGTTTTTTAAAACCTTACTCTTTAAATTCCCCCAAAGAAAAAAATCCGCAGGAGTAAGATCTGGGGATCTTGGTGGCCACAATCCTTTTGATATTACACGATGGCCAAAAAATTCTCGTAACATATTCAGCGTTTCAGTAGAAGTATGGCACGTTGCGTTATCCTGCTGAAACCAACAATCTCGATCGTGTAATTCTAACAACGCTATAAATTGTTCATTTAAGTTGCGGTACACCACACCATTTACAGATGTGTCAAAAAATAAAGGCCCAACAATACGACGCCGGTAGATCGCACACCAAACATCAATTTTACGTGCGTGTAGTGGACGTTAATGAAATGTGTGAGGATTATGAGCGTTCCATATTCGGCAGTTTTAGCTGTTGATGTAACCATCCAAGTGGAACCATGCTTCGTCACTAAAATAAACACGATCCAATATTTCAACACCGTTGTCATTAACAAAAGAACGTATCCAACGACAATACTGTATACGTTTCCCATGGTCAACTTCTTTCAGTTCATGAACGACACCGATGCGGTAAGGATGCAGATTTAATTTTTTTTGTAGCCCTTAAAGCGGAAGATAGTGATAATCCAGCCTGTGAAGATAAGTTTCTACTAGATAAGTTTAAGTGATTTGCCGGGTGAGGTAGTCAAACGTTGTTTCACATCGTCTAAAACTTGTTCTGTTAACACTGATGGTCGACCTGTGCTTTTCCGATCCTGTACACTGCCAGTCTCACGAAATTTATTAATCAGACGCGATATTGTGGTGTTATTAGGTACTTCAGAATCGGGAAATTTTAACTGGAACTCGTCTTTCACTCGTTCGTAAGATTTATATGCGCAATAACTTTCAATAATAAAAACACGTTCATCCTTTGAAAAAACCATGTTTGAACTTATACAGACACTACAGACACAACTGAGTACTGGGATAGCACTAGTACATGTCAGTAATACACAATGGGTCAACAATGAGTACGGTAGTGCCAACTGTTATTTGGTGGGGGGGGGGGAATATTCCCTATGCAGAAAATATTAACCCTTAAACTTCGAAGCGCGTCCTTTTTGAAACACCCGTTATTTATAGAGCAAGAGAAAGTAAAAAGGTGCCAGTTCACCGGCAGATGTCTCTTAGTGTCGGTGAAATCTTAACAAAGTTTCAGCCGTTAGCAATGCCTCCTGCAATGTTGGCGTAATGGTGTCCTTTTCATCTTCCTCTTGCTCAGTCCTTCTTCAGTATTAGAGAATTTTATACAGAATTCTCTTAAATGTGGATAGTCTGATGTGAAAGTTAGGTACAGTGCTACCTACTAAGTGTCTCATGTCGCATAGAGGGCGCAGTCCCAAAAATGACCTTGACGTAGATCAATCAGTAGTTGTAAACACAGATATGAACAGCTTGACAATATCATTTTAATCCCTTCGCACAAGCAAACACTATTCACAAGTAGACTATTGTACTATATAACTGTATACTGTATTTTTCTTTTTCAAACAATTTACTGATAAATAACGGCAAGTTCACAATCGTTGTACGTGAAGTAAAAAATGATTTCATTGAAATAATTTTGACGCAACAACAGAGTTAATGACAGGGGTTTTTCAGATAGAAGTTTGACGCAACGCCTCAAAAAAAAATGACGTTAAATCCGAGTTGACGTGAAGTCCGAGGCCGTTAAAACCGGATTCAACTGTATATGATCGGATAATAAATCATTTATAATGTATATCGGAGATTGTATCGATTTCAGTGCAGCGTATGAAAACGATTCGTGTGGGGATGTGAGTGCGTGTGTTAATAGGATCGGTGATTGTGAACTTTAACTTTAAATGCACGTACCGGATGCAGTTGAAACAACCAAGGAACGGTTGACGTCTTGCACTCAACTGTATATAATAATACTGTGTACACAGTACATTGCATACGGTTGTAATAATCAGCCAGTACAATGTAAATTCGTACACCTTGACAGTCAGTCGCTGGTCGTGTGAGGAGGGTGGTGGTGATGTTTAATCCACGTGCATTTTATTGCTCGTAAATTAACTGAAAGAGCAACAGCCAACAGCCACTGTCCTTCTCCTTCCTACCCCGCTACCACTCCTTACTCCTATCCTTTCCTACAACGCTCTTCATTATAAATAGACTGCGTTGTCTGTTTATTCGTTGTGCTATAAATTCCTTATAGGTCAGTTGTGTAGGCCCACTGTGCTGCAGTAGATGATCGTATATTCTGTTAAAGGCCAATGACGGACGCACTGTAGTCTTCTAAGTAAAAGGAGACATAGGCGTAAAGTGAATGGAGACATTGGCGTAAAGTAAATGGAGACATTGGCGTAAAGTAAATGGAGACATTGGCGTAAAGTAAATGGAGACATTGGCTTAAAGTAAAAGGAGACATTGGCGTAAAGTAAAAGGAGACATTGGCGTAAAGTAAAAGGAGAAATTGGCGTAAAGTAAAAGGAGACATTAGCGTAAAGTAAATGGAGACATTGGCTTAAAGTAAAAGGAGATATTGGCGTAAAGTAAAAGGAAACATTGGCGTAAAGTAAAAGGAGACATTGGCGTAAAGTAAATGGAGACATTGGCTTAAAGTAAAAGGAGATATTGGCGTAAAGTAAAAGGAGACATTGGCGCAAAGTAAAAGGAGATATTGGCGTAAAGTAAATGGAGACATTGGCTTAAAGTAAAAGGAGACATTGGCTTAAAGTAAAGGGAGACATTGGCGTAAAGTAAAAGGAGATACTGGCGTAAAGTAAATGGAGACATTGGCGTAAAGTAAAAGTGTCATCGGTGTCTCGTGCCTTCAAACATATAGGTAAAGAGTTGTAAAAAACTGTCTGATGAGTCGTTTAAGAAACGACGAAGAAACTTTTTTCGTATACCGATAGGAGTTAAAACATTATTTTTGGAACTACGTATTGTCTATTTTGAAAGATGTTATTGTAAAGCACTCCACCTGCCTGTTACGGGCCAAAAAAAAAAAAAAAAAAAAAAAAAAAAACAGATACACACACTCTTTTCAGGATGGTTCACGGTTTACGAAGAGTTGTAGCGAATCTTCGTAGTTGGAGTGGAGCACAATTAAGGAAAGAGTACACAAAAGAAATGCGTTTATGTGCTGGGAGCGGGATTATAGATGTAAACATATTATTATTATTACTATTATTATTATTATTATTATTATTATTATTATTATTATTATTATTATTATTATTATTATTATTATTATTAGCACAGTTTATTATTGCTGCAATTAAAGGTTTTATTGCCTACACGTGCTAGTATTTAACCGTTACCTATTCTTTTATAGACTGTCTCTTATTGTTTGCCCGTCGCGATCAGTTTTATTGCGAGGTAGTTGATTTTGAGCCGAATGTGTCTCATTAACGGACGACTCGGCTGCTGTTCTTTATAGGTAGGGTGACCGGATTGTTAGCATGCAAAAACGGGACACTAATAAAACGCGCACTACCAGGACTGGGGTCCAGGGGTAGGGGTATGGAATAGGGCCTATAGAATCATGGTTTAATGTTCATCTGTTAAAAATATTATAAAATAAAAATATCAAGTGTCTAAACTTGCTTTTAAAACTTTTAAAGCGTGAATTTTCTTTTCTTTTAAGCCTATCAAAGCACACAATTTGCTAGTTTTTCAAGGAATAAAAATAAATAAATAAAATGTTGAGGTTCATATTACTTTATTACTAAAGTTATTTCTCAAGTATACATACATGAACAAGGATTAAACCATTAAAATACACAACTGGTAACAGAATTTAACAAAATGCAATTCATTATTAAGTTTTGGTGTACTTTTCATGTGCTCCAGCCAACTTAATAGGCCCTAATGTCTTTTATCTCTATTATATAATTATAAAAGTGAGAAAACGGGACATTTTGACGTCCCGACAACGTTTTTTTTGGGACAACGGGACACAACGTCAAAAAAACGGGACTTTACCGTTTTTACGGGACGCCTGGTCACCCTAGATAGGTGAAAATGTGAGCCGGTTATTAACGGCTGATTCACGAGCGGAGGTGTAGAGCGCCTGGAATTACTTGGAGGGTTAAAACTAAAATAAAACGAAATAATGTAACTTCTCAGCCTAGATTCGTTCGTGATCTGGGTGATCGGCTGCGGATATGGAACTGTGGATATGGAACTGTGGATAAGGAACTGTGGATATGGAACTGTGAGTATGAAACTGTGGATATGGAACTGTGGATATGAAACTGTGGATATGGAACTGTGAATATGAAACTGTGGATAAGGAACTGTGGATATAAAACTGCGGATATGGAACTGTGAATATGGAACTGCGGATATGAAACTGTGGATATGGAACTGTGAATATAAAACTGTGGATATGAAACTGTGGAATGTATGTCTACATGGAAGCATCTTACCAAAAGAAGGGATTGACTATTAGGGCATATCTTAAGACATCTCCATAATGGAGGATAATATCCAGGGAGTGAATTGTGGGGGAAGTCAAAGGTTAGAATATTTAAAGCAAATTGTAAAAGATGTATCGTGTTAAAGGTAGACTTTGTAGATATGAAACGATTTGCGTAAAATAAACAATTTGGAGAACTGCATCAAACCAGTCGAGAGACTGGTGGCAAAAAATACTAATGAAATCAATAAATAAAAATCTGGTGTGAAACACTCGCTCAACCTTCTCTTGCCAATGCAAATAATTAACAATAAACCTAACATTAGTAATAAAACATTAGAAATAAACAAAAAACTAACCTCATTAAACATAACCTAAATTTAATCATGAGTGAATAACGCAAAATGAAAATCAACCTCAGTTTGGCTTAAAAATACGGAAAATCACTCTTTCATGCTAAACTAGACTCTGTAGAGAAAAACGCTACAAATAAAAGTTGTATATCTTTTAATTTCCTATAAAGTTTATTATACACTTTTGTCGTTTTTGAGAGAATAAAAACAAAAAATCGCTAATATCCGCTAAACTAAGCGTTATACAAAAAAAAAAAAAAATGGTTGAAATAAAAGTTGTAGGATTTTAAATTCTCTACAACTTGTATTATTTATATTTTTTGCGATTAAATGCGTATTAAAGCCGTAATCTTAAAAAAAACAATTTTTTTTACGTGAAAACAGCCTCATTAAGAATTTCAGCAAACATGGCGCCTACCCTATCTCATAGAGCATAAACAATTTAGTAAACTAGGCGATTTAAAAAATTATCGTAAAACCAGTTTTTGAGAAAATCGCAAAAAAGTGTAAAATTACACGAATAAACAACTACGTCCGGTTGACCGATTTTGATGAAAATGTTCGTGTTGGGTCCGGTAGTGATATGTAACTTAAGTTTCAAGTTCGTACGATGTTCCGTTCCTGAGATATAGTGTTCACACATATACACACGCAGACCAATCGCTAAAAACATGTTTTTTTGGGTTCAGGGGGTCTGAAAACGTGTAGATCCGGTGAAAACTCGATTTCGAAAATCGTCATGAAAACAATGCTGTGCTTCCTATGTATTCATTCATATAGGGAAGAGAAATGCCCATAACGGGCAGATGGAGTGTTAATTTAATTGCACTCGATCTGTTGGTTGCAGGGCTTCAAAAAAAGTTCTGTTGCTTATCACATAGTCAGCCAATTATATGACTGAACTATTTAAAAACAGAAGAGGTAGAGGTGTACTGTGACACTAGTCAGAGTTATCTCCTCTGATAGTTATGAATTTCACTATACAGCCAGACCCCTGTGGTGAATGAAGTGAAGGTGTCATTTGCAGGGTGGAAAGTGGGTGCTTTTCGGAGGGCCTGACATGCTGATAAGCATACTCTTCCAACTCAGTAAGTTGTGGCAATGGTAAACCACCTCACTCCTCGTTTTTACTTAGTAAAACCTCTAGAGGTTCAAACCAGCTTTTCGGCTGTTGACCTAAATAACACATGGAAGAGAAAGTAAAAAGTTTGGAGGGGGTCATGACCCCGGTGATTTTCCTGCCCGCAATAAAATTCCGCCGGTGCCTAGCTAATAGTGAACAGCGAGCGTATTCGCCTGTTGTGGTAGTAAATTAGTGAATCGGTTCGTGTTGGTGTAGGGCGTGTGTCAGTGGCAAGCGTAGTGAGTGTAGTGAGCGTAGCTGTGGCCTTTAGTTCAGTGAATCCACGTGGCTTTATTACTATCTCGTAAATCTAGTATGACTTCATTACAAGTTGGTTGTTCTCTCTTTACGCGCACTTTGTTTTACTAGTACTGTTTACTACTCAGTGTTAAAAATAAAATAATAATATTAAAGAACCGATTTTTATAGGCATACAGCTTCTCCATATATGGTCTTAACATGCTATAAAATACCTTGTGCGAGTCAATCCGTTACACTTAGTTAATTGTTTTTATATTTTTATTTATTTATAGTTCAAGGTTTTTGATTCGTGTCCCGGATATAGTTAACTCATCTTAATACATTTCATTTCTTTTCTCGTATGTAGTTGTTTAGGTGATCAGCAAAAAGGCTGGTTTGAACCTGTAGAGGTTTTACTAAGTAAAACGAGGAGTAAGGTGGTTTACAATTGCCTTCTTCACTTAATAGAAAAGTACGCTTATCAGCATGGCGGGCCCTCTGAAAAGCACATATTTTCCACTCTGCAAATTACACTTTCACTTCATTCACCACAGGGTTCAACTGTATAATGAAATTCATTACTTTCTTCAGAGGAGATAACTCTGATTAGTGTGTTTTACAACTCTACCTTTTCTGTTCTTAAATGATTCAGTCATTTAATTGGCTGACCATGTGATAAGAAACAGAACTATTTATTTTAGCCCTGCAACGAACCGATTGAGTGTAAATAATTTGACACTCCACCCATCTGTTATGGGCCGTTTTTGCTCGTATAGAACAAATGTTATACCACGTGAGGTGTAAACGTATCTGGAAGCTCCGTTTGCTGCCTAAATTTTTAGCAATAGCTCAATGTATGTTTTTCTCCTTTTTTTCGGTTCATCCGGTATTTTGTTTGTGCTGTTGAAAGTGAAAAAGCATGCCGAGCCCTTCGAAAAGCACATATTTTCTACCCTGCAAATGACACAGTCACTTCATTCACCAAAGAGGCTGGCTGTGCATGAGGGAGGGAATTCATTACTCTGGAGGAGGAGGTAACTGTAACTAATGTATTACTTTCTCTTGCCTATATGAATGTATAGGAAGGAAAGTATTGTTTTCATGTCGATTTTTCGAAATCGAGTTTTCACCGGATCTATACGTTTTCAGACCCCCTGAACCCAAAAAACATGTTTTTAGCGATTGGTCTGTGTGTGTGTGTGTGTGTGTGTCTGTGTGTGAACAGAATATCTCAAGAACGGAACATCGTACGAACTTGAAACTTGAAACTTAAGTTACATACCACTACCGGACGCGACACGAACATTTTCATCAAAATCGGTCAACCGGAAGTAGTAGTTTATTCGTATAATTTTTCAGTTTTTTGCGATTTTCTCAAAAACTGGTCCTACGATTTTTTTAAAAATCGCCTATATTACTCAAATTTTTATTCTCTACAAGATAGGGTAGGCGCCATGTTTGCTGAAATTCTCGGTGAGGCTGTTTTCACGTAAAAACGTTGTTTTTTTAAGATTACGGCTTTAATATAAATTTTAGCGCAAAAACTTATATAATAAAAGTTGTAGAAAATTTAAAAACCTACAACTTCTGTTTCAAACATTTTTTTGTATGACGCTTAGTTTAGCAGTAATTAGCGATTTTCTGATTTTTTCTCACGAAAACGTGTGAAAAATCGATTTTTTTAAGATTTTGGCCTTAGTATGCATTTTACGACAAAAGTGTATATAACCAAATTTATAGGAAATTTAAAGATCTACAACTTTTATTTAACGTATTTTTCTCTACAGAGCCTAGTTTAGCGTGAAATAGTGATTTTCCGTATTTTTAAGCCAGACTGAGGTTGATTTTCATTTTGAGTGTTTCACTCATGATTAAAATAAGGTTATGTTTATTGAGGTTAGTTTTTTGTTTATTTCTAATATTTTATTACTAATGTTAAATTATATTGTAAATTATTTGCATTGGCAAGAGAAAGTTGTGTGAGTGTTTCACACCAGATTTTTTTTTACACTTGTAGGCCTCCGCCTCTTCTTTTGTTAAATGCTTCTCTCATAAAATTGGCTGACCATGTGATAAGAAAAACAACTATTTTTTGTAGCCCTCAAACTGGGCTGGCTCGAAGGCCTAATAAATATTTACAAATTATTAAATGTGTTGCGTATTGAAGCAAAGTAATGGTACAAAAGTGTAGATGATTTACGTCGGGGTTGATATGTTAAAGAATTGAGAGTGGTGGGTCTTAGAACTAGTTGAGAGACAAGTTTTAGTACATTACTTAAGCAGGGGGCGTAAGGGATGATGGTAATAATAATAATCTCATGATGATGTTGAAAGTAGAGGACCATTGCGTACGACAATAAGTTAATGGGAGGTCGTTTCCATATTGGATTGGTTGGCAAACATCTTGAATGTTTTGAGTGTGGACCACGGAAACTAGTGGCAATTAGTGTGTTGGTAGATTCTTCAGGTGGAGGAAATTGCGGTTGGGAAGCCGTCGCGTCTAGTCGAGAGTTCTCTCTCTCTCTGGTCTCAGTTCTTGAGTGGATCGATCAAGATTGAAGATTGTTTTCAGTCGGTTAATGAAACTCCGTGAAATCAGTCGGGTGCTTGTAGCGTATACATTTACTTGATCACATGGTGTCTTACGAAAATTTTAGAGACTATCGAACGGAATTTTTGAAGCATTTTGTTATGTATTTTAATTTTTTTTAGCGACTATTTATGATTCTGCCCATGACAGACAGGTGGAGTGTTAAATTATTTACACTCGATGCTTTAAAAGACCAGGGTTATGTTATAAATACAGTATAATACCGATTATCCGTGGTAATTGGGGGGATAACTATACCGGATAACCGGAAAACACGGATAATACGACCCAATTCGGTCGAGACGACCTACGTCATAAACAAAACCACCAGTTACGCGTATGTTTTATTCAACTGATTAATATATGTTATTACTATCGGATATCGGAAATAAATAAACAAATTGTTTTGAAATAAAAATATTTACTACATAAATTTATATAAATCTTACCTTAAACTACGTAACAAAAAAATCACAAAAAATCTGTTATTTTACTTTGTTTCATTTTATGCCGCAATATTTTTTCTTTTATTTTTCTTATATAACCACGAATATGTAAAATTGTACTACGATACGAAATTAGTTTATGTCTACATTAATGTACCTACTCATTGTTGTCGTAATCGAACAATATTATCGTAGTAAATCACAATAATTGTGATAATTACGATGACGAAAATGTCGGGAGTTGAAAAGTTTTAATTTGTAAAAGTTATACAGTACATACATATTTAATTTTTCTAGTGATTTTAATTTTTCTAGCCGGCCGCGTTGGCGATGTTGGTAACGTGCTCGCCTCTCATCACGCGGTCTTGGGTTCGAATTCCACTCGGGCATGGCATTTTTTCATACGTTACAAAAAATTCATTTCATCCTTCACCTGTTCTTTTTCTGCATTAGCAGCAATTTGCAAAACATTCGGACGTTAAACCAAAAATAAAAAAAAATTTCTAGTGATCGCACGGTTAATCCAAACCCCGGTTAAACGATCCACGGAAAATCGGTACTCTACTGTAGTTATATTTCTTATCACATAACTGTCAGTCCAGTGTTACAAAAAAATAGTTATGTTTCTTATCACATGGTCTCCCAATTCCTGCTTGACAACGATCGAAATAGGATTCCCTCCCTTCCCCACTTCTTCCGTTCCCGTTTGCACTACGTGCCGTATCGAATACATTTGTAGGCACAACACAGATGAGCAATTAATATGAATATCACTTATACTAGATTCTTGTTATCCATAACATTTTGTACAGATTTGTGACCACCAGCAGAAGAAAGTCATCATTAGTGTTTCCATTATTTTTGTTTACTATTAGTTAGTGTAGTCATAATATAACACAAGCAAGTTCTTAATTTATAATGTTGACTGTTAATCTAAATAATGAATACGATTAAATTATTAAATGGAGTAAGCATTATTCTTTATTTACTTGAGAGCAGCTAATATAAACTACGCTTTTACTCAGTTGTACAGTGTTTAATTAGAAGTTAAATACATTTCAACCAAAACTATTTAAAAAGGAATTCGTGCACTCTGTAAAATTTTTCATCAATCAAATATTGTTTTGGCTTTTTTTTTAAAATGACTTAAATTGTCACAACGTTTAAACCTTGTGGCAATTTATTGATGTATTTTCTACCTGCATAAGTTGGTTTTTGTTCAAACAATTTAGTGTTGTACTTTTACAATTTAGTGTTGTAATAATCGATTCTGTTTCTTGTGTAGTGGTTGTGAACATCTAAATTTTGTATAAAGGTATTTTTCTTTACGTACATTATCGCTTGAAAAATGTACAAAGAAGGAACTGTGAGCAATTGCAGCTCTTTAAATAGTGATCTGCATGAGGTAAGGCGGTTGACTCCCATCATACACCTAACAGCTTTTTTCTGTATTTTAAAAACTCTTTCCATGTTACACTGTGATGAATTACCCCATACTAATATGGCATACCTGATATGAGATAAAACACTCAGTGAGGAAGGGACTGGTACACCACCTCACTCTTCGTTTTACTTGGTAAAACCTCTTCAGGTTCAAACCAGCCTACAGGCTGATGACCTAAACAACAATGGCCTATGAATATTTCATGTTATTAATACATTTTTACTCATGTTCCCGCTGAATAGAACGATAGTTTGCTCGTGTCGAACGATTGAGCGGTTATCGAGATAGCAAGGGTTCGGAGTTTTGTTAATAAATCAAAATTTCAGGAACGTACGAATCTGAAATTTTGTACACGCTGTGAGAGTATAATTCGCTATGTTGTATTAAAATTTCAAACTTGTCGGTCAAATAATTCACGAGTTACACGCTTCTAAACGCATGGCATTCTTTTCGGTAGCAATTAAACCGGGTCTTATTATCTTCAAACTTCGATATGACCATTTTCAAACAATATTAAACATATACGACTGTAATAGGTCAACGCAAAATAAAATAAACATTTCTTTTTTTTGTAATCCCTTATGCGTGTACGTTGCAATCTGTTCAATTGAGAACAATAAGCAACCCCATGCATCACCCACCCAATCAGATGAGGATGATGTGTATGACATCTAAATGAGACTGTGTAGTCTTGTTCAGACTCAGGTCGACGATTCCTGAGAGAGTATGGTTAATTGAACCCTAACCATCCGTATAAAAGTAATCCGTATAAAAGTAACTACTTTTACTAGGATTTGAACCAAGAACCTTCGTCTCCGAAAATCAGGTGTTTAACAGCTAATTTTGGCGACGACTTTACCTCTAGACCAACCCGGTGGGTTAATAAATATTGATGTAAAGTTTGTTGAAATTCGATTCGTCGTTTTGGAGATGCTTTGGGTTCAAACTCGGGTGTCTACGATTATGAAACCGATAGTAGTGTGTTTTACGCCTCTGCCTCTTGTATTGTTAAATGCTTCAGTCATATAATTGGCTGACCGTGTGATAAGAAACAGAACTATTGTTTGTAGCCCTGGAATTAGCGCAGATAATGTGGAAATAATTTAACACTCCACCTGCATGTTTCGGGAGAATTTTTAATTTATTGCTACTGATTGTTGTGTGGAATATTGAGGTTTTAACCCTTTCAGTGCCAACGTCCGTAAAACAGGACGTCGATATCTTTTACGTAGTTATAACATTCGGTTTACTGGACGTCCGTAAATTACTAGCGTCTGGTCAACCGAACGTTTCCAAAAAATCTTTTAAACGAAAATTAATGGAAACATGTTTTTTGAAACCACCTCCGTGGCGTAGTGACTAGTGTGCTAGCCTACAAAGCGAAAGGTCCCAGGTTCGATTCCCGGCTAGGGTCTGAAAATTTTAACACGTTAAAACCACCGTTAAGGTACCAAAACCCGCAGTAGGTGCTAATGACCAAGCTGTCGATGCGACTTGCAATAAACTAAAAAAAAACTATTTTGATTATTTTTAGTGTTGAACGATTTCTGTTTGTTTTTTAAATAATAAAAATTAATTTTTTTCAGAAAATTTTATTTATTTGTAACGTTGAAATTTTGGTCGGCAATGGCAGGTGTAAGCTTGCAAGTTTTCGAAATAAGGGTTGGCACTTTTTGTACACCCTTATTCAAAAATAAATGGCACTGAAGATCAAACTTTTAAATATTGTTTCGGCACTGAAACGGTTGAAGAAACATTCTTTGATCTTCCATTTCAATAATGTTTTCGCTAGATAGTGAGTACGGTCTGCCGTACCAATTAAAAAAAAAAAAATTGCTTAAATTGCATCGAATTGTGAAATTTTGTGCCGGGTAAATGCGTAGTAACGCTGACGACAGTGAAAACGTCAAAGAAATTTACATTTCCACACTGTATTTAATTGGAATTTTCTTTTTATTTCACGCTGTTGTTATTATAGTCGTTATTGTCTTATTCATATAGTGTTTGTTGTTTTTATTAAAAGAGAAAAACAAAACAATTCAACGATCCGTTACATTATTACGCGTAGAAACAAATTGCGTTTTGGAATTTCAGAAAATCAATAATACAAGAGATATATAAATTGTGTGTGGTGGCTTGTAAACCGTTTTAATGTTACTAGAGATATTGTCGGGGTATTAATATACATTTTACATTTATTTTTAATAAAAATAATAGTAAATAATATATTGTGTTTGTTGGAAAATTTTTAAGCGTATGTAAAATGTTAAAAGGTAAGATTTACCCCGTACCCCGGTACCGAAACCACCCTTTGAGTATTATACCTGTAGTTTTCTTACGGTTTTACACCACCGTTAGCATCTGTAGCCGTGTCCCCCCCTCGTGTTTAGTTGTGTGCCCCTCGTCTATCCCCGTCAACACCGACTACGTTCCATTCACCTCAGCACACCGCCACCGACGTTGTGTTGTGGCCGTTGTTGACGGACGTCGGTTCCCCCCTTCCCCTACTCTTCCCGTCACGACGCCGTTCGTACTGTTTCCTCGTCCCCGTGACGACGCTCTCTCTGTGACAAGGACGACGATGAACTGCGCATTTCACCATTGCTTGCTACTGCTTTTATAGACAGCGTATCATTTTGGCATAAATTTAACTTGTAACTACAGCTGCATTTCTACCACTCTTGTATAAATCTACTATCCACATCTTCTTCTGTTCGTTTATGTACCCCCCCCACGCTTATTCATTTATCTATTTATTTATTTATTTATGTATTCATTTAAGTAAATAATATTATAGAGTTTTATTTTATTACTTTGTGTAACATCCAATCCAATAAAATATTACTCAAGAAGGCAGATTATTTTACCCATTACTGATGATGATGCTCTGTTATTTTTTATTCTTTTCATCTCTCACACATTTCACTTCGTGCTTTTGAAGATTTTTCATTCAAATCTTTTAGCGAATGTGTAATATTTTAAGTTAATTTTTTTAAAATTAAATTTATTTACTGGGATTTGAGCGCGGGAAGATAATTATAATCAGTTTGCTGTTTATCATCGTCATCTTCTTCAGGTTCCTATCCGTTCCAAATGTTGTCAACTATCGTAGCAAGTCAAATTTGTTCATTGTTTATTTTATTATGAAGTTGTGTCACCGCCACCCCTTCTAATTAATCATATACTGTGTTGCCGGCCTTCAATACTTCTTCCGGCCCTTCGGCGGCGTACCGACAAACCTTTCGGCTGCGCACCGACAGAGGCCTTTGTCGTCAAGGCCGACCCAGTCACCGCCCTCTACCACAGCGCTCTCGGCAACTATATAAAGAGCTACAAGCTCTGTAGCTACTGTAAGCTACAATCAACAGAGAGATTCAATTCCGATCCAGACAGCAGACAAGACGTCCACCACGGCACACGGCTACAGGACTCCAGCGAAGACTAATCGACGACCCCGCAAGACAGAAGATGACGTCTCCGCTCGCCGACCCGTCACCGTAAGCCGTTGACCGGACCGTCATCGCCCGCTGACGCGAGCGATGCCCACAGCGGTCCCTCGACCGAGCCTTACGCTCACCGGACCCGACGAAGCAGCCATCGACGCACTACTGCGAGGGAAGATGATGATGTCTGCGCTGGACGACAAAACGCCGTGTCGCCCGGCTCCTCGACCGCCACGATGACTACGACTACGACCGACGCTTCCCATCATGACGACCACCGCTTGCTTAAACGCCCCTTTTCAGGGCCACCAAACCAATTCGGTCCCAACACGCCACTTAATGTCGCCGTCCGGTGACAGCTGTAAATGCAATTATTCACTCCCAGCGTTGTAATGGTTATCCCTAGCTTCTTTTCCCTCACGCGTTATCCCAGATAACCGATTCTGTCATTTCTACTTGCTGTCTGAAACTCTTTCGTTGTATCGCAATTTTGAATTCTGTTCTCCCTCGCACAACCCTTGATGCACGCACGCACGCACGCGTGTGCACACACACACAAAAACCAATCGGTAAAATCAAATGTCTGTGGGTTCAAGGGGCCTGTATACGTGTATTTTCGGTGAAAACCCGATTTCGAAAAAGTGATATGGAAACAATTACTGTTCTTTCCTATTTTTTTTTCTCGTACAGGGCCAATTTTAGACCACGTGCGTTGACTATACGTTTCCGGAAGCTCTTTTTGCAGTCTACATTCTCAGCATTCGCTCACTGTAGGCTTTTCTTCTTTCTTCTGTCGTCCACCCTGTGTTCTGTTTTTGCTAATCATGGAAAACCCTTAAAGTCCGTGAGAAGTCTGAAAGTCGTGTGTAGTCTGAATTTGTTAAAATTTTGAATTAAGTTTTCTCGGTTTATTTTGAATACCCTTTCTGACTTCTTTAAACAATTTTTCCGACACCTTAGGTCTATTGTTTCGTGTCTTAAAATTAATTTTGTCATCCGATTGTCAACCATTTTACACAGGTGACCGTAAAATGTTAATCTTGTTTTTCTAATCGGTTTCATTATTCGTTAATTTTCCTTTTACTGTTCTCGACCTCGTAACCTATATCCGTCTACTATCTTCGGACTATATGTATATATATTAAAGCCAAAAAAAAAATTTAAAAAACTCATTTTTTTCTTTTTTCCCTGTTCCCTTCATCGGGTGCGGCAGAAAGATTACCCCCATAATAAGAGATTGGAAATCGTTAAAAAATTATCATAGTGTAGAAATACATGCTATCTCGGAATGATTAGGTAAGGGGGTATCCAGACAAACAATGTAATTTAAACGAAGAAGCAGTAACTAATTTGAAGAAGAGAAGAAATGTCTGACCCGTTGATTAACCTCCAACCCACTGCCACCTTCATTCACCATTTGGCCTATAATAGCTTGTATTAAATACAGTCGGACCTCTATTTATCCAACTTCTATATGTCGAAATCTAATGTCTCTATATAGGCCTATCGAAGTATTTCCTGAGTCCCGTGAAATTTTTATGGAAAAATGTTTCTCTGTCATATGGAAAACAAATTCTATGTATCGAACTTAATTATACTGAAAATAGAACTCCATATAGCCCCCCCCCCCCCCATCACACACTAGTCAATCCGAAACATTGAGAGATAGAAAGAGAGAGACAAGGAGAGAAAGAGAGAGAGTGTGTGTGTGTGTGTGTGTGTGAGGAGTGAGAGAGAGAGAGGGAGGGAGAGTGGGAGGGATGGAGGTACGGAAGGAGGGAGGGGCTGAGAGATGCGAGGATGGGGAGGGGAGGGAAGAGAGGGGGAGGGGAGAGAGAGAGGGGGGAGTTGGAGAGTGTGAGAGAGCAACGTGACAATACAGTACGTCCGTACGTTGACCACTGTGGTCAACATTATCTTGTTATATCCTATACTCCCTTTTGCAGTCTCCTGGATGCAAAAAAAAAAAAACAACATAAGAGTAGGCCTAGTGTGGCACTCTTGTACTATGTACGATTAAAAATATGTATGTAAATACGATGATGTGGACGAAGCGGTTTTCAAATGGGTAAAAATGTTACGAGATAAAAACATGCCTAAGCAAAAGAGAAAAGTTGTTCTTTCTTTTGGACAATTGCCCTGCACACCCTTGTTCACAATAAAACAAACTTTATTGTAAACAAATTCTGTTTTTTAGGCAATATCGTTACAACTAACACGTTCTTCGTATGAAATAGCTTTACTGTGTTTAATAGTCTGACATAAACCAAAATAAAAACCAGTGAATTAATTAATTAATTAATGTTTTGTTATTATTTTTATTTTATCCTAAATTAATGATTTCATAGAGTAGCGACTGAATTTTTGTTCTGTTTTTGTTTCTGTTTCAGTGTGTCAGAGTAGAGACATCAGAAATTCGGTGCGAGATTTTTCCCAGCTGAGAGGATGTCGGGTCGTCGAAGGGTTCGTTCAGATCGTGCTGATCGACAAGGCGAACGAATCGGAGTACGCGAACATCTCATTTCCTGAACTGACCGAGATCACCGGGTACCTTCTCATCTACAGAGTAAACGGACTACGCTCATTGTCGAATATGTTTCCTAATCTGGCTGTCATTCGTGGCAACACTTTGTTCTTCAACTACGCTCTCATCATATTCGAAATGTTACACTTACAGGTCAGTCGATCCTACTTTTCACTTATAACAGATATCTTCTTCTCCTCCTACTCCTCCTCCTTCTCCTCCTCCTCCTCCTCCTTCTTCTTCATCTTTTTACTACCAAGGATTTGGCACAAGACTGTTCCGAACTCACAAACCATCCTGTACGTCTACACAAACACGAGATACTCCAGCCCGTACATCTCGACTACTGCTATCTTCTTCGAGGTCTTCCCACCTCCCTTCTTCCAACTAGAACATATTCCGTCATTTTTAGAGGTATTCTCTCTTCTGGCATTCGTTCCAAATGTTGTCTCCATTGATTCCGGTACTCCTCCACTTTTTCATTCAAGCTAAATACACCCAACTCGGGTCTAATTTCCTCGTTATGTACATTAGGATCCAGCCTCGAGCAGCCCTTCACCCTTCTTAAAAACCTCATTTCAGCTGCTTGGATCCTACTTTCTTGGCGTTTTGTGGTAACTTATGACACTCTTCCATAAAGAAGGACTGGGGCTGCCATTACCTTGTAGAACTTCACTACTGTCTCTGTTCTAGCTCTGTTACCCCATTTTCCTGTTAATGGTACCACAAATAGCTTGAAATTTATTTATTTTATTTTCGATATCCAAGTCCCTATTAAAGCTCACATCGCAGCCCAGATAGTTATGGTGAGACACTTGATCTAATACTACATTGTCTAAAACAATCTTCAAACGAGCAGGATACTTCCCTCTGAATGCCATAACCTATAACAAATATTCATTGACAAATTAACAAATTACGATAAATGGTTACAAAATATTATTGAAAACAGAGGGAACGAACACTTCTGAGCTAGGGGATCCTGGTGTCCTGTGTGGCTCCATGCCGCAACACCGAAGTATGTGTGTGTTAAGCAAAATATGTTTATGTAAAATTTCAAAGTCCACTATCGAAACGCAAGAAACAGAAACGATTATTATGTGGCTAACCACACCATGAAATTGTTTGAACAAAAACCTACACAATGTGGAGAGTGAAAATACATCAATAAATTACCACAATTTTTGAAATGTTGGGATAATTTGCATTCCTTTAAAAAAAAATCAGAAAAATTACTTGGATTGGTGAAATTTTTTATAGCGTACAAGAAATTCTTTCTAAATTGTAGTAGTAGAACAATGTGTGATTGTGTTATGTATTTCGGGTGTTATATAACTTCTTGACATGTCCTATACTCCCCCCCCCCCCGGTCGTTATTTATAATAAAATGATACTCACGTTGTAGACAGCAGGAGGAGCTGTAGGGGCTCTCACACAAACTGTTATTTTAAGATGCGTTGCGCACGCGTCAAAATAAGCTTTTTGGGTTCAAGTGGCTGAAAACAAGTATTATCGGTAAAAACTTGATCTTGAAAACTTTACATGAAAACATATTGTTCTTCCGTATATATTCATACTGGGCAAGTGAAAGTAAAAAGTGAGCTAGCACAATTCGCTCTGCTCACATGAGTGAGCTGCAGAGAGTATGCCATTCAGTTGATCGATTGGGATGGAATATGAAAGTGAGTGAGTGAGCACAGCACTGAGCTGTGATAATTAAGCAGATGAATCGCTTACTTGTTTATCGAAACTTTGTATCAGAACTGATACAGCCGATTTATCGAAAAGTGATAACTGTTATAGTTAAGAAACATAACACATACGAGGGCTGTTCAAAAAGTATCGGACCTTCTGTCCTCCTGCTGAAACGAATGAAGCGCTGGCGGCCAAGCTTAGTGGGGATGTGGAGGGGACTGTCATGCGCGCGCATCCACTGTTTCATGTCATGACAAAGCTTCCGTCGCCAGCAGTCAGCCTAGTAGTATAAACCTCTGTTGTGCTCGGCGATTTTTATAAAGTTATAAAATAACAGAAAAACTTGAGCAGCGTTACTGCATTAAATATCGCCAAAAGCTTGGCGATTCGCAAGCGGAAACAATTCGCAAGATTCAACAGGCTTTTGGGGAGTCTGCCATGAGCCGTACTCGAATAAAAGAGTGATACAATCGATTAAAAAATGGTCAAACGTCAGTGGAAAGTGAATTGCGTTTAGGCAGGCCATCGACAAGCCGGAATGAGAATGTTATTGAACATGTGCGAACTTGAGTCACCGAGGACCAAAAGAATATTATCTTGAGGTTCTTCATAGCTTACGTGATGCTGTGCGGTGCAAACGACCGAATTTGTGGGCATCAAAAACCTTGCAGCTCCATCACGGCAATGCACCTGCCCACTCTGCACATCTAATTCAGAGGTTTCTCTCTAAAAACAACACTGCTCTGGTTCGCCAAGTTTCATACTCCCCTGACATGGCTCCCTGCAACTTTGGCTATTTCCTATGCTGAAAATGCCCCTGAAAGGAACTCGATTTCAAGAAAGAGAAGACATTAAACAGAATACGACGGCTGAGCTTAACAGCACTTCGAAAGATGCTTTCCAGAAATGTTTTGAACAGTGGCAGAAGCGCTGGGAGAAGTGTGTGCATCACCAAGGAGACTACTTTGAAGGGGATTACAAGTTTGTAGCTCTAGTTCAATAAATACACTTTTAATTAACAATAGTCCGATACTTTTTGAACCGCCCTCGTACATTTATAATTTTATTTATAATAAATAAAAATAGTGATGTTATTGGTCCAACATTAATGTGTATTTATAATAATTTACATTTAGTTCTGTGTGTGTGTGTGTGTAATTTTTAATTTCTGTTGTTTTAGGAACTTGGTTTAAAATCATTAACGGATGTATTACGAGGTGCTGTCTATATAAACAAAAATCCAATGCTGTGTTTCGTCGACTCCATCGATTGGGATAAGATCGCGAAAAGCAGTCCTGGCGGTCATTTCATTGCGGTAAGCTACATTATTGTTAAACTCCTTTTATGAATATGTGAGCCGGAATGCAAAAAGAGATCTCTTGTCAAAATCTTTTGATTTTCTGTTTGTATTTTATAATTTAGCACACCGAGTTGTGAACAATTTGATAAAAAAATTTGGATTTTTATCTAAGAAACTGTTGTGTAAATTATTAAACAGTTTTAATATTTTTGATAGTGAATTGGTATAATTAATTAGAATAAAAGCATTTTAAATCTATTATTTAACCTCTTGAAGCATATCGACGGATATGTGGACATTAACACCACACCAGATACGAGGTGTGATCAAAAAGTAAGGTGACTTTTCATTTTTATAAAAGAATATTCATTTATTCATCCAAAATTATGTTATCCCCTTCAAAATAATCCCCCTCTGATACAATGTACTTGTGCCAGCGCTTTTTCCGGTCGTCAAAACATTTCTGAAATGCACTTTTGGGTATTGCCTTGAGCTCCTCCAGCGATGCAGCCTTAATCTCCAAAGAAGAGCGTGGGCTCTTCCACTGGGATGATTGGGCTTCGACAGCCCTTGACAGGTTTCGTCGTCATAACCATAGACCCATGTTTCGTCACCAGTTATAACCCTTTTGAGCAGATCAGGATCATCATTGATGTCGTTCAACATGAGTCTTGGTTGATGTTCATGCGATGCTGCTTCTGATCAAAATTAAGCAGTTTTGGAACTAATTTCGCTCTCACACGTGTCATACCCAAAACATCCGTTAAAATTGATTGGCATGAGCCAAACGAAATGTTAGGTTCATCAGCTATTTCTGTAATCGTGATTCGACACAATTTCTTACACTTCCTGAACATTTTCGTCGGTTTTTAATGTGCTGGGGCGTCCTGAGCGAGGTTCATCGTTAACATTTTCTCGGCCCTCTTGGAATAACAACTAATACCATTTATGAACATTTTTTTTTTTGCTCAAAGTTGACTCACCGTACGCCACTGTCAACATTTCAAGAGTTTTTGAACACTTAATACCATTTTTTACGCTCTGCTCCATTATTTTCACCAGCAAAAAATCGCCGAGCACGCAAACACGAGTCTAACCAGTTTATGCCTCTCACATAAAAACAACACGGTGCTATATAGTCAAAACTTTGAACATATGATCGTGACGAGTGTACCAACAAAACAAAACAAAAATTTGAAATTAGAGTGTACGGAGCGTGCGAAATTCACAAAGTCACCTTACTTTTTGATCACACCTCGTATAACACCACAGCTTGATATTTTTGAAATACTTTTAACGCCCAATTGCCAGATATGTTGCACTGCTCTCTTGTCGCATCATCACCTGTTTGTTATTCATATGTTATTGTATGGTTTTCAGAGTGAGATTATGATTAATTTTCAATATTAACTTGTCCCTCAAGAGGTTAAGAAACAGTTTTATATACATAAAAAATTAATCTTTGAACGTCCTTTTTCAAATATTTTTATTTTTTCATACCTAATTTGTGTACGTTGCAATCTGTTCAATTCATAACAATAAACAACCCCATAACCCAATGAGATGAGGATGATGTGTATGACGTGTAAATGAGGTGTAGTCTTGTACAGACCTAGGCCGACCATTCCTGAGAGAGTATGGTTAATTGAACCCCAACCATCAAAGTACACTGGTAGCCACTGTCTAATATTCAAATCTGTATAAAAGTAACTACCTTTAATAGGATTTGAACCAGGAACCTTCGTCTCCGAAAATCACCTGTTAAACAGCTGATTTTGGCGACGACTTTACCTCTAGACCAACCCATTGGGTACTTTTTACTTTACTTTTTCAAATGGTATAAATAGTTTTTAAAAATGCTGACATTTGACACTGGTAAAAGTATTTTGTAACGGGTGTGTTTGCCTCTTCTATAGTGGTTCTGCAACTGTGTCTAGTTGGTCAGGTTCAGGCTCAGGATACGTACTGGTACTGGCAACTACTTCAGGACACAGAAGGTATCTGCATTTATCTTTACCAAAATGTCCAGATGTTTCCGAATGGATATTCCGTCCATTGTCCAGTCATCTTCACTGAGTAGTATAATTACATTTAAAGTCCAACACAGGATAAAGTTAGGTATTGTAAAAACAACCTGGATATCAACATATTGAACTTAACAAACTTTCTATTTTATATAATGAATTTATATAATAAATTTCACAAACCTTCCCTTTTTAATTGCGTCAACTTTTATTTTCACTTACACGTGTTTCGGTGGATCCACTACAATCAGAGTAAATAACATATAATTGAAACTAAAAACTTTTTTTATTAAAAATTTACAGAAGATTATGCATCTTCAGTCATTTGTATAAACGTTTTTTATACAAATGTCTGAAGATGTATCATCTTTTATAGATTTTTAATAAATAAAGTTTTTAGGTTCAATTATATGTTATTTACTCTGATGATTGTGGATCCACCGAAACACATGTAAGTGAAAATAAAAGTTAACGCAGTTAAAAAGGAAGGTTTGTGAAATTTATTATGTAAATTCATTATATAAAATAGAATATAGAAAAATCACCAATAAAGATTTTGAAAAAGTAGAAATACCTAGTCATTGCCAATAACTGACCTATTTTATTGTGTATAAGGCTACAA
Source organism: Catonia carolina (assembly GCA_035578175.1). Classification (NCBI taxonomy): domain Eukaryota; kingdom Metazoa; phylum Arthropoda; class Insecta; order Hemiptera; family Achilidae; genus Catonia; species Catonia carolina. The sequence continues at coordinate 439,021,730 of JAQMRL010000001.1, read as the reverse complement.
TAGTCCATACATTTTGGTTTACATGGTAACAGGAGAAAGGAGATGGACCAGTATTAAAATAAAAAGTTTGCAGAAACAGGTAGTGACGATTTTAGGCAATTATCTAGTTATACCACCAATGGAAAAGAAAAACAGATTATTGCAATGAAAACAAATACTTCATTTAATTACAAATAAAAAAAAAACTTAAATTATAATTTTTAAAATATGTAGGTTGCTAATATTTATTTCAGAAAAAAAATAGTCGTCGATTTTTTTATGTTAACATATAAGTTATTTATTTTTTAATTTTTTGGTACTGCAACTTTGCCGATTGCATTGGTGAACTTGGTAGTAACGTGCTTGCCTCTCATCATGCAGTCTTTGGTTCGAATCCTATTCAGGCACGGCATATTTTCATACGTTACAAAAATCATTAGAACCTTCACCATCTGCGTTAGCAGTAATTGCAGAACAGTCGGACATTAAAAAAAAAAAAAAAAATACTGCAACTAAACTATTGAAGGAATAAAAGATGAATAAAAGGAATATAAGGAAACAAATCAGTCATTTATCTTTCTTTTTGTCTTCATCGACTTCTAATGGTTCAGAATGTAAAGTTGGAATCTGAATTGAACCGAAATGTTTAGGTCTTCCTTTCCTAGTGCAAGGTTTCAAGTTAAACGTGTTGAATTCCATGTCTTTGTTTAATGTTTTTTTTGTACATGATCATGTAGGGGTTGCTTCTTTCAAATCGTGTCCATTTCATTTTGATTTCCTATAATGAATCTATATAATAATTTCACCAACCTTCTTTTTAAACTGCGTCACCTTTATTTTTATTCTTACTTACACGTGTTTCGGTGGATCCACCATCATCAGAGTAAATAACATATAATTGAAACCAAAAACAATTTTATCTCACTTATTTAAAATTTAGAGAAGATGATACATCTTCAGTCATTTGTATAAATTTGATTTAAAATTAATTTATTTTAATTTATCCGTTCTCATATTTACTGTAGATAGCAGCAGCAGTCAATATCACTTCATCATTCCTAAATTTGACCTGTTAATTCAAAATGTCCTGCTTTTGCTCTTTTAAATATTTATAAATATGGAACATCTCATATTTTTCAATTTTATTTTTATTTTCTATATAACATTGTTCTATTGTATTAAAATGTTCATCTATTTTACCAAATTTCATTTTGAGCCAGTTAAATTTTGGCGACGACTTTACCTCTAGACCAACCCGGTGGGTTAGTTTAGGTTAAAATTTTTTTTGTTTTTTGTAATCTCTAATGTGTGTACGTTGCAATCTGTTCAATTCAGAATAATAAGCAACCCGATGACCCAATGAGATGAGGATGGTGTGTATGACGTGTAAATGAGACTGTGTAGTCTTGTACAGACCCAGGCTGACCATTCCTGAAAGAGTATGGTTAATTGAACCTCAACCATCAAAGTACACCGGTAACCACTGTCTAGCATTCAAATCCGTATAAAAGTAATTACCTTTACTTGGATTTGAACCAAGAACCTTCGTCTCCGAAAATCAGCTGTTAAACAGCTGATTTTGGCGACGACTATCTTTAGACCAACCCGGTGGGTTTAGGTTAAAAAATATCTTACTTTTTATTAGAAAATATTGAAATGTGAATGATATTACAGATTATGATTGATTTTATAATATTGATATATTTATGTAAAAAGTAATTTATTTTTATAGGTTAGATTCAGTAAATCGTTCGAATACATTTTGAACATTGCAGGCCTATTTTTCTTTTTGTTATGGCCAATCTATGCTATATTAACATAAATAAAAACTTACTCCTTGTTGTGAAAAAATTATACGAAAATAATACTGCAAAGACATTCTTTCTATTTTAGTAGACCTTAATTTAAAGAAATGTTGGTTAGTAAAATATTCTGTATTTTGTAGTATGTAGCCTAATTTTCAGGAAGCAACATAAGTACGTATTAAATATACTACAAGTATTTAATTGCAGGAACAAAACCTAAAAAATATATTACTTTCTCTTGCCTAAATGAATATATAGGAAGGAAAGTATTGTTTTCATGTCGATTTTAACAAATCCACTCTTCACCAGATCTACACGTTTTCAGATCCCCTGAACCAAAAAAACATGTTTTTAGCGAATGGTCTGTGTGTGTGAACAGAATATCTCAAGAACGGAACATTGTATGAACTTGAAACTTAAGTTACATACCACTACCGGACCCGACCGAACATTTTCATCGAAATCGGTCAACCGGAAGTAGTAGTTTATGCGTGTCATTTTTCCCTTTTTTGCGATTTTCTCAATAACTGGTCCGAGTTTTTTAAAAATCGCCTCATTTACTTAATTTTTTTATGCTGTACAAGATAGGGTAGGCGCCATGTTTGCTGAAATTCTTGATGAGGCTGTTCACGTAAAAACATTGTTTTCTTAAGATTACGGCTTTAATATGCATTTTAGCTCAAAAATTTATATAATTAAAGTTGTAGAGAATTTAAAATCCTACAACTTTTATTTCAAACAGTTTTTTGTATAACGCTTAGTTGAGCGGTAATTAGCGATTTTCTGTTTTTTTTCTCTCACGAAAACGTGAAAAATCGATTTTTTTTAAGATTTCGGCCTTAGTATGCATTTTATGACAAAAGTGTATGTAATAAAATTTCTAGGAAATTGAAAGCTGTACAACTTTTATTTAGAGCATTTTTTCTCTACAGAGCCTAGTTTAGAGAGAAAGAGTGATTTTCCGTATTTCTAAGCCAAACTGAGGTTGATTTTCATTTTGCGTCTTTCACTCATGATTAAAATTAGTTAAGTTAGGTTTAGTTATTAGTTAGGTTTATTGTTAATTATTTGCATTGGCAAGAGAAAGTTGTGTGAGTGTTTCACACCAGATTTTTTTTAAATGTTTACTTACTAGGGAAAAAAATTATTAAATGTATAGCCTAGATACCTGATGAAGTTTCAAAATCGGGATTCAAATATTCCATCATTTAATTCCTCAAAAACACTTAAATTTTCATTAATATCAAATAAATTAGCCATATTAATTCCAGTAGTTAGCTTACTTTGTAAACAAACCGGAGATATACTACTATGAAAATAAAACAGCTGTAATGGTGGAGATGAACCAATCTTAAAATAAAAAAAAAAACTTTTTTTCATTTATCACTATTTCTTGTGCTGCACTCTGTAGCTTTGTTTTTTTAGAGAAGGTGGAGATATACCACTTTCAGAATAAATAAATAGTGCTTCATAGACTATAAACACTGTAGTTATCTCCATATTTACAAAAAGTGGAGTTAGACCATTAACCTCTTTGGATAACGCATGATCGATATATTATCGAATAGTGAGAACATGTTTCGACTATCGAGTTTGGTGGATTGTTGTTGCTCTTTGTTTACAATAATCTTGTTTAGACAAAGTGTTCTAGTGTTTTACAAACTAATTTTATGTTATTTATTAGTATATTTTGTGTTTTTGAAAGTTTTTTTGGTGGAATATACTTTATTATGTGCGGTAACTTTTGTAGTTTTATTTTTCGGTAATCGTTAGTATAAAAGATATGCTTAGTCTGTTTACACGTTTTCGGTAATTTGAAACTGTTATCACTGTGTTTAGTCTATTGTATTTTGATTTTTGATTAACTTTACGTTTATTTTCATAACAATATATTGTTTATTAGTTTTCTGTGGTTTGTTTCTAATATGTCATTCAATGTTTATAAACCCCGTGAAACAAAATTAATATGCCTCTTCGTTATTCCCCACGAGGGATTGACAATTTGAAACAAATTTAAATATGTCTCTCGGTATTCTCCACGAGGGATTGACAATTTGAAACAAATTTAAATATGTCTCTCGGTATTCTCCACGAGGGATTGACAATTTGTAATATAAATAATTAAAATCCACACATATTGATGTCAATTTGAAGTGAAAACTATATTTTATTCACTATTTTTTTTAAAGACTGAATGAAAATTAGTACTGAACTAAATAACAACAATCTGTTGATACAAACAGCAATCGACAAATTACAATGCATTACGTACATTTACATTATTTGAATCCGTACAATATTTACTATTATTTATTAATTATTCTCAAAGACTGAGTGAATGAGGGACACCCGTTTAGACCGCCATCTTGCCCCTCACTGAAAAATATTTCTTTACAAAATTTTATTTTATTCTTCTCTAGTCGCCTAGCAACTGAAATAAATAACTCTCTTTTTAATATTCTTTTTTCTTTAATATAAATTAAATAGTTTCAAAATGTTTACTATCCAGTCAGCTGGAGTTTGTTTATATACTCAACTATAGCAAACATAAATAAACTTTACCATAGCTGATTCAGTTCGTTACACCCGGTAGTCGACGATGACCGACTACGTGATATGAGAAAAGTTTGCGTTTCAAACGAAACATTGTCTGGGGTTTTCTTCTGTAAAAACTCTACTTTTTGAAGCAGTAACTTAAATTTTTATACCAAATTAAAGGAAATTCTCTACTGCATATAACTAAAATATAAAAACCAAATTCTGCGATATTGGGGTTGGTATTTAATCATAAACTTAGTTTTTACTTTCTCTTGCCTATATGAATATATAGGAAGGAAAGTATTGTTTTCATGTCGATTTTTCGAAATCGAGTTTTCACCGGATCTATACGTTTTCAGACCCCCTGAACCCAAAAAACATGTTTTTAGCGATTGGTCTGTGTGTGTGTGTGTGTGTCTGTGTGTGAACAGAATATCTCAAGAACGGAACATCGTACGAACTTGAAACTTGAAACTTAAGTTACATACCACTACCGGACGCGACACGAACATTTTCATCAAAATCGGTCAACCGGACGTAGTAGTTTATTCGTATAATTTTTCAGTTTTTTGCGATTTTCTCAAAAACTGGTCCTACGATTTTTTTTAAAATCGCCTATTTTACTCAATTTTTTATTCTCTACAAGATAGGGTAGGCGCCATGTTTGCTGAAATTCTCGGTGAGGCTGTTTTCACGTAAAAACGTTGTTTTTTTTAAGATTACGGCTTTAATATAAATTTTAGCGCAAAAACTTATATAATAAAAGTTGTAGAGAATTTAAAAACCTACAACTTCTGTTTCAAACATTTTTTTGTATGACGCTTAGTTTAGCAGTAATTAGCGATTTTCTGATTTTTTCTCACGAAAACGTGTGAAAAATCGATTTTTTTAAGATTTTGGCCTTAGTATGCATTTTACGACAAAAGTGTATATAACCAAATTTATAGGAAATTTAAAGATCTACAACTTTTATTTAACGTATTTTACTCTACAGAGCCTAGTTTAGCGTGAAATAGTGATTTTCCGTATTTTTAAGCCAGACTGAGGTTGATTTTCATTTTGAGTGTTTCACTCATGATTAAAATAAGGTTATGTTTATTGAGGTTAGTTTTTTGTTTATTTCTAATATTTTATTACTAATGTTAAATTATATTGTAAATTATTTGCATTGGCAAGAGAAAGTTGTGTGAGTGTTTCACACCAGTTTTTTAATGTATGTATGAATTACAAAACATAATGTTTGCGAATTGTTTTTGAGTTTTTATGTAAAAACTAATGAAAATCAATACAATATTCAAAATCGGCACATTTAACTTAGGATAAGTACCAATTTTCATAACAATAGCATGAGTAGATGAGTTGAAAAGTAGTTTGAAGTGAATGTATTTCAAAAACGTAAAAATTGACTTGGCACTTTTAGCTTATTCTGTAATTTAGGCCTCGGCACTAAAAGGGTTAAATTGTTTGAAATACATAGTTTTAGGGTTTTTTAATTATAATTTTATGATATTGGCTGCTGTACCATTCATAGATGCAAAGTACATTTTGTAGTAAGTACAAAAATTCCTGATTTTGTTTATATACTATGGTAGGTAATAAATGACTGCATATATCCAAGTTATGAATGGGGTCCACTGTATACTGAATTTCATACATTAAGGAATTCAAAGTGAACTGTGAGATTCAGGCTGGATGGCCTGTACCATGAAGAGAAGGAAAGTTTTTACTTTTTATTAATTTATCAAATGCGAAATTTTTGTGGGAATTGTTTATGTTAATATTAGTTGATTTGATTGTAAAAGAGCTCATGTAACGTGTTTGCCGTGTAAGGTTAACTAACAGTTTTGCGTTCTTGTCATTTTCAGGGTAATAAAAGAAGAAATGAATGCCCGATTTGTCCAACAACATGTCCTACGAGTGCTACCGGAGAACCTCTTTGTTGGAACAGTCAGCATTGCCAGAAATGTTTGTATATTTTTCTTAGTACTTTATATTATTTGTCTATTTTGTATAAAGATGAAAACCCTCGTTGACTTTGAAGGGAATATTTTCCTTTTTCGGTAAATTGAAAAGTTAAACATGAATTCTAATTTTTTTTTCTTTTTAACTTTTGAGACCCCATAGGATCACTTTAGCTCAAATTCAGGTTTGTTCCAGGGTTGGGTTGCTTTAAGAAGCACGCCCTCTTGAGACCGCCTTCCTTTCGTTTGGCGCACACTTTCTTTAGACGCTCCAGTCTTCATCGGTAAACACCCTGTTGTTGTATACTCTTGTGGGTGGGTTTTGGTGCAAATGTTATCATGTTAGCCTTGACCTGTTGATTTCGTTAGTAGGTCCTGTTTAGTGATCTTAAGTTCCTCCATATCTTGCTGTACATTTTTCAGCCACTTAGGTCTCGACACCTTATCCCAAAAATGGTTGATCAACCGGTTCACAATTCTGGAGTTTTCTGTTCTGAGTAGGTGTCCTAGGAATGATATTCTTTTCCTTCTGAAGTTGTTTGTTAGTGAGGTGATTAGCTTGTAGATTTCTTTATTTGGGATTAACCGCCACTGTCCTTCCACCATATGCTTGTTTTTATGCACTTCCTCAGTATTCTTCTTTCTATTTTCTCAATTCTGTCGGTGTCTCCCACGTGATACGGCCCGAATAAAGTTTCGCTGGCATAGTGAATTTCAGGGAGAACACCATCATCAGAGTAAATAATAATTGAAACGAAAAACTTTATTTATTAAAAATCTATAGAAGATTATACATCTTCAGTCATTTGTATAAACACGTGAAAATAAAAGTTGACGCAGTTAAAAAGAAAGGTTAGTGAAATTTATTATATAAATTCATTATATAAAATAAAATTAATTTCAAACTGCAGGATGCATTATAAAGATTTATCTTTAAACATAAATGATTTTAACATTCCACCGATGAGGGGTTAAACAGGGTGTTCAACCCTTAAACCAATATTTTCCTTTTCTGGAGATGTTACTTATACCGGTTGATTCATTTAAAAGTAGCCCGCCGCTCGAGTAATTTAATTTATAGCCGTATTGTAGGGCCCATATTTTTTCATTAAACTAAATAGCTATATGTACGTCAGAATTTTTAATGAATTTCATTAACAGTTAACCGATGATGAAAGCGAGTTCAATTTTTTCCAGCAAGATGGTGCAACATGTCACACGTCTCGCCAGTCCCTATTTCACATCAGTTAGGCTTTTCCCATGCGAGTTGTTAGTAAAGATTTGTGGCCTCCTCGTTCACCCGATTTGAGTATGTGCAATTTTTTTCTATGGGGTTATTTAAAAGGAACCGTTTACCAAACAAACTCTTGCAGTATACATGAGCTAAGGAATAACATCGTGGTACCCATTCAAGCTGTAGACGTTTTCGTATTGTGTCGTGTGTGCATTAATAACATTAAACAAGAACAAAAATGTGTAAGCGTTCCACTTTCAGCTTCTACTGTAAAGGTGAAGTTGAAATTTGTATATAAATTTTAAATAAATGTGTAAAAGTATGTATTAAGTAATTCTATTTATTCATTTACTATTTGAATCCAATTGAGTGCCGAAGGCCGCTGTTAAATGCAGCGGGCTACTTTTAAATGAATCACCCGGTACTTCAACTACAAAAAGTTACCTGTAACTATTTCCAATCCAAACTCCTAAGGGATTGAAAATAGTGTTTAACCGTTAACCCAGTCATAATTTTGCTCACCATTGAATGTGTTAAAAATTTTATGTTAGCCTCATTAAGATTGCGAATCTTAATTTTACTATATACGGCGATATTATAGTGGTTTCAATTGTAAATTAAGTATGTGGGTTTCATTTACAGATCGAGTTGAAAGAAATAATAATAGAAAAAGACTCTTGTATCTATCTATATAAATACAGTAGAATTAAAATTATTTTGATTGTTTTGTTTTGCATTGTATTTAGTTTTAAATGACGTCAGCCAAATTGGATTCAGTTCAAGAATACGGTGGATATTTCCAACTGTAACCTTTGCCCTCTTTTATCCTGTCTACCTTTAATGAAAGTCTACCTTTGGCCGCCGGCCCGTGGTGTAGTGGTCAGCGCAACTGGCTACTATGCCGAAGGGTCCCGGGTTCGATTCCCGGTCAGGTCTGTTATTTTTTTCATCTGTAAATCACCACCTATTATTACCTACGCACACGCCCAAGGCTTATGTAGGCATCATCACTCAATAAAACAAAAAAAAGAAAAGAAAAGTTGTATTGGTATCAGTATCTCATTGTCTTGCTCCTCCCCCCAGGTGCAAGTTTTGATAATTTGTTTCAGTATCAGTTTGGCTACACTCGCTTAATTTCCGGATTAATTGCGGCGTAATAGGTGTTTGTGTTATTGAAAGTTCGTTTTATAGAAAATAGGGTTGTTAAAATAGGAGTAAAACTCATTGAAATTACGTACCGTACACTTTAGTCTCCTCACAAACTGGATAATGGGGATAAAGAAGGTGTCATGTTTCTGAAATATTATTTTTAATTTTTCTTGCCTATATGAATACATAGGAAGGAAAGTATTGTTTTCTTGTCGATTTTTCGAAATCGAGTTTTCACCGGATCTACACGTTTTCAGACCCCCTGAACCCAACAAATCATGTTTTTAGCGATTGGTCTGTGTGTGTATACAAAATATCTCAAGAACGGAACATCGTATGAACTTGAAACTTAAGTTACATACCACTACCGGACCCGACACGAACATTTTCGTCAAAATTGGTCAACCGGAAGTAGTAGTTTATTCGTGTAATTTTTCAGTTTTTTGCGATTCTCTTAAAAACTGGTTCTACGATTTTTTTAAAAATCGCCTCATTTACTTAATTTTTATGCTCTACAAGATAGGGTAGGTGCCATGTTTGCTGAAATTCTTGGTGAGGCTGTTTTCACGTAAAAAATTTTTTTTTTGATTGCGGCTTTATTATGCATTTTAGCGCAAAAATATATATAATGTAAGTTGTAGAGAATTAAAAATTCTACAACTTTGATTTCAAACTTTTTTTGTATAACGCTTAGTTTAGCGGTAATTAGCGATTTTCTGTTTTTCTCTCACGAAAACGAGTGAAAAATTTGTTTTTTTAAGATTTCGGCCTTGGTATGCATTTTATGACAAAAGTGTATATAATCACATTTATAGGAAATTAAAAGGTGTACAACTTTTATTTAAAGCATTTTTTTCTACAGAGCCTAGTTTAGCGTGAAAGAGTGATTTTCCGTATTTTTAAGCCAAACTGCAAGATTGTTTTCATTTTGCGTCTTTCACTCATGATTCAAATAAGGTTAGGTTTTTTGAGGTTAGTTTTTTGTTTATATCTAATGTTCTATTACTTAGTTGTATTGTTCATTATTTGCATTGGCAAGAGAAAGTCGTGTGAGTGTTTCGCACCAGATTTTTAATTTTAATAATGTTGCTCTGAAGAAGGTGGTACCACCGAAACACCCCTAAGTTTTTTAAACTTAAAAAGCAACTAAAGGTAAGGTAAGGTATAAATTTATTTTATATTGTTATTTATGTAATTATGGTTGGTAGGATGGATTTCAAAAATTTATTTATGGTATTGTCACCGGATGGCGACATTAAGTGGCAAACCTTATAATTTTGTTGGCCCTGAAAAGGGCCGTTTAAGCGGTGGTCGTCTTAGAGAGGTGTCGGTTGTAGTCGTCGGGGCGGTCGAGGAGCTGCGCGACATGGCGTGTCGTTGTTCAGCGGAGACATTATCTTCTTCCCTCGCAGTAGTGCGTCGATGGCTGCTTCATTGGGTCCGGTGGGCGTAAGGCTCGGTCGAAGGACCGCTGTGGGCATCGTTCGCGTCAGCGGGTGATGATGGTCCGGTCGATGGCTTACGGTGACAGGTCGGCGAGCGGAAGCATCATCTACTCTCTTGCGGGGTCGTTGATTAGTCCTCGCTGGAGTCCGGCAGCCGTGTGGTGTGGTGGACGTCTTGTAGATGCTGTCTCTGGTGAAAGTGAATCCCTCGGTGTCTTGATCGGAATTGAATCCTTCGGCTCAGTGTAGTGGTAGAGAGCGGCGACTGGCTTGGCCTTGATGACAAAGGCCTCTGTCGGTGCGGAGCCGAAAGGTTTGTCGGTATGCCGTCAAAGGCCGGAAGAACTATTAAAGGCCGGCAACACAGTAAATGATTAATTAGAAGGAGTGGCGGTGACAGTATAATAAATAGTTCATATTATTTTTCACCATTTGACAGAGTGGCCCGACCTAGAGTTAACATTCTGTATGTAAAAAATTATTTTATGTGCAGTTGTTTACATGAAGATACATCGATATTTTATATAATGTACATATTTTCTGTGTGTGTGTTACAGTGTGCTCGCAATGTAAACTAGGCCAGGCTTGTATGGATGACGGGACTTGTTGCGATGAAAGTTGTTCAGGTGGATGTAACGGAACCACTAATGCGAACTGTGTCGCTTGTCGCGGCGTACTTTTTCAGGGTGAATGTTTATCGACTTGTCCAGCAACCACTTACAAGGTATGATGATAACACACTTTGTTTTTTATGCTCATTCTTAATTGACAGTTTTTCTTTTTTGGTTTATATATATATATTTTTACTTGAAATATATATTTTCTAACCACCAGAATACGTGATTAAGTTGGCAAGACTGTTTTAAATATAAGAATCGACTATTCCTTATCTACCATGATAGGAGCAGGAAGTTTTAAATTTTAACTTTTAATAAGTGTTAATTTACTGAAGATGTGTACAAGATACACGAAAGCGCTATAAACATTGGTAAGTGTTTTATATTACCGTATTCTGGTGGTTAGAAAATATATATTTCAATTTTAAATAATACGGCTGTTTAAAAATCCTACATAGGATGTTTAATAAAATAAAATATATTTTTACATGTCGAGTTAAGTTAATCTGTGTTATTAATATTACAGTAGGCCCTCACGTTACGATCGTAATTCGTTCCGGAAGAACGATCATAAAGCGAAAATATCGTATTGTGAGATTGCATTCTTGCCCAATCATTAGACCATCTATGTACAATTCCACAAGAAATTTACATTAGCCTGTACATACAGATAACCCTATACATAACCCTATACAAATAGCACTGATTTCTGTGTACAAATGATTTGATAATAGGTATAATTATAAAAAAATGCCATTTGTGAATTGTGTTTGATCTATCAGACACTTAAACGTCTTTTAAAACTGACTTTTGCTCTACAATCGTGGAAATTGTAGACCGGGAGTAACCTTACTGGCGAACCAATTCATTTATCCTAGCCCCTTCATCATGTTTTTTTTTTATAATTTCTTGCTTTTCTTTAATAGAAATTTTACTTTTTATGCGCAATTTAGGACCCATTTTCACTATAACTACAGTAACGTACACATGAACACTGTACTAATTTCCTCATTATATAATGAGTTGTTCAAGCGAAGAGGATGTTGTAATCTGCCGTTGGTATTTCCGTAGAAGGCGAAATAGAAGGGATAAACAGAAGGTTTTGGGTTCATCTGTATAAGTTACACAATGCACACCACAGCTCAGCTATTTATTCTATATAAAGAACTATCGCTGCGTGAAGATAAATTCACGGAGACATACAGATTTGACACTTCTCTTCTACTGTAATCCTTTAATGGGTAATTCCATATACATGGATATTTTTGTACCTCATTTACAAAAAATATCAATGAAAATAAGAACTCGGGATAGGATGATGTTTTAACAGTGGTGTCAGGGCAACTAATGTATTAAGATATTTATCGCATAAGACAAGCCGAACATATCGTACACTACAGATATTTTACGATAGATGTCGCTGTATCACTGGCGTGTGGCAAGTTTTCACCAGCAATGTGTTTGTATTGAGCAAGCAGACATCTACCGCATAAGATAAATATCGTATCTTACGTATCGTATCGCATGGGTGTGCACTCCACCTTACCCTTTACAAGTGGCAACGTGCTAATAAAGAGACTTGATTGCGAAAAGCGTATTACAATGGTCAACAATTAAATTTGATGAATGTCCGTTTAAAATTTTGATTAGACTGCCACACATCGGCCAACTTTTTACTTAGGCCTACCTTACCGACTGTAAAATTTTAGATACAAGGCAATCTAGATGCTAAATTTTAATACTAATTGTTGATTTTGAAAAGTTTTGAGCAATAAAATGTATTTCTAACTGCTATAGGCTCGCGTACTAAAGTTTTAGCGGTTTTGTATTTTGTAGCAAAATATTCGTGGCACTGCCACGAATTGCTTTCAGCCTGATTGTGGCTGTAAACTTGTCCAATGACCATCAAAACTCTCTTCAGAGAAACGTTGTTATATGTCATGCTGACGTCACCAGTTGCTCTTCAGCATTCACACAGTTTAGACGTAAAAAAATTCATAATACATATGAAAGTAAGATCTATATTAAAATAAAATATTTTCTAAAGTTCGCGATCCACTAAGTTGGTGACCACTGGCCTAATAAATATCAAATTTTTCAATTTGATTCCCAGTCGACTGTGTCATTTCTTGTTCTATCACTTTTCATCGTCTGCTTTAGCCTCAATGTGCGTTATAGCGAACGCAAAACCAAAAGAGTCAAATTTTGCAGCTTTTAATTTGGATGGTTATGAAATTTTGAGTTGAGTGAGTGAATTATCAATCGCACAATTTTGCAGTTTAGACTTTTGTGTTTGTTTAATTTTAAAATTAATGTTTTATACTATTACTGAGATTGAAAATTCCACTGATCAAGTAGGCGTTGAATGAGTTTTTTCCTTTCTGTTTTTTTTAAAATTTTTTATAACTTGCACATAAAATTTATAGTTTTAACGGTTAATTTATAACATAAATATTTGTTCTGTGATTCCTCAGGTGTTTTTCATATAAATATAAGTAAGTAAAATGTAATGCAAAATTCATTTATTTGACTTCTTTCTATTTGTTGTTTTTGAACTTTTGTTTTCTTTTGTGTGCTTGTAAAATCGTCATCTATATATATATAAAATTCGATGTATGTGTGTATGTATGCGTGTATGTTCCCCTTTATCTCCAAAAATACTGAACCGATTTTCCTGCAGTTTTTTTTATGTTGTAACTATGATGCCGGTGCAGGTTTTCAGTGCTATTGAAACCCTTAAAAAATTAGCTCTAAAGGGTGAAAATAATGTTTATATCGATTCATTAAGGCTTTTATGAGGTTAGATAAAAAAATGCTTGCAGCGAAATCTACCGAATATTTTGTGAACTATGTAGAAAAACATTGAGCCCATGTTTGAGGTTGCCGGCCGCATTGGCGCGGTTGGTAACGTGCTCGCCTCTCATCATGCGGTCTTGGGTTCGAATCCCATTCAGGCACGGCATCTTTTCATACGTTACAAAATAATCATTTCATCCTTCACCATCTGCATTAGCAGTAATTGCAGAACAGTCGGACGTTAAACCAAAAAAAAATCAAAAATAAAAAATGTTTGAGGTTATGTTTTTGTTGATGTACGTGTACTTTGTTGTGATTTAATTTGTGAAAATTAAAAAAAATTATATATTTATACTCCAAAAAAACGTACAAAGAACATTGTTTATTCATTAGCATTAATTTAAATAAAGCAAATTAATTTCACAGTTGTCATTATTACAGTTTTTTTTTTTAATATCGCCGGTTTAATATTTGCCGACGGTGTAGCAACGCACGCCGGGTACCGCTAGTTTAATGTAAAACTTACTAGCGTAGGTGGACCCGTGAGAATAAATTAGCGCAGTGTTGTTAGGTTTCTTCAAACCCCTATCATTAAATAAATGATTTAAGTTAAACAACAAACTTAAATCATTTAAGTTTTATTTAATTTATTTAACTTAAATAAATGATTTAAGTTAAACAACAAACTTTACCGTTCTTCATCACGCGGTCTTGTGTTCGAATCCCACTCGGGCATGGCATTTTTTCATACGTTACAAAAAATTCATTTCATCCTTCACCGTCTGCATTAGCAGCAATTTGCAAAACAGTCGGACGTTAAACCAAAAAAAAAAAAAAAAATTTACCGTTCTTAGAAGAATGGTGAGTTAACAACTGTTCTTATCGTTGTTACTTGATTGTTAGTCTTCTTCTGTTTGGTTTACAAGTTCTTACGGTTTGTTTTTTCTTTTGTTGTGTTTTGTTTCTTCCACTTTTCTCCTGTCTCTGTATCGTACATTAGATGCAGTAAAACACACACTGGGTTGAATAGTTACATCTTTGGTATTGTGGGAATTTTGGATTTATATATGCTACTATGTTTTCCTATTATACTGCACAATTATTCCACTTTATAAAGTCACTTGAGTCGCACGAGTTTGCCCGTTTTTGCAACGAGGGGTAAAGGGGGAACAGCATTAGTGCGAATGTGCGACTGCTTTAATTTCAGTACGACTTACATATAACAACTTGTACTATACCCAGAGCATAGCCTATACAGTGTATCGCGGAAACTTTTGTTGGTTTACGGTACGAATATAACTGTTTGTTACCGTAAACAGAAATGTTATTTTCTCGAAAATGTGGGCAGACTATTCATAGTGCTGAACAAAGTCTAATACGCAGTGTAATAAAATGCTGTGAAGTTGAAACTAAACAAAAATACCTTTCACTGCCTCTTAACAAAAGCCATGAACAAGTGGCTAACTACGGTGAAGTTTCTCTTCCCACAACAGAAGCAAATTAAAGAGACATGAAGAAGCTATTCTTCAACAGTTTTGTTGACACCTGGTTAAAAAGGAAACGGGTAGACTGATAGTGAAGACGCCGGTGACAGCGATATTAAAGAAGGCGATAAATTCATAGAAAATTTTGATCCAGTGCAATAAGGTAGCTGGTTACAGTAAATCAAACATTTTCTAGTCATGTAATTAAGTTATAGGCAATATTACAGGTCACATTTATTTCTTATAAGGTTTGTGAAGAAAATATTTTCTCTGAATAAACCACAGCTTACAAAATGTATGTAGAAACTGCACGGTAGTGAAATGTACGAGTAGTGTCTCATTGTTGAGGTTGGCAGCACTGTCATATTTACATTTCCCTCCCCGCACCCAATCCATACGCCAAAGGCAATCTCGTGACTTCAGTATCTATACAATGAATTTATATAATAAACTTCACTAACCTTCTTTTTAAACTGCGTCAACTTTTATCTTTACTTACACGTGTTTCGGTGGATCCACCATTATCAGAGTAAATAAAATAATTGAAACTAAAAAATTTTTTATTTTTATTTAAAATTTAGTCTTAGTGTTAAGTATTTAAAATTGAGTTTTATACAAATGACTGAAGATGTATCATCTTCTATAGATTTTAAATAAATAAAAAAAAATTTTTTTTAGTTTTAATTATGTTATTTACTCTGATGATGGTGGATCCACCGAAACACGTGTAAGTAAAGATAAAAGTTGATGCAGTTTAAAAAGAAGGTTAGTGAAATTTATTATATAAATTGGAATTAATTTCGAACTGCAGGTTGCATTATAAAGATTTTTTGTTGAATGTACAAATATTATTTACATTCGAGCTGTATTCTTCTGTCTATTTCTGCCAGATGGTGGTCTTTATTAAAGGACATTAAAGGACATAATTGAAAGGATGTTTTCTCCGAATGTAAATAACGAGAAAATATTTATTTATTTTGGCATTGTTTTCAGTATTTGGACCGACGTTGTGTGCTGGAAAATGAGTGCTACGATATGTTGATCCCGAGGGAAAAAGCGAATGAAGATCTGAGGCAGAGGCCGTACAAACCATTTCAAAACGAGTGCCGATTGGAATGTCCACCTAACTACATGGAAACCAAGACTCCTGACAACAAATTTTACACCTGTGAACCATGCAAAGGTAACATAAATTGATATTTTTTTATAATCCTGTTTTACTTTTTATTATTGTACAGTAAAACACCACTTAACCGTAATATTTTTTTTTTTTTTTTTAAGCTTTTATTTGTTTTTGGGAACTACATTATTGATAACTACAATTTGATCGCTGCTTTTAGCTGTATTATTTGACGTGAATTAGTGACATGATTTTGAACAGGGACCCCCAGTAGAGTTTGTTCACGGATGGCTGTCAGTTGGTGACCATACAAAGTTGCTTGCCCAACCGGTGTTACTTAACAAATAATTACGAATTACTATCAACTGACTGGGCTGGCTCGGAGGCCTATCGAAATCTAGGGAGGGCGTTGTTTATGAAATCCGAGCTTATGATAGGGATAACGTTACTGTTGTTTAGGTTTTTTTTTTTTTTTTTTTAACGCCCGACTGTTCTACAATAACTGCTAATGCAGACGGTGAAGGGTGAAATGATTTTTTTTTGTACCGTATGAAAATATGCCGTGCCTGAATGGGATTCAAACCCAAGACCGCATGATGAGAGGCGAACACGTCACCAACTGCGCCAATGCGGCCGGCTGTTGTTTAGGTGATCAGCCGAAAGGCTGGTTTGAACCTGTAGACGTTTTACTAAGAAAAACGAGGAGTGAGGTGGTTTACCATTGCCACAACTCACTGAATGGAAAAGTACGCTTATCAGCATGTCGGGCTCTCTGAAAAGCACATATTTTCCACTCTGCAAATGGCACCTTCACTTCATTCACCACTGGGTCCAACTGTATAATGAAATTCATTACTTTCAGAGGAGATAACTCTGATTAGTGTCTTTTACACCTCTACCTCTTCTGTTCTTAAATGATTCAGTCGTTTAATTGGCTGACCCATGTGATAAGAACCAGAACTATTTATTTTAGCCCTGCAGCGAACAGATAGAGTGTAAATAATTTGACGCTCCAGCTGTCTGTTATGGGCAGAATAACGTTACTACTCAACAATAAAACAGTTTCTAATTTGTATAATGAACTAATATAATAATTTCTCCGACCTTCTTTTTAAACTGCGTCACCTTTATTTTTATTCTTACTTACACGTGTTTCTGTGAATCCACCATCATCAGAGTAAATAAAAAAAAAATTTGATTTTTTTTTATCAACGGACATCCTTTAATTAAAAGGATGTGTTCTCTGAATGTAAATAAGTAGAAAATATTTATTTATTTTGGCATTGTTTTCAGTATTTGGACTAAATAATAACCACTAAATATTCACCAACTACTAATAATAAAATTATTTACCTATTATTAATTATTAACTAATTATTAAATTATTAATAAAATATTAACCACTAATATTCAGTATCTGGATTAAATAAAAAAAAAAAAATTTGATTTTTTTTTATTTACTCTGATGATGGTGGATCCACCGAAACATGTGTAAGTAAGAATAAAAATAAAAGTGACACAGTTTAAAAAGAAGGTTGCTGAAATTATTATATTAATTCATTATAAATGAAATAAAAATAATTTCAAACTGCACGATGCATTACAAAGATTTATTTTTGAATGAAGTTAAACAGTTGTTCTAATATATCGTCAGAATGACATGAATTAGTTATGATAAGTGACAGTGAGCGGAGGGGAGGATATCAGGTGGTCTCGTGTAGTGGCCACAACCCCGTAGTAGCCGGCTTATTCAACCCCGTTTATCCGGACTAACTGGAATCAAAGGCACTGTAGAAAATCTTACTAAAATAAATAACGATATCTGTGTGTCGGAGGTGTAGTACACACCATGTGCTATAATCAGGATTTTACAGGAGAGCCATTTTAAGTTTTTTTTAAAATTTAGTCTATTGTTCATATTTCTTGCAGCTTTTCATTAACTCAAAATGTTTTTACTGATGCTTACTCATTTTAGTCTGCCCATAACAGAGAGGTGGAGTGTCAGATTATTTACACTCAATCTGTTCGTTGCAGGGGTAAAATAAATAGTTCTGTTTCTTATCACATGGTCAGCCAATTAAATGACTGAATCATTTAAGAACAGAAGAGGTAAAGGTGTAAAAGACACTTATCAGAGTTATCTTCTCTGAAAGTAATGAATTTCATTGTACAGCCAGACCCTGTGGTGAATGAAGTGAAGGTGTCATTTGCAGAGTGGAAAATATGTGCTTTTCAGAGGGCCCGGCATGCTGATAAGCTTACTTTTCCATTCAGTGAGTTGTGGCAATGGTAAACCACCTCACTCTTTGTTTTACTTAGTAAAACCTCTACAGGTTCAAATCAGCCTTTCGGCTGTTGACCTAAACAACAACATTTTAGTATACGCTAATTAATGTGTATTGAATAAAATTAAAATTGTTGTTTTCCACCTGGAAAATGGACGTGTTTTTTACCTCTGAATCTGCCTAATTTTCCGTACACTATGTCCAAGTGAAATAATTTAATATCAGTTTATGCATATTTTTTCAGAGGTGTAGAACACCATGTGCATATTGTACTATATACCACAAACGAAGGAACCACATAGTGTAGTTTTAAGAAGCATTATTTCTGTTGTTATTAGGATTTTAACGTAGTGCAGTATACCACTGGAAAGAGCAGAAAAAGTTATACCGTGCGTTCGGAAAGTCGCTGTGCACTGGAATTGTGACTATGGATTTATGAAAATATGTATAAAGAAATGACTAAGCATTTTGGAAAAAAATTTATTCAATACCTTAATTACATTGTTAAACCGTGATTACATTGTTTATAGAAGGTGTTCGAAATGACCTCCATTGGCATCAATACAGCATTGCACTCGTTTCATTTTGTTTGCAAACACCTTTCGCAACTGAAGAACAGTGATTCCTTGAATGTATGCCGTTATTGCGGCTTTAAGTTCGTCAATCGTGTGTGGTCTGTTCCGATACACAGTTTGTTTCGCCGCACCCCATAAAAAGAAATCGGGGGGAGTCAGATCAGGAGATCTTGCAGGCCACAAATTCTTTGAAATTATTCGTTCACCAAACACGTTGCGCAGGAAAGCCATTGAGATGTTAGATGTATGTGCTGTTGCCCCGTCTTGTTGGAACCAACCATTATTCATTTCCACTTGTGTTATTTGATGCGTAAAGTTCTCTAAAATATCAGAACAATAACATTCACTATTGATTGTGTTTGCAAAAAAAATTGGTCCAACAATACGTGCTCTACTCACAGCAACCCAGACTCCAATTTTTGCTTCGTGTAAGGACTGTTCATGTAAAGCGCAAGGGTTAGTTGTCGACCATACTCAAGTATTTTGTGAACTTATATACCCTCCCAAGTGAAACCACGCTTCATCTGTATAAAACGTTACGTCAAGGATGTCTTCGGAATTTTGGTTGATGAAACGTTGAAACCAATGACAATAATTTAGTCTCTTGTCATTATCTGAAGGTTTCAGCTCTTGAACACACCTCACTTTGTATGGGAATAGTTTAAGTTCTTGTCTGACAGCTTTATGTGCGGTAGCAAGTCCGATATTATGCTGTTGTGCTAACTTACGCATTGATTTTTTTTGACTTTGTGCCATAGAATCAGAAATATCCAGCAGCTTTTGTTCGTCTAGCTTAGGGGGCCTACCACTACGTTCAGCGTCCTCAACAGAGCCAGTTGCCCGAAATTTTTCTATCAGTGTTCGTACTGCATTACGGTGAGGAATAATTGAATCTGGAAACTTTTCAGAAAATTTGCGCTTCACTAAATCACTGTACTTGTCACCTTCGCGAAATACGTATTCAACGAGGAAAATGCGCTCCTCTACTGAAAGAACCATCGCGTCCAACAACAAAAAACGTGCAACAGAACTGCAATAAATGAAACATATACAACTTCAACTCAATGACTGACAGGCCTCGACGTGTTCGGCAACAATTGAACAGCACAGAGCTACCAACCTAGCCATGAAATTATTCCCTGTCATGTCACTTGGTGCACAGCGACTTTCAGAACGCATGGTATAACGTAGTGTTAAAAATTCAAATTTCGATAAAAATGGACATAGTGTAGTATACCTCCGACACACAGATATTATTATTTTGAATTTTTTTTATGTTTAAAAGTGCAATTAATTTATGTATCTGTTGTGTGTGTGTGTGTTTTCAGGGCCATGTAAAAAGGAGTGTGCAGGTTTAAGTGTGGATAGTATTTCATCAGCTCAGAAACTGAGAGGTTGCACTTACATCAAAAGCTCTCTGGAAATTCAGATTAGGGGTGGAAGTAAGTTCGATTATGTTTTATATATAATAACTGTTATTGACTTTTCTTATTTTAAATTTCATATTGGATTTTGGTTTCATAAAATTGGATAGTGTCTTGTATATTAAACGTTTTGTTAAACTGTAAAATTTACACGTTCAATGGTGCCCCGGTAGATACAAGTTCATTGGCCGTGACGAAGCAATACATTTTTATGGTAAAATGTCTCGATGCCGTTATATTTGTATACAGAAAATTTAATTATTTTTGCCGTACATAATATTTACTACGACAAATTTTGCGTAATTGAGTATTTATAATGCAAATAATGTCATAAAATAAATAATTGTTATAATATTATTACTATGACTAAAAAAATAGATAAATCGTGTAAATAATCACATTTTCTAATGTGATTATAAAAATTAAGTTGAAATAATACGATCAATATATAAAAATATTTCATTTAAAAATAATAATTTATAAATAATGAATAAAATTGCGTGGAAAACTTCGAAACGAGTTGTAAATATATCGGTTTTGTAAAATTTCATCAAAATACCCATGGTGATGTATGTTCAAAAGCTGATCGTATACTGGCTTAGAATGAACCTTTTTCTAGGACTGCTCAGTAATAGAAATACTATTCACCCTGTAGAAAGACTAGATAATGAAATATGTAGACCGGCTGCATTTATGGATCCACCAGTCACCTGGTAGTGTTAGGTAAACTGCCTACATGCAGCCACCACACTAAACATGTTGAAACCTTGTTTATTTAAAATTTCAGTTTACAGTAATCGCTTGGTATTCGCGGATTTCGGTTATCCGCGGACTTTGTCCGTGTGCCTAAAACCTTAAAATACACATGTTTTCTCACCTTGTGTACACCGTACTTGTGGTTGGGAAGTCATACAATTCTGAAAACATGTGTTTGAATAAATGTTTTGGCATTCGTATCATGTTGAGTCACACACTAGTATGGCGACGGCCGCCATGAGCCAAGCTAGATTTCCGCGTAACATACGTAGTGAGCCAGTCACCGGGTACTGGGCCCCGCCAGTAACACCCCACCCTCACCGCCATACGTACGCCCAGGCATCATACTGTAATTTCTCCGTACATTTTCCTCCATGTGTCAGTCTAACTTTTTCGTACGGATGTACAGTTCTTTGTGTGTTCGACGACCCTGAAACGAAGACAAGCATTTCTTCACAAACCATCAACGATATCCTCAGCATGGCAACGGATTGGCTGACCACGTGTTGGAGACGGATCCAGTCATGGAAAGGGCCCTTCAATTCAAAAGAGGACTAGGAGCTGATGATACCATACGAAGAAGTCCACAAGGAGTTTGAAAAGAAGAAGAAGGAAACAGCCATAACTATTTATTTTAAAGCAACTTAAATTTTTTATGCGTACATTACTGTATTTATTAAATATTCATAGATTATAATAATGGTAAAATGTTCCTAAAACTTCTAAACACTTAAAACGATTACAGGACCTTTAGAACCTAATCCCCATCTTTCCGTTCATATAAGGTATTATTATCCGCGGTTTTACTGACCGTGGTAAGCCTCCGGAACATAACCCCCGCGAATGACGAGGGATTACTGTATATAATACGATTTTTAAAGAAATAAGGAAATTGTTACTGTTAAATTTTTTTTTAAATTTTTCTAACCTTTCTTTCTAACTGCGTCAACTTTTATTTTCACTTACACGTGTTTCGGTGGATCCACCATAATCAGAGTAAATAACATATAATTGAAACTAAAAACTTTATTTATTAAAAATCTACAGAAGATGATACATCTTCAGTCATTTATATAAAACTGACTTAAAATTAATTTCCTCTAATTTTTCCTTTCTCATGTTCACTATAGATAGCAGCAGCTGTCAATATCACTTCATCATTCCTAAATTTGACCTGTTCATTCAAAATGTCCTGCTTTCGCTCTTTTAATTATTTATAAATGTGGAACATCTCATATTTTTGAATTTTATTTTTATTTTCTATATTACACTGTTCTATTACATTAAAATATTTATCCATTTCACCAACTTTATGTTTTTCCTCTTTTATATGATTGGTATAGTTAAAATGAACAGGTCAAATTTAGGAATGATGAAGTGATATTGACTGCTGCTGCTATCTATAGTGAACATGAGAAAGGAAAAATTAGAGGAAATTAATTTTAAGTCAGTTTTATACAAATGACTGAAGATGTATCATCTTTTGTAGATTTTAATAAATAAAGTTTTTAGTTTCAATTATATGGTATTTACTCTGATAATGGTGGTGGTTCCACCGAAACACATGTAAGTGAAAATAAAAGTTGACACAGTTAAAAAGAAAGGTTTGTGAAATTTATTATATAAATTCATTTGATAAAATAGAATTAATTTCAAACTGCAGGATGCATTATAAAGATTTATTTTTGAATATCTGTTACTGCTATAAGAGTTCCTTCTGTGGTTTTTGGCCCGCTCTCATATTTTTAATTCAATGATTTTTGCGCTAATAAAATTTTATTTTATTTTATTTTCAGGTAATGTTGTGAAAGAACTGGAAGAAAGTTTGAGCATGATTGAGGAGATCCATGGTTACCTAAAAATAGTTAGGTCGTTTCCGATAATGTCGCTTAATTTTTTAAAGAAATTGAGGGTCATTCATGGTAACGTTCTGGAAAGTAACAAGTAAGTAAAATGTGATTTTGTTCTTTTATGTTTTGGCCGTTTGAATTCCTTTTTTTTACATGTACGTTTATTTGTTTCAGCTGCGTATTAAATTTAAGTACAAATACTCTAATATTTTTTTTTACTGAATTGTTCAGCCGCTATATGACTCATTTTTACTTTCTCTTGCCTATATGAATATATAGGAAGGAAAGTATTGTTTTCATGTCGATTTTAACAAATACACTCTTCACCGGATCTACACGTAAACAGACCCCCTCAACCCACACAAACATTTTTTACTAACACGTTTCGGTGGTTCCGCCATCATCAGAATATACAATTTCAAAAAAAAAAAAAACTAAACTAAACTTATTTAAATCTGTAGGTATTGTATCTTTAGTCATTCATCTAAAACTGTTTAATTATTTAGTATAGTCACTTGAGTCTAGAGTTTGCCTTTTTTTGCAACGAGGGGTAAAGGGGGTATCAGGGCACATGCGTGACTGATTTAATTTCAGTACGACAAACTTAACAACTTATACTATACCCAGAGCATATATAGTATATTGCGGAACCTTTTGTAGGTTAACTATATGAATATAACAGTTTGTTACTGTTAACAGAAATGTTAGTTTCTCGAAAATGTGGGCAGTTTATTCACAGTCGGGGCCTTTGACTAAGAGATTCTCTACTCAACGGCCCAGATTCACAGTGCTGAACGAATTATAATATGCAGTAATGCTGTGAAATTGAAGCTAAACAAAAATGCCTTTCCCTGCCTCTTTAACAAAAGCCATGAGCGAGTGGCTTCCTTCTGTGATGTTTCTCTTTCCACAATTCAAAAAATAAAGAAGGCGATTCATTCGTAGAAATTTTTTTTCCAATGAAATAAGTTAGCTCCTAATTACAGTAAATCAAACATTTCTTGTCATGTAATTATTAAGCTACAGGCAATATTACAGGTCACATTTATTTCTTATAACGTTTATGAATAAAACATTTTCTCGGAATAAACCACAGCTTACAAAATGTATGTAGAAACTGCACCACGGTACTGAAATGTACGAGTAATGTCTGACTGTTAAAGTTGGCAGCACTGCCAAATTTTCACTTTCTTCCTCACAGCTCATCCATAGGCAAAAGGCAATCTCGTGACTTAAGTATTTATAATTAACATAAACAAAATGTACTGTATAGCAACTTGAACTGACTGAACTCGTTGATATAAAGTGACTATTATCTAAAAACCTAAGACTGTAGTTTTTAGAATGACAAAAATTTTGTACATAAAAGGAGCACAATGGAGATCCTTCTGATGTTTTACCAGTACAATCCACAATATAGTAGAAATGATCAATAACCGGCACAACAAAGTTGCTTCCTCCATAGTTCAGGATAGTTTCAAGATGGCGCTTCCAAGAGCTCCTTTCAAATACTTCTCATTCATTGGTCATCCATTATCCTTTTTACAATACGCTTAATTTCTTACGATAGACAATTCATTTATTATCTCACCTATTTCTAGAATATCACTTATTATGTTACGATATGAATAAAATCTGCCCATAACAGACAGGTGGAGTGTCAAATTATTTACACTCAATCTGTTCTTTGCAGGGCTAAAATAAATAGTTCCGTTTCTTATCACATGGTCAGTCAATTAAATGACTGAATCATTTAAGAACAGAAGAGGTAGAGGTGTAAAAGACACTAATCAGAGTTATCTTCTCTGAAAGTAATGAATTTCATTGTACAGCCTGACCCTGTGGTGAATGAAGTGAAGGTGTCATTTACAGAGTGGAAAATATGTGCTTTTCAGAGAGCCCGGCATGCTGATAAGCGTACTTTTCCACTGAGTGAGTTGTGGCAATGGTAAATCACCTCACTCCTCGTTTTACTTATTAAAACCTCTAGAGGTTCAAACCAGGCTTTCGGCTGTTGACCTTAACAACAATGAATAAAATATGATTTTATAATTTTTCAGATTCGCTCTGGTGATACTGGATAATCAGAACCTGATTGAGCTGTGGGATTTCGACACGAGGGGAGTTCCGTTGGAAATAAGAAAGGGGAAATTGTTTTTCCATTTCAATCCGAAATTGTGTCTGTACAAGATCGAGAATTTAAGGAAACGCGTTCATCTGCCGCCTTTTACTGAACTGGAAGTGGCCAGCAATTCCAACGGCGATAAAGTAGCTTGTAAGTACGCTCGGTGATCAATTCAAATGACGATACCACTCGACTCTTTACTAATCGGTGATTTCTTAATGCCACCGTAATTAAATCTTTGTATTTATTTATTTATTTATTTACAGTGAAACCTAATTTATTTGGCCCTGGTTGATCCAGATCTCTGGATTAAAAATGTCCACTTAGATAATAATTTTTACTTTCTCTTGCCTATATGAATATATATTCATATAGGCATATAGAAAGGAAAGTATTGTTTTCATGTCGATTTTAACAAATACACTCTTCACCCGTATATACATGTTTTCAGACCACCTGAACCCAAAAAACATGTTTTTTAGTGGTTGGTCTGTGTGCGTGCGTGCGTGCGTGCGTGCGTGCGTGCGTGCGTGCGTGTGCGTGTGTGTGTGTGTGTGTGTGTGTGTGTGTGTGTGTGTGTGTGTGTGTGTGTGCATGCGATGAACAGAATATCTCAAGAAGGGAACATCATACGAACTTGAAACTTAATTACATACTACTACCTGACCCGACATGAACATTTTCATCAAAATCGGTCAACCGGAAGTAGTAGTTTATTCGTGTAATTTTTCACGGTTTTGCGGTTTTCTCAAAAACTGGTCCTACGATTTTTAAGAATCGCCTTATTTACTTAATTATTTATGCTCTACAAGATAGGGTAGGCGCCATGTTTGCTGAAATTTTTGGTGAGGCTGTTTTTACGTAAAAAATTTGCTTTTCAGAGATTATGGTTTTAATATGCATTTTAGCGCAAAAATTTATATAATAATAAATGTAGAGAATTTAAAGTCCTACAACTTTTATTTCAAACATTTTTTTGTATAACGCTTAGTTTAGCGGTAATTAGCGATTTTCTTTTTTTTCTCACGAAAACATGTGAAAAATCAATTTTGTTAAGATTTCGGCCTTAGTATGCATTTTACGACAAAAGTGTATATATCCAAATTTATAGGAAATTAAAAGATCCACAACTTTTTATTTAAAGCATTTTTCTCTACAGAGCCTAGTTTAGTGTGAAAAAGTGATTTTCCGTATTTTTAAGCTAAACTGAGGTTGATTTTAATTTTGCGTCTTTCACTCATGATTACAATTAGGTGATCTATATTGAGGTTAGTTTTTTGTTTATTTCTAATGTTTTATTACTAATGTTAGGTTTATTGTTAATAATTTGCATTGGCAAGAGAAAGTTGTGCGAGTGTTTTACACCAGATTTTTTAACTATTGTTAAGTCCGACGTGCCGCTGAACTTGAAAAATGATATAATTATTTAACAATCTACTTAATACGGTAAATTTCCGGAAGACCCAGGGTGTGTCAGTCTCCAGCCAAGACCAAATGATTTATAGCGATTAGGGCGTTAACAATCTACGGATAAGCCGGGAAAATAACTAACTGAAAGAAAACGAACAGGATAGAGGCAAATAATTTTGCCTCTATTTTTTTAATCAGCGTGTACACATTTTTATATAATGCGGGGATGCTCAGTAATGTCATTATTTGTTGACAGTAGGAGCAAACTAAGAAAGGCTGAACTTCAGACTAAATTATTGTGCCTTTTGTGATTGATAGTAAATGTTGGTTGAAGGCTGGAAAATATTCTTTGTAGGCAGTAGTGTAAGTGATTTGAAGTTTTTAATGGTAGATTTTTTGAATAATAATAATTTTGTAATTGTTAATGTTTGCAGGCAACATAACGAAATTGGATGCCAGAATCACAGTGAGACGTTCGAATGCGGTGTTAGTCGAATGGAACCAGTTTGAGCACTATGACTCGCGCGGTCTCCTTAGTTATCTAGTCTATTACATTGAGGCACCTTACCAGAATGTCACGCTCTACGATGGAAGAGATGCTTGTGGCGGGGACGGGTAAGTCAATCATTTTACTCGCTCGTGTCACTGTACTAACGCGGAGTCTTTAGTACTACTTAACCCTTTGAGGACTGTTGTCTTGTAGGCCTATATGCGATGGCACTTACATGCCGAGGCTAGACCCGACTGGCATGTAAACTCATGTTAAAACTTTCCAGAAGAAATACTATGTTCTGCATTCTATTGGCTTTAAAATGAGTTGGTACTTAATAAAATATATTAAATCTTGACCAATTGAAATTGGAAAAAACCAATTAGAGAACATTTCTTTACCAAACTATATAATTAAACAAAAAGAAAGTGTTTTTTTCTCTTTGTTCTGAATTTTATCTAAAATGTAAATAGACAAAAGAAATAAGTGAATATTCGATGGCTATAGAATCTAATGAAGAAGAGCGTTAATGAGGATAATAACTAAGAACTTTGCAGGAATTGACGTTAACTATAGAACACAATTCTGTCACTGTCAACAGCCTTTGGCCGAAAGATGTACTAAAATATTTTTTGATACATTCTTGTAGATTTTAAATTACAACTTATTTTGTAACGAACACATAAATTTAAAAGTTACAAAAAACATGAAAATTTCAAGACAAACATGTAGCTCATAACGGTGTGAAATGTCATGAAAAAACCTAGTCTATGCAAGCTTTATTTCATGTAAAAACTCAGTAGTTAAAGGGTTAAGAGAGATGGAGACGAAACTTAGAAGAGAGATAATCGTTAGCAACTGTATTGGGTTTGCACGTGTTTCAATTTTCCGTAAGTGGTTGGAATAATTCCAACCACTTACGGAAAATCTATATAAGTTTTCAATTATTGAAAACTTATATAGATACTGAAGTCACGAGATTGCCTTTTGTGTATGTATGGGCTGTGAGGAAGGGAAGTGAAATATTTACAGTGCTGCCAACCTCAACAGTGAGACACTACTCGTACATTTCACTACCGTGCAATTTCTAGTTCTCAGGTACAAAACTGTTAACGAATAGCTTCTTCACGTCCTTAATTTCCTTCTTTATTTTTGAAATTGTGGAAATAGAAACATCAGAGTAGTTAGTTGCTCGCTCACAGCTTTTGTTAAGAGGCACCGAAAGGCATTTTTGTTTAGCTTCAACTTCATTACATTTTATTACATTGCGTTCAGCACTGTGAATAGTTTGACAACGTTTTTAGAAACCAAAATTTGTGTTTACAATAATAAACGGTTATATTTGCACAGTTAACGTACAAAATGTTCTGCGATATACTGTATATGCTCTGGGTATAGTATAAGTTGTCATGTTTGTCGTACTGAAATTAAAGCAGTCGCGCATGCACACTGATGCTGTTCCCCCCCCATTTACCCCTCGTTGCAAACAAGGGCAAACTCGTGACTCAAGTGACTGTACTTTTGTGTTGTAATGTAGCATGCTAACAGTTGTGCCATGAAAGTGATTACTATACTATTTAGTTAAGAACTCAATATTATTCTACGATAGAAGTGTTTTTGTACGTCCTGTTATTTTTTTTTTCAGGTGGAAAGTGAATGAAGTTTCTCATCATGACAACTCGAAAACTGGACCGGTCACGACGATATTGACGCTGTTAAAACCTTACACTCAGTACGCTTACTACGTTAAAACTTACACAATCGCTAGTCAAAAAACTGGTGCTCAGAGTCCTATCCAATATTTCCGTACGAATCCTGACAGTAAGTTTGTTTGTTTAATTTTCATATTAAAAATTCAGTTGAAATATACAGGGTGATTCAAAACTACACAGCAATCTCTTGGGATCTCATTCTATAGCTAAAAATAAGAAAAAAACTTCATATAAACATATGCCTGAAAAGCGAGTTACGGCTAGCGAAAAATGTCACCTAGAACTCTGTACCCTCGGTGAAGTAAGGCCGTATAAAAATGTTAAACGCAGTTACAAAGATACTAATACTATTGTTTCTTATGTTTTTTAATCTGAAAAATTGAATAAAATTGGTTCCAGAGCTGTAAATGCAATACTTTCAGAGATATCTTACACAAAACACAAGAATTGGTGCAAAGAAATAACACATTCTTGTATTTAACGTAAGATTACTTCCATAAATGGTAAATAAAGGTGTATTTTTTCTTAAATAAATTTGTAGAAAAGTTAATTCTGAAAAGATTCATGTGAATTACTCAGGAAAAAAATGAATAATAGATATTGAAATTTTGCTTTATTTAAAATCAAAACAGACGCACATAAAACGCACATTCTTAACTGCATAAAATATTAGGTTAGGAGTAACAGCTACTCCCAACCTACATATTAGTTAATATTTTATGCAGTTAAGAATGTGCGTTTTATGTGTGTCTGTTTTGATTTTAAATAAAGCAAAATTTCAATATCTATTATTCATTTTTTTCCTGAGTAATTCACATGAATCTTTTCAGAATTAACTTTTCTACAAATTTATTTAAGAAAAAATACACCTTTATTTACCATTTATGGAAGTAATCTTACGTTAAATACAAGAATGTGTTATTTCTTTGCACCAATTCTTGTGTTTTGTGTAAGATATCTCTGAAAGTATTGCATTTACAGCTCTGGAACCAATTTTATTCAATTTTTCAGATTAAAAAACATAAGAAACAATTGTATTTGTATATAACTACCTTTAACATTTTTATGCCCATAATAAACAGGTGGAGTGTCAGATTATTTGCACTCAATCTGTTCGTTGCAGGGCTAAAATAAATAGTTCTGTTTCTTATCACATGGTCAGCCAATTAAATAACTGAATCATTTAAGAACAGAAGAGGTAGAGGTGTTAAAGACACTAGTCAGAGTTACCTCCTCTGAAAGTAATGAATTTCATTATACAGCCAGACCCTGTGGTGAATGAAGTGAAGGTGTCATTTGCAGAGTGGAAAATAAGTGCTTTTCAGAGGGCCTGGCATGCTGATAAGCATACTTTTCCACTCAGTGAGGGAGGCAATGGTAAACCACCTCACTCCTCGTTTTACTTAGTAAAACCTCTGCGGGTTCAAACCAGCCTTTTGGCTGATGACCTAAACAACAACAACAACAACATTTTTATACGGCCTTACTTCACCGAGGGTACAGAGTTGTAGGTGAAATTGTTCCCTAGCTGTAACTCGCTAATTAAGCATTTTCAGGCATATGTTTATATGAATTTTTTTTAAAATTTTTAGTTATAGAATGAGATCGCAAGAGATTGCCGTGTAGTTTTGAATCATCCTGTATATTTGTAAATCACCAGAACATGGTAACGTTAAAAACTTGTTTATAGCAATAAAATAAATAAAATATAGTATAAAACAATGTTTATAGTGCTTTATTGTATCTTGTACACATCTTCAGTAAATTAAAATTAACATTATTTTTTTCACATCAAAATTTAAAACTTCCTACTCCTACCATGGCAGACAAGGAATAGTTTGTTACCACATTCTGGTGGTTAGAAATATATATTTCAATTTTAAATAATATGCCTGTTGGTAATCTTGCATAGGATGCTTGACAAAATAAAATAATGGTTTTTTTTTTAAAAAACCTTTCTGTTAAATTGTGTATTTCTATTGAATGTATTAAAACCTTGTCTAATCGAAATTGATGAGATAAGATACATTTTGTGTAACCTAGATTAGCCTACAGTATGTCTCTACCACTATGGTATATTAGCATTAATCTAAAATGTAATTTTTTTAAAAATTTTATTTACAAGTCTGCAACATTACAATCTGTTCACATGAAATAGAACAATCAGCAATTTTGATATATGTTAGTTAACACGATTACAATTTCATTGTAATGTCAAAGAAATTGAAAATAGTAATAATTTCTTCTTTTTTTTTTGTTGTTTAACGCCCGACTGTTCTGCAATTACTGCTAATGCAGACGGTGAATGACGAAATGATTTTTTGTAACGTATGAAAAAATGCCGTGCCTGAATGGGATTCGAACCCAAGAAAAAAATGATAATAAATGTAACAATGTTCTTTAAAACCTGTAACATAAATCAAAAACATTATGTCTTTTCAGTCTTGAAAACACGGTTATCAATGTTATTTAGCAGATTCAGAGCCAAGAAGTTTGGATGATGATTGAGTCTTTCTTCATATCTACGGCTGAATTTTGATATTGTTTGTTTCACTGAGTCAATATTAAGATCGAAAATGTGATTAACACTTTGAATACTGGCTATTTTAGATGGGTGGGGTCCGTGAATACTGGGGTTTTTTGATGAATAGTAAAAAATTTGCAGTGAATTTCATATTACATGTGGAAAGGCATATTGCACAGTTTCTGAAACAGTACAAAATACACTTTTATTTTGGGGTATAATATGAGTATGTTGTATTTATAATGTTTCACACCAGATTTTAAAAAATGTATTCATTATTTATATGAATAAAAGGTTTCTTAATACATATTGTATGTTTTTTTTTAAATAGCTCCAACACAGCCGATGTATTTGAAAGCGTTCTCGAATTCAAGTTCAGAAATAGTGATCAACTGGTCGCCACCTAGCCAACCGAACGGTAATGTCACTCATTATGTAATACAAGGCAGTTGGCTCAAGGATGACCATTACCAATTGCAACAGAGAGACTATTGTTTTGAACGTAAGTATTACATCTGTATGTCGTACTAATTATATTTATCTTTACCGTTTCAAACTAACTTGGCAACATGTTAAAATAACTGTTTTTTACCTTCTCTTATCCAATATAAATATATGGAGAAGGAAGTATTGTTGTCATGTTGATTTTTCACCAGAGATATACATGTGCTGGCTCCCTGAACCCAAAACACCTGTTTTTAGCAATTGGTTTGTGCGTGTGTGTGTGTGAGCAAAGTGTCTTTAGAATGGATTATCATACAAAGATGAAACTTGGAACTTAAATTTGGTACAGTATTCAGGTGAACTAATGTTCCCTAGCCGTAGGAGTGAGAGAATGCATAACGCTCTCACTTGCACAACCCATACGTTCCGTTCCAATTACATTGTCGTTAATTTTACTCATTGTTGTGAGCAAGTATTTATCCATGCAGTAAACTAACAAGCAAGATAACGACTGTAGTGTATGTTATCAGATTTGGATTATAACGGTAAAGACCATTGAGCGCATTCGTAATTATGCCACATATCTCCCTCTCCCTCTCACTCCCTTGGCTATGGGATATTAGTTCACCTGATACCTATACCACTAGTGGACCCATCATGAACATTGTCATCAAAATTGATCAACCAAAAGTAGTAGTTTGTTCATGCGAGTGTCAACGTTTTTGCAAATTTTTCAAAAAGGCTCTTGCATATTTTTTAAAAAACCGCCTCATTTACTATATTTTTTGTGCTCTAAAAGATAGGGTAAGCGCCATGTCTGCTAAAATTCTTGGGAGGCTGTGCTCTCGTTGTAAAAAGTGTTTTTTTTTAAATTGTGGCCTTAATATGCTTTCTAGGGTAAAAGGGAGTTTAATCAATGTTGTAGAACGTTAAAAATCCTACAACTTTTACTGCAAATGTTTTTTTTTGTACAGTGCATAGTTTGGCGTCAGTTAGAGATTTTCTTAATTTTGCTCATCAAAATTGGGTAAAAAAATTATACTTTTTAAGATTGCGGCCTTAGTTTGCATTTTACATCTAAACTGTACGAGGGGGTACCCAAAAGTATCCGGAATAGCTCTGCTGTGGGCGGAGCTTGTGCAGTACAAATTCCCGCCACTAGGCTGCTTGTAGCGCTACTCATTGCCAGTTCAATGCCATTTTGTTCGTTGATCTAGCTTGTTCTGTTCTCGTGCAGTGATTGTTCTCGCTAGTGCTGTTTTGTGCTCGTGTCGTTTTTCATGATGGCAAGTTTTAATGAACAACGTGCGGCTGTGAAATTTTGCTTCTTGCTCAGTAAAAACGCCGCGGAAACAGTTGTAATGTTGAACACAGCTTACAAAGACGACGCTATTGGAAAAACCCAAGTGTAAGAGTGGTTTTTGCGCTTTAAAAATGGCGACATGTCGATTGAGAACAAACCTCATTCTGGACGACCGTCGACTTCCCGAACAGACGAAAATGTTGTGAAAGTGAAAGAAATTGTACGAACAGACCGACGACAGACCATTGACCAAATATCACAGGTTAGTGGGTTATCTTGGAGCTCAGTCCAACGCATTTTAACAGAAGACTTGACAATGAAAAGTCGCTGCCAAGTTTGTGCCTTGGGTTCTGACAGACACTCAAAAGGAACGTCGAATTGAAACGTGTAGTGATTTGAAACAACAGCTTGAAACTGATCCAGATTTCATGTCAAAGATCATTACGGGTGACGAGTCTTGGTGCTATGGGTACGACCCAGAAACCAAACAACAATCCAGTCAATGGAAGACTTCATTATCACCCCGACCAAAAAAAAGTCGTCAAGTCAGATCGAACATCAAAACAATGCTGATTTGTTTTTTTGATGTGAGGGGAATTGTCCATTCAGAGTTCGTTCCACCAGGCCAGACGGTAAATCAAGCTTTTTATCTTGAAGTGTTAAGAAGACTACGAAACAACATTCGTCGTAAAAGACCTAATTTGTGGCAGACAGGGGACTGGTTTTTCCACCACGACAACGCGCCTGCACACACGGCAATCTCGGTTACCCAGTTTTTGGCGAAAAACGGCATGGTTTTGCTACCACACGCACCGTACTCACCCGATCTGGCTCCGTGTGATTTTTTCTTGTTCCCACGCATGAAAAGGGGCATGAAAGGTCTCCGATTTAACAACGTTGATGATGTCAAGAAAAAAACGACGGATGAGCTGGCAGCCATCACTGAAGAGGAGTACAAAAAATGTTTTGAACAGTGGAAGCACCGGTGGGACAAATGTATTAGTTGTAATGGAGAGTATTTTGAAGGGGATAAGGTTCTTTTGTAAAAAAATTAAAAATAGTTTTAAAAAATAATTCCGGTTTCTTTTGGGTACCCCCTCGTATGATTAAAGTTTTAGCTAATTAGAAAATCTACATCTTTTATTTCGAACAGTTTTTCTACAGAGCTTAATTTTGCGTCAGTTAATGATTTTATGTATTTTTAAATTCTCCAGAGGTTGATTTTCATTTTGCATCATTCACTCGTAATTAGAATTAGATTATGTTTTTTGTTTTACATTTTTTATATATTGTTCATTTTTTTACATTGGCAAGAAAAAGTCATGAACGTGTTTAATACCACATTTTGTTTTCCCTTTTTTTAAATAAATTTCTCAGATTGTATTGTAAATTGTAATTATGAATAGAATTTTGAGTTATAAAATTTGTAGATAACTATAAAACAAAAATGTAAAAAATTATATTCAGCTGATGAATTGCTGATTAAAATATGAACAATAATTTTTTGCGTGTATAGATGATACTGATTGGTATAACCTCTTACTTTTTTACTGTCATGCCAGCATGGTGGTGCAAATGTAAGTGGTTTTTTCCTGTTAAAATTTTTCTGAAATCGTTATAATTTCTTGACCGTAGCTAGGAAATGAACCTAGGTCCTTAAATGTTATGGTTGAATAGTATACTACCACTGTGCCACTGAAGTAGTAAAATATTATAAAAAATTTATGGTTTATCTTGATGAAATATGAATCTGTGCCATTTATTTTCATAAAAGTGTTGATTATTTTCAATTTTCTTTTTTCTAGCGTTGATGAATTTGCCGGATAAAAAACATATTGATGTGAACATTGAGGCGGAGAAAATAAAAGGAAAAGATGAATGCCAGTGTGTCGATAAAAATGAAAACCGTATTGAAAAGGATCGGGAACGGGAACGGCAATTCCAGATCAAATTTGAAGATACGTTACACAATCAAGTCTACGTTAAAAGGTAATTTAAATGAACCAGCCTCAGTGGCGGTTTTTTGTGTGGCTGTTCAGCACTGAAAAGTAATGACTGATTCAGTCCGAGGGAGAGTATACATTTTGTAAAGTTTGTAGATCCGGTGGCGTAGAAATTGAGCTGGTAGAATTTTGTCATGCATGAAAAACTGTTAAATCAGAGTGGTGGGAGGCTGTGGGGCCTCGGGAATTGACATGGAGAGGAAGAGTTTTGGCTCTGGTGAGTGGGGTTGGTTACGTGTAATGATGCCTACCAAAGAGGTCATTCAAGGAATTTCTCTTAGCCTTAACCTCCCCAACTGTTTGAACACCCCCTGTCAAGACGTGCAACCCAGTGAAAAGTTGGGTGACCAAACCCCAATGGGACATTGCATTGTTGGACAGATTTGTGTGTGGGGGGGGGGGGGAATGAGCATTCATTCTTCATTCTTTCGTATCAGAATCATTTGGTAGTAATCTGAATTTCTGATTCCTCTATACCACCTAGAAACACATCTTATTCCCAATTCATCCATAACTGAATCCATCCACTTTACTCTTACCCCATACCTTTTGGCCGTTTTTCTCCCATCTCCAAGCTCCGAGTACGCCATTCTTTTCGGCTGTCTTCTCTCCATCCTACTGACATGGCCAAACTATCTCAGCTTTGTCTGT
This sequence comes from Catonia carolina, assembly GCA_035578175.1. Taxonomy (NCBI): domain Eukaryota; kingdom Metazoa; phylum Arthropoda; class Insecta; order Hemiptera; family Achilidae; genus Catonia; species Catonia carolina. The sequence goes on along the minus strand of JAQMRL010000001.1, from coordinate 438,986,050 downwards.
CCAACCATCCTTAACAGGCTGTACATTTCCAGTTGTTCCCTAATTACGTCATTTCTTATTCTATCCCTTCTTGTCTTCCCCAGCGTACTCATCTTGAACTTCATCTCTGTTGCCTGGATTCTATTTTCTTTCCGCCAGTCGTGTTTTCATACGTTAAAATTGGCACAAAGTATGTATTGTATGTAACTTTTTACGGTGTACCGTACTCGCACTTTGGAAGAAACCACTTGCTTTCTGCTCTTAACTTTTTACCCAATTTTCCACCTGACGACAAAACAGTTCTTAAGTATGTGAATTCTCCACGACCTTACCATTATTTTTTTTTTTTTTTTTTTTTTTGTTTAACGTCCGACTGTTCTGCAATTACTGCTAATGCAGACGGTGAATGATGAAATGATTTTTTGTAACGTATGAAAATATGCTGGGCCTGAATGGGATTCGAACCCAAGGCCGCATGATGAGAGGCGAGCACGTTACCAACTGCGCCAATGTGGCCGGCAACCTTACCATTAGCCTTATAACATGTCCCTCTCCTACCCTCTTGACATCTCTTCTGCACTAACACTTTACTGTTTTCTTCGCTGAATTCCAAACCACGCTTGAGATTTTCTTTAACTATCTACGGTAGGTATGTAGTGAAAAAGTATTATTAAGTGTACATTCTTTTGTTGCAGAACGACAAGAGGGAAAAGAGAGATCCACAGGGATGCCAAGTCTCTGAATGGAAACGGTGATTATTCAGATACTGACATCGTCAAATCGATAATTACCGCAGTCAATGTGGACAGCAACATCAAAATAGACGACAAAGGTGACTTAATGTTTCATTTATCCAATACAGTTCATAATAAGTTTAGGGTTTTAAAATTTGTTGATATCTATATATATATATATATATATATAGATATATATATATATATATATATATATATATATATATAAAATTTGGTGTGTGTGTGTGAGTATGTTCCCCTTTATCTCCTAAATTACTGAACCAATTTTCATGCAGTTTTTTTATGTTGTAACTATGATGCCAGTGCAGGTTTTAGGCTATTGAAACCCTTAAAAAGTTAGCCCTAAAGTGTTCAAAATAATGTTTATGTCCTACATTAAGGCTTTTATGAGGTTAGATAATCTGCTGCTTTTAAACCAGCTGATGTGATTCAAATAAAGATTTGTCATAAATAATAAAGTCATATGATTTAGCAAATAGTGACGTGGTGCTAAGGATCAGCTGGTGACATCACATGATAATTTTATTGTATTTTGAGATTTTGTATTGTTGAGTATTTTATAAAAGTAAAGTTCCATGTTTCATTAATTTGTTTTAATTTTCTTTTAATTGGTGAGTGATCAATTGCTTTGATATTTTTATTTTGACTTTACTTACTTAATTCGTTGATTGACCAACTAAGGATCACGTTAAGCACTATGCATTTTGGTCTCTTCTTTTCAGGATGTCATTCCTCTTATCTGCCCAAAAAGCCTTCATTCGTTCGGAATGCTCCTTTCTTCTCTCATCCGTCCACCTCCCACCAGTACCCTCTCTTCTTGCAGATTGCACAGGCAGACTTATCCTTTTGTCATTTGTCTTCTGCCTAAATTTGTCTCTATTGTAAATGTCCTCTTCTTCAACTCGAAGTTTTTTTAGATCCTCTTTAGTATTGATAAACCACTTCAAAGTAGTCTTAGTATTATCAAAGTTATTCAAAATTTTCTTTGTCAGTCTGTCATTGCTCATCCTCTTTATGTGCCCGTAAAATCGTGTTCTCCTTCTTCTGGAAGTCTCTGACATCCTCTCTACATGTTCATACAATTTGGTGTTTTTGACTTTTATTTTATTCAACGTAGATTTAAGTTTTTGGTTTTGAAAATTTTTTTTGTGATAGTTTTTTCCATTTTCAATAATGCCATCAAAAAAAACATCACTAGGAAGAAAATCTTCAAAAGCAAAATAATTTCAAAAAGCAAGAACTGCTGAAATGGAGGAACAACGAGAATCTCGCTTATTTTTCTGCTACATATTTTAAAAAAAAGTGATTACACCATTTTTCGCGTGCAAAGCCGTGATGGGGCATGCCAGTTAAAATATACTTTTCATTGTTTTAATTCAAACACTGTAAAATATCAGTCATTCAGATTTTTATGATTCATATCATACAAAGTTGAAATTTGAAACTTAAGTTAGATATTACTAGCGAATCCGATATGAATATTTTCATCAAAATTGGTCAATATTGGAAGTAGTAGTTTATTCATGTGATTTTTCACTTTTTTGCATTCTCTCAAAACCGGTCGTAAGAGCCAATTTTCTTTTAATCGCCTCATTTACTACATTTTTTTATTCTGTACAGAATAAAAAAATATTTTCTCGACGGCGTTCCCTTATGGACGGATCCCCCAAATGCTGGATGTCTCTGAGATGTTCGGTTTTTGGACGGATCTCGTCACACAGCTCTCCTTTCCCTGTCTCTGAGGAGCTTCCCTCCAAAGAGATACCATCGTTAAAGTCTGTGTGAAGTCCCGTCACGTGCAAGGAGGTTGCAGCCGAGGGTGTTCCTCTTGGCTCGGCAGCCGGGCCTGACGTTATCTCTCCACGGATGTGGCGACCAGTCCCAGTATCCTCACAAGGCCCTGTTCTTTAATCTAATTCTTTTGTTGGGCGGCTTTCCAGTGTCTATGCTGGTCAGTCGTACCGTCTTCGGCCGCAAGAAAGGGGGCACAGGTCGACCATCGGACTTTCGTCTGATCTCCGAATTTCAGCAGACATGGCAAGTGCCATGTCTGCTGAAATTCTTTGGAGGTGGCTGTACTATCGTGATATAAATGTTTGTATTTTAAGATTATGGCGTTACATTTTAGGGCAGCTATGTTTTTGTAATTAAAGTTGTAGGAAATCAAAAAATTTACAACTTATATTTCATGTGTTTTTTTGTAAATTTAGTTTAATGTCAATTAGTGATTTTCTGTTTTGCTCACCGAAATCAGAAAAAATGAGAAATATTTAGATTACGGCCTTAGCATGGATTTAATCTCAAAAGTGCACATATCCAAAGTTGTAGAAAATATAAAAGAACTTAACAACTTTTATTTCCAACATTTTTTTTTCTAAATACAGAACATTTTAGTGGCAATTAGAATTAATCAGTCAGTCAGTTAGTGATTGTTTAATCTGATTGAAATGATTGTGTAAGTCATAATACGTAATCATTTTACATATTTTTAAGTTCTACATTTTATGTATTTTCGTATTGTTTCATTCACTCAAGATTAAAATCAAGTTATGTTTTTCATTTTACGTTGTTTACTCGTGATTAAAATGTGTAGATTATAATTGGGGCTTTATTTACATTGGCAAGAGAAAGTCGTGTGGGTGTTTGACGCCAAATTTTTAAATATTGTGGTTATCTAATGATGTATTAATGTAAGTAAAAAAAAAATTGCCAAGCTATACCAATTATATCTGTATTTATCATTGGTAATTATAATTTTAATTTTGTAAATGTGAATGTTCGATTACAGGTAACCGCGTGATGTTTCAACATAAGGTCTACGGTTCAAGCACGTTTGTTGTGAAAAAATTGCGACATTTCGCTCAGTACATGATTGGCGTCCAGGCTTGTAGAGAAAGGGTTCCTGGTGAGAACATATCGTTATCGAGCAACTGCAGTGAACAAGCCATCGTAACTACTAGAACTTTACAACTCGGTATGAACTTTATTTTATTTTTACTTTCTCTTGCCTATATGAATATATAGGAAGGAAAGTATTGTTTTCATGTCGAGTTTTCACCAGATCTACAAGTTTTCAGACCCCCTGAACCCAAAAAATATGTTTTTAGCGATTGGTCTGTGTGTGTGTATGTACGTGTGTGGCGTGAGTGAGTGTGTGCGCGTGCGAGTACATGTGCGTGCCCGCGCGTGTGTGTGAACAGAGTATCTCAAAAACGAACATCGTACGAACTTGAAACTTGAAAATAAAGTTAGGCACCACTATCGCTTCTGACGCAAATATTTTCATCAGAACCAATCTACTGGAAGTAGTAGTTTATTTGTGTAATTTGTCACTTTTTTGCGATATTCTCATAAACGGGTCCTATGTTTTTTCTAAAATCACCTGGATTACTAAATGTTGAATGCTTTACAAGATAGGGTAGGCGTCATGTCTACTGAAATTCTTGGAGAGGCTGTTTTTACGTAAAAAAATTGTTCTTTTATGATTGCGGCTTTAATATGCATTTTAGCTCAAAAGTGTATATAATAATAGTTTTAGAAAATGTATAACCCTAAAACTTTTATTCTACACATTTTTTGTATTAGGCTTAGTTTATTAGCGGTAATTAGCGATTTTCTGTTTTTTTCTCACAAAAATTTGTGAAAAATCAATTTTTTTAAGATTTCGGCTTTAGTATGCGTTTTAATGACAAAAGTGTATAATCAAATTTATAGGAAATTAAAAGATCTACAACTTTTATTTGAAGCATTTTTCTCTACAGAGCCTAAATAAGCGATTTTCTTTATTTTTAAGCCAAACTGAGGTTGATTTTAATTTTGCGTCGTTCAGTCGTGATTAAAATTAGGTTATGTTTATTGGGGTTAGTTTTTTTGTTTATTTATAATGTTTTATTACTAATGTTAGGTTATATTGTTGTGTGAGTGTTTCACACCAGATTTTTGTAGTTACAGTAAATTGCCTTAAATTTTCTAATGTTGTTGTTTACATCATCAGCCGAAAGGCTGGTTTGAATTGCTCTATTCGAGTGAAGTCGAGGCTTCACTAAGTAAAACGAGGAGTGACATGGTTTACCATTGCCGCAACTCACTGAGTGGAAAAGATTGGTTACCAGCATACCAGGTCCACTGAAAAGCATGTACTTTCCATCCTGTAAATGATACCTTCACTTCAATCACCACAGGATGTCTCTAAATAATGGAATTAATTACTCGCAGAGGTGATAACTCTTGACTAGTGTCTTTTATATCTCTACCTCTTCTGTTTGTAAATGCTCGAGTCATATAATGGTCTGACCGTGGGATGGATATGAAACATATCTATTTTGTTATAACCCTGGTCAGTTTAGCAGATCGAGTGGAAATAATAAACACTTTTTTGAAGACTACTTTTTTTTGTAGTTTTGCCTGTGTGGGCTGCCATTTTTCAGGGATTTTGAAAGGGATCAGTCTGCTGCCCTGAGAAGAAACTCGATTTGCTGCATTAAGGCATCAGTTGGCCTCTATATGTGTTCAGGTATTTCTTCAAAGGTTGAGGAGTCTCATTAACGATTATAAAAATGGTGTGAAATTTGTTGTAATAAACCCTTTGAAGACTGCCGTTTTTTTGTAATTCTGCCTGTGTGGACTGCCATTTTTCGGGGAATTTGAAAGGGATCAGTCTGCTGCCCTGAGAAGAAACTCGATTTGCCGCATTAAGGCATCAGTTGTAGGCCTTTATACGTGTTCAGGTATTTTTTCAAAGGTTGAGGAGTCTCGTTAACGATTATAAAAATGGTGTAAAATTTGTTGTAATATTATATTAAGAGTTTTATAATAATAATATTGTTGTGGTGTTTTTTTGTCGTTTGTTATGAAACAGCTTCAGCAGATACCATATCGTTCAGCTCTGTGAACGTTTTCTCGGTTGAAGTTTCAAACCATAGTTATGGAGTCGCGAAAATATCGTGGGACGAACCTCACGATCCTAATGGTCTGGTTGTCACGTATCAAATTGAATATCGCCTGGTCACTACCGATAACGTAAGTACTATTATATACTTCCACTGGGTTCTGTACTCTCTATGTAATTATTGGTTTATCTGCCTTAATGTTAGGCAATTATTTATACAAAATAAATGAGTAATTTAAGTAATTCAATAATAAGTACTATTGTATACTTCCGCTGTGTTCTGTACTCTTTAGATTTCTTTTTTTGATTTTGTGTCGTAATTTTTTCTGTGTAATTATTGGTTTATCTGTCTTAATGTTAGGCAATTATTTATACAAAATAAATGAGTAATTAAAGTAATTAAATAAATACAGGTGTTTTTTTTTTTTTTAAATTCATTTATTTAATGTCGCATCAACTACAACGGTCATTAGCGATGACGTTGGGGTGTAACGATTGAACAATGGAGGACGAAATGATTTTTTTGTCACGTATGAAAATATGCCATGCCTCAGTGGGATTCGAACCCATGACCGCATGATGAGAGGCGAGCACGTTACCAGTTGCGCCAATGCGGCTGGCAAATACAGGTGTTAGTTGCTTTAATTTATAGTGGTTTTGTTTTGTTTCCCATTTAATGTTTGTTCCCCGGATCAGTTGGTTCACTTGAAACGCTGGTTTGAAACTAGAGGAGACTATACTAAGTAAAACGAGGAGTGAGGTGATTTACCATTGCCTTCGTCATTGAGTGGTGGAAAAGTGTGCTTATCAGTATGCCAGGCCCTCTAAAAGGAACATACTTTCCACCTTACAAATGACACCTTCACTTTATTCTCCACAGGATTCTGCCTCTACTATGATAAAATTATTACTCTGAGAGGAAATAACTGTGGCTAATATGCTTTTCACGGTTGATGAGCTATGCTGGCTGTTGCACATGTTTCGACCAATCAGATCGTTTGCCAGCGTTGTCAGATTGTACTTGACAATCATTACGCGCGCATGCGTATAAGAGCCGCAATAGTTCACTCTCGTCTTGCATCTCGTACTGAACACATCGATTATAGAGCGCGTTAACATGAATTACTTTATAATATAATCAGCTGATTGTATGTTCATAGGTTATAATTGTTATTGAAAGACCAAAAAAATGGCTGATGAAATATTTAACAGAGCTACAAGAGCAAGTATTGGTGTAGTTGGTGGCAAGTGATTGGCTAGCTATAAAGTGGGTGGTGGGTGGTGGGGGCTCATCACCCTTGTTGAACAAATAGTATAGTGTTTTTTACACTTGTACCTCTTCTGTTGTTAAAGTGGATGACTATGTGATAAGAAACAGAAGTATCTTTTGTAGCCTTAAATCTTGCAGAACTAGTGCAAATAATTTAACGCACGACCTGCTTGTTATGGGCAAAACATTGGTTTTATTGTTTATTATTTATAAACTATTTCATATAATAAATTCATTTTATAAACTGCTGCTGCAGGATGCATTTTAAGGATTTATTTTTGAATGAAAATATTATTTACATTGGTAAGAAAAAGTCTTGCGAGAGTGTTTTTGACACCAATATTTTTTTACCTCTTTTTCTCTTAAGATGCGTTATTTATAGTGTGGTTTTGTTTAGTTTCCCATCTGATGTTGTCTCCTCCTCGGCAGATCGGTTTGTTATTAACATAGATTTGGTGTTTTTTGTTTTTTCCAGGTCCAGAGCAAGAAGCACACCGATTGTATTACAAGACGTCAGTTTTTGGAAGATAGCAAGTCGTTCACGTTGCATAACTTAGTTCCTGGTAATTATAGTCTGAGAATACATGCTACCTCGTTGGCCGGCAACGGTGAATATACTCCGTACAAATATTTTGAAATAAGGGTGAGTATTTTGATGGTGTTGAGTTAATTGGTTGTTAAGTTGTAAGGCCAGTTTTTACTTTCTCTTGCCTGTATGAATATATAGGAAGGAAAGTATTGTTTTCATGTCGATTTTAAGAAATCGAGTTTTCACCGGATCTATACGTTTTCAGACCCCCTGAACCCAAAAAACATGTTTTTAGCGATTGGTCTGTGTGTGTGTATACAAAATATCTCAAGAACGGAACATCGTACGAACTTGAAACTTGAAACTTAAGTTACATACCACTACCGGACTCGACACGAACATTTTCATCAAGATCGGTCAAACGGAAGTAGTAGTTAATTCGTGTAATTTTTCACTTTTTTGCGATTTTCTCAAAAACTAGTCCTACGATTTTATTAAAAATCGCCTGGTTTACTTAATTTTTTATTCTCTACAAGATAGGGTAGGCGTCATGTTTGCTGAAATTCTGGGTGAGGCTGTTTTCACGTAAAAACATTGTTCTTTTAAGATTACGGTTTTAATATGCAATTTAGAGCAAAAATTTATATAATAAAAGTTGTAGAGAATTTAAAATTCTACAACTTTTATTTCAAACATTTTTTTTTTTGTATAACGCTTAGTTTAGCGGTAATTTGCAATTTTCTGTTTTTTTCTCACGAAAACGTGAGAAAAATCGATTTTTTTAACATTTGGGCCTTAGTATGCTTTTTACGACAAAAGTGTATATAATAAAATTTATAGAAAATTAAGAGATCTACAACTTTTATTTAGAGCATTTTTTTCTACAGAGCCTAGTTTAGCGTGAAAGTGTGATTTTCCGGTTTTTTTTTTTAGCCAAATTGAGTTCGATTTTCATTTTGCGTCATTCACTCATGATTAATATAAGGTTATGTTTTTGAGGTTAGTTTTTGTTTATTTCTAATATTTTATTAATAATGTTAGGTTTATTATTAATTATTTGCATAGGCAAGAGAAAGTTGTGTGAGTGTTTCACACCAGATTTTTAAATTTAAGTTAAAAAGAGTTGAATACTGGTGAGTATGATTAATTGCATCACGAGATTTGATATACAGTAGTTGTTTGATACGTTCATTAAATGGTAGTGTTGTGTTTGTTTGTTTAGGTCATCAGCCAAAAGGCTGGTTTGAACCTGTAGAGGTTTTACTAAGTAAAACGAGGAGTCAGGTGGTTTACCATTGCCACAACTCACTGAGTTGAAAAGTATGCTTATCAGCAAGCCGGGGCCCTCTGAAAAGGACATATTTTCCACTCTGTAAATGACACCTTCACTTCTTTCACCACAGGGTCTGGCTGTATAATGAAATTCATTACTTTCAGAAGAGATAACTCTGATTAGTGTTTTTTACACCTCTACCTTTTCTGTTCTTAAATGGTCCAGCAATTTAATTGGCTGACCATGTAATAAGAAACAGAACTATTTAGTTTAGCCCTGCAACGAACAAATTGAGTGTAAATAATTTGACACTCCACCTGTCTGTTATGGGCAGTAAATGGTAGTATAAAGACGTATCTTTGTATAATGTTCGTTAAAAGGCGGATCGCATCCGAAACGGCCCCTAACGTTAATTTCGCAACATGATTTCACGGAATACATATTAGGCATAGACGGGATACAGAAAGGTACAGCAAAGGATACATAGGTGAAATAATCGCACACAGATATAACAAATTGAGATTGCACTTACTTGACGTTTGTTATTAGACAGGTCCTTGGAGTAGTCGCTTGGAGAACTGGCAGACGTTATTGTTGGCACAATGAGGTTGCAGCAGAAAAACTGAGCACTAAGGTTCACAAAATGTAATTTGACAGTAAACAAATAGCACGAAATTGTACGTTTGACGTTAGCACACATAAACACTTGACACAAATATAATTTGCATACCCGGTGCGGGGAATTGCAAGGCGTTGAAAGGAGCAATGTTAAAGGATGGATAATGCGTTAAAGATAACTGGAATAACCCGGTAATACAACAAGGACAACGTTTGTTGAACATACTACATTGAGTGCGCATTATTATGAGATTGCACGTTAGCGAATAGACATACGTTATGATCAAACTGCGGTTGGCGTTGGACGTTTGTATCCGACGACGAATGAAGCTGCACTGGAAACGGGCAGGACCCGAAAGATGGCGTGAAGATGAACACCGAAAATCACGATAGCCAACATATTCTGAGCAACAAGTAAAATTCCCTACATCAGTGCAGAAAACATCGATGCCCAATAAACATCGACATCCAACTGAAAACATCGGCTATCGATGCTCATCACTGTTTCAGACTCGTAATTAAATGTGTCTGTGACATGAAACTAATTCCGTCCGCGAAACGTTAATACATGCCCCAGATGAAGGTGAACAATGGTGTTGATAGGTACACGGGAGTAGTTGAAATGCTACAGTAAAAAGTGCTTTACTAATATTATCGTATGTTTTTTTTTTTCAGGGTCCACCTCGGATGACAGAGGGTCAGGTGATCGCAATCACTATAGTCTGTATACTGATCGTTATATTAATCGTCATGGTGATTTATCTACGCAGACAGTCGAGCAGAAATCAAGCGCAAAAGAGATTGATTGCTTCCGTTAATCCAGAATATGTCAGCACCGGTAATTATCATCATCAGTTTCCTTTCCTTTAATCGTTATTATCTGTATCTGTAATTGCGTTTAATACGTTGCAGGAGTATATTATTGCGGAACTTTTAAAATGTCTGTTAGTAGTTGTAACAGACGAAGGTCCAGGGTGTATTTAAAAAATTCTTGTTCACTTATGTTAACCCTTATAGTGCCAGCAGAATATTGTGAGTGCCTACCACCGAAAAATGCCAGGCATTTTCCACTAGGTAGTACTGGTTAAAAATGCCAGCCTATTTTTGTGCGATTGTAGCATTTCATATGTGTATCCATAACTTGGCTATTTTTAAAGATAGGCCTAACTTAAATAATACAAAAAATAATTTCTGCTCAAACATTTTTATTTTGCGGAACTTTCTTTATTAATTTTAAAAAATCACACTAAAAATTTATGTTACCCAACTTTATTTACATAATTTTAAAGATGATTTTATTATGTACAAAGTCACCTAAACTTATTTTTACGTATTGTAAAATATAAAAATACTGCGATAATTGTTTTGAAAATCCAATTTTTAGTTTTTTTACTTTGGAAAGTACGTAACTAATCTACTGTAGAACATCCTAATTTCTAATAAATTATTACATTAAAAGTTTGTAAATTAAAAATGTAGCTTACGTATAGCACTATAAACACAAGAAATAATCAGCAATAATATTATAAATAAAAATAGAGCGAAAAATAAAAATTCTATGAATTTTTTAAGTCAACGTACTATAATAAAAGGACGCTGGCATTTTTTTGGTTGAACTGCTGCTGACGTTCTAATATTAGGACGCTGGTACTGTAACAGTTAAAGATTATAGTTTTCGTTGTAATGTGAATACTTTGAAAGTGAGGCCATTTTAAGAAAAATTACCGTTTCAAATGTAAAGATAGGGAAGTGATTTTTGGACCAAATCATTTTGTCCCGGTATTGACTCGATCGCCTTGTTTTGGATCGGATGTCTCTTGCCTCAGTCAGATGCCTCGATTTTGGCAGTTGAAACGTGAACAAGTGGAAGGGATGCGTAGAATAGAATTCAGGTGGCGGAAATGAAGTTCAACAAGTGTATGTTAGGAAAGACAGGAATAAATTTGTTTTTTTATCTCTAATGTATGTATGTTGCAATCTGTTCGATTCAGAACAATGACCCAATAAGATGAGGATGTTTAATTAAACCCCAACCATCAAAGTACACTGGTGATCAATAAATTTCTAGTGTTTCTAGTGCTTTTCTAGTGTTGAAATCTGTATAAAAGTAACTACTTTTACTAGGATTTGAATCAGGAACCTTCGTCTCCGAAATCAGTTATTTGACAGCTGATTTTGGCGATGACTTGACCACTAGACCAATCTTGTGGTTTAAGAATAAATAGAGTGAGAAATTATGTAATTAGGGAAAAATTAGGCCAGCGGTTCTCAAACTTTTTTGGTGGGGTATCATTTAATATGTCTTGACGTGTTCACGTACAACCAGTGGTTCTATCTCAAAATAATTTTGTATAAACGTGGTCAAGGGCACAGAATAAGGGGAGATGCGCACGTATCATATACTTTTAACTCTACTATAAATAAATAATACACACTGATTAGTCGGTGACCACTTTTTATTTATACAAATTTGTGTCCAATCGAATTAATTTTTTGGACTGGCTTAAAACACTTCAAACAATACCTAGTTCATTATGGTAAAATCAAACAAAAATAGAAGTACTTTAATGAAAAAAATGTTCAAACAATATTATATTTAAAACTCATACATGAAATAAACATTATAACAGGATGTTGCTGCTCGGAAATTCACGGTTCGCAACCTCAGCGAGTTCACTGATTTAACGGTTTTATTTTCTTTTTCTTTTGCCCTAGAATGAATGAATGCAGGAATGATTCTATACAGGCTGTGTGACATGTAAATCTCACACACAAGTACGAATTTTGCATTCTTCTTTTCTCGAAAATAAATGATCAGAAAGATACAAAACGAAATCAATCAAATACCTGCATATCACTAGCCACGATCCTGTGTACCACCACACTTTGAAAACCGCTGAATTAGGGAATGGAGTGCTTGACAAGGTGACTTGGACAGACAGAGCTACGATAATATGGACATGTCAGTAGGATGGAAGAGAGTAGGGTGCTTAAAAGGATGCTGTAGTTGGAAGCGGAAACAAAAAGACCAGTGACAGGTCAAGTGTGAAGTGCATGGGTTCAGTTACGCATGAATTGGGATGAAGATGTGATACCAAATGAACAATGGTGAAGAGATGGGAGATGAATTGTATCGGGTCAGACCCAAGGAATCTTGGAAATGGGATAAAGACCCAAGAGGGATGATCTAATAAAAAAATTTTTTTTTAAAAAAGTTCACTTAATTTGTTGTAATTTAAAATATAAAGTATCAAATTTCAGTATATCGATCATGTTATTTCAATATGTCATGAATATATCATGACCCTTATTTCTGTCAAGATCAAGATTTTACGCTTTACTGCATTACTAACCTCAAATATAGGCCCTAGCAAAATATAAGCCACAGTGTGATATAAATAAATAAATGTATCGTAACTGTTACAATAAAATAGTTCAGTTTACACTAACTGAACTATTTCAGTTAGTTCAGTTAGTGAACTGAACTAACCGAAAATCATAAATTTTAATAACAAAAGACTGCGCGCTCTGTAAAATTTCTATTTTGTGGCTTACAACATATTGAAGCGATGAAGTCGATATAGTGTGGCAAATTATATAATATTGTAAATGATTTTGTTGAAGGTTTTTGGGCAGTTTTGTGTGCCACAGCAAAACTCTTTCAGTTCCGTACCTGAAATGTTTTTGAATTAATAAAAAAATCTTGTATAATTTGTTTTGTGTGTTTTTTTTGGTGTAGCTTATGTTCCGGATGAATGGGAAGTACCCAGAAAGCAGATTGAACTTTTGAGGGAGTTGGGTCAAGGATCTTTCGGTATGGTCTATGAAGGGATCGCCCACAACGTGGTACCGAATGAACCAACCAAACCGTGTGCGATCAAAACAGTCAATGAAACTGCCAATGATCGAGAACGTATGGAGTTTCTTAATGAAGCGTCCGTTATGAAGTGAGTGTTGAATACTAATGCGAATTTGTTTGGTATCGTATAGATAAGTGAGTCTCAAGAATGCCTTTTGCGTATGGATGGTCTGTGAGGCATGCAAGAGAAATCTGACTGTGAGACACTATATTTTATTACCGTGCAATTGCACCGTTTGTTAACCGAAATGTTACATTTCAATGAATATACTTCGTTGTGACTTGACACTTTTTCCACTTAAACCCAATTTCCTTTAAGATTTTTCTTAACGTACAAAGTTTCCAACTGAAATTCAGCCTTTTTTACTTTCTCTTGCCTGTATGAATATATAGGAAGGAAAGTATTGTTTTCATGTCGATTTTAAGAAATGAGTTTTCACCGGACGTACACGTTTTCAGACCCCCTGAACCCAGAAAACATGTTTTTAGTGATTGGTCTGTGTGTGTGTGGCTGTTTGTGTGTGTGTGTAAACAGAATATCTCAAGAACGGAACAACGTACGAACTTGAAACTTGAAACTTAAGTTGCATACCACTACCGGACCCGACACGAACATTTTCATCAAAATTGGTCAACCGGAAGTAGTAGTTTATTCGTATAATTTTTCACTTTTTTGCGATTCTCTCAAAAACTGGTCCTACGATTTTTTTAAAAATCGCCTGGTTTACTCAATTTTTTATTCTCTACAAGATAGGGTAGGCGTCATGTTTGCTGAAATTCTGGGTGAGGCTGTTTTTACGTAAAAACATAGTTTTTTAAGATTACAGCTTTAATATGCAATTTAACGCGAAAACTTATGTAATAAAAGTTGTAGAGAATTAAAAATCCTACAACTTTTATTTCAAACATTTTTTTGTGCAACGCTTAGTTTAGCAGTAATTAGCGATTTTCTGATTTTTTCTCACGAAAACATGTGAAAAATCGATTTGTTGTAAGATTTCGGCCTTAGAATGGCATTTTACGACAAAAGTGTATATAATAAATTTTATAGGAAATAAAAAGATTTACAACTTTTATTTAACACATTTTTTTCGAAAGAGCCTAGTTTAGCGTGAAAGAGTGATTTTCCGTGTTTTTGTAAGCCAAACTGAGAGGTTGATTTTCATTTTGCCTCTTTCACTAATGATTAAAATAAGGTTATGTTTATTGAGGTTAGTTTTTTGTTTATTTCTAAAGTTTTATTACTAATGTTAGGTTATATTGTTTAAATTATTTGCTTTGGAAAGAGAGAGTTGTGTGAGTGTTTCACACCAGATGTTTTCAAAACCGGTAACAATGTTTCACATATCAGCATCATTTCCTGGTTGTCAAAAAAAAACGGTTGATGAGGAATTATCTTCTTCACTATCTTTAACTGCCTTCTTTATTTTTTGAACTGTGAAAGCGAAGCATCACAGTAGTTAGCCAAGGAAAGGTATTTTTGTTTAGCTTCAACTTCACAGAATTTTTTTTTACATTGCATAATAGATTTCGTTTAGCACTGTGAACAGTTTGACCGCGTTTTCAAGAAACCGACATTTCCGTTTACTGTAACTAAAAGTTATATTCATACTGTTAACCTGCAAAAGGTTCCATGTTGTATTGTATGTTCTTTAAGTATTGTTTACATTGTTGTGGTGTGACAGACTGATACCAGAGCAGTCGCGCATGGACACTGATGCTTTCCCCCTTTACCCCTCACTAAAACCAAAGGCAAACTCGTAATTTATCTTTTCATAATTTAAAGGCACAAATCCAATTTTTCGGTGATACAATTTTTGTTCATATGCCTGAAGATTGAATGCCTCTTATCAATTAATGCTTCATATTCAAACAAAATTTGGTATAAAACACTTACACAGCTATCTCTTGCCAATGTATAAAAGGATGTATGTTTTTGTTGATGTACACATGTACTTTGTCGTGATTTGGGTTTAATATTTGCCGGCGGCGTAGCAACGCACACTGCCGTTTAACGCTAGTTTATTATATAAAATAGAACAACCTTAGTTAGGGTAAAAGTTGGTCTCGAATTGCAATGTAATAGATTTTGAGTTTGTTGTGTAGTGATTTAACGATTTGTTTGTATTGTTGTTAGAAAGAATTTTTCTTTGGGTGTAAAATTATCTATCGGCGTTTTATGCAAATGAATAATAATAATAATAATTTGTTGTGTTTTTGCAGAGCGTTCAACACATATCATGTGGTGCGTTTACTCGGTGTCGTGTCTCAGGGCCAGCCGACTCTTGTTGTTATGGAACTGATGGCCAATGGTGATCTCAAAACGTATTTGAGATCGCATCGGCCGGACCTTACCGAAGAGCCTCGCAAACAGCCTCCTACATTAAAGGTAAAATCATTCGATATTTGTTTTGTTTATTGTTTGGGTAATCAGCCGAATTAAGTAAAATTAATTAGGGGTGAGGTGGTTTACCAGTGCCTTCGTCACTGAGTGGAAAAGTATGCTCATCTGCATGCCGCGTCCTCTAAAAAGCAGCATCTAATGGGTGTTTTCTTAAGGACGCAACCCTGATTATAAGAAGATAGAAGTAATACATCGGTAAATTTTCTGTCCCCCAATCGGTATGTTGGCAACAGTGTACTCAAGGCCAACTAACTAAGACAGTTAACCCATCTGCAGCGGTACGCGTAAAATTATGTGTCTTTGATAAGTGTGTAAGTATTCAACAGTCTGTCTAGTTTGTGGAGGTCATTCAAGGCCTACCCTAGTAACATGTGTAGTTTAAATGTAGCCAATGAAACAAGGTACAAGCTATGCTTTTCAGAAACAAAATACGATACGTGGGAAATTTTCTATTGATGTCTAAATGTTGTGGTAAAACTGATTGTATACACGTTTTTTAATGACTCTGTTCGAGGCTAATAGTTCATGGAAAAATTTAGTTAGAAGTGCGTTTAAAAGCTAGAATTGTAGAGGGGGATGTTTTACGTAGGAGTGTGATCTTTGCAAGGTCAAGCATAGCTCATTGGGTACAAGAGAGAGATCAAAACATCTGTATGTCTGTATTCTGTAATATTTTTACGTTCCCCTTTCCATAAGATTTATGGCCACCCTTCAAAAATATACTACGATTGTTATATATGTATTTGTTCACAAAATCACGCTCTTTTATAGGTTGCTTTTATATATGTAATATCTGTACGAATGGTTCAATGAACTGAGTTGAAAGACGCGGAATTTTGTACTTTCCTTCAGTCTGACTGCATATCCCACTTTGTTTTTATTAGCTGTGGCATATAGTGGTGAGTTTGTTTAATACGTTACGTTTAATACACGTACGTTACATCAAATTTTTTGTTAGACATTTTTCTATAATACCAACTAAAAAAAACAGGAAAAAAAATATGTAGGCTTGAAATTTTAGCTTCAAAGCTGAAAATGTACACGAATTGCAACATGTTTTTCGTAAGTTAGCTTTATAAGGCGTACCACAATTCCAGGAAGACCTCATTTCACCTGGTGAACTGAAATCCAGGCGAAACTTTCGCTAGCTGTAACTCGCTAACGAAGCGTTTTCGGACCTATGTTTATATAACATTTTTTCATTATTTTTACTAGTACAATGTGCTGTAGAAGTGGGGGGAGAACTTCATGAATCACCCTGTATTGTGTCACCAATGGTTTTTTTACAAGGAAGAACCGGGTGTTTTATTAAGGACGCAACCCTGATTATAAGAAGATAGTAGTAATACAATGTTTTCATTGCAATTTGCTATTCATTTGTAAAATAATAATTTAGATTAATTGATAATTTGTAAAGTACGGAAAATAAAAATATGCCGTAGATTGTGGCTTTTAATATAGGGTTGCGTTCTTAATAAAACACCCGGTTCTTCCTTGGAAATAATCATTGCTGACACAATATAACGAAACGACTGCTGTCACCACACTAATGCTTGATTGGAACATTTTAACTGTCTTAGGTAGTAGGCCTTGAGTACACTGTTGCCAACATACCGATTGGGGGAGAGAAAATTCACTGATTTATTACTTCTATTATCGTATAATCAGGGTTGCGTCCTTAAAAAAACACCCGTTACTGTCCACCCTGCTAATCACACCTTCAAAAATTTTAAATTAGTTTTATATATTGCTTGAGTCGCAGCTCCGTGTAGTTGGGAGGAATGCAGTGCGTTGTTATAGTAGTGGGAGAATGAATGAGTGTTAGTAGTGTTTCACAGCTGATGCATTTGTACTGGTAGCGTGTACTAACTAGACGAAAATAATATTCTTATCATCTGGCGCATTAATTTAACAAATACCTTTACCGGGTTATTAACTTGGTCGGATTCATAATATTTAACTTACCAATCTATATCAAAATATGTAAATATATAAATATAATAATTACAAACAAATATGTTAAATACAGAAAGTTTGAAAACGAATGTTTTGTATCAGAGTAATACCAGGTGATTTTTTAGTCCTGTTACCCAATTGTTAATGTCTGGTAATTTTTTTCTAAGAAAGGGATATTTTGTTTTGTGACACAAAGTTGGTAGCCCTACTCAACCAATATAGATACGACAGTTTGAGTTGATTCTCCTTGTGTTGCGTAAAATTTTGTGCTGTTTCCAGTTGTGTTACGAACAGAATGTCTTTTACCCTAGAACAACGGGTTTTCATTCTTGAACAATATTTTGCTACAAAATCGTATGCGAGTGTAAAAGAATCATTTCAGATTAAATTTTTTGGTGTTCGTCCACTCTATTCTAGTCAATTTCTAGGCTAACTAACTGATTTTTAGAGGTAGGTATTGTTTGCAGCAGAAAACGTAGTGGTCGACCAACTCTCTTGACAGATGACGTTAAGAGAATGTGAAAACAAGATTGCTCAATTCTCCATGGAAAAGTTTACAAAAACTTTCCTCGCATGTTGATTTGTCATGTTCGAGTGCTCAGAAAGCTGCTAAAAAATTGAAATTGTATCCGAATCACATACGATTAGTTCTAGAGCTTCAGCCTCCAGATTTAAACAAGAGATTGTTTTAGGATAAAAGACATTCTGTTAGTAGCACGACCGGAAATGGCACAAAATTTTACACAGCTCAAGGAGAATCAACTCACACTGCCATATCCATACTGGTTGAGTAGGGCTACCAACTTAGTGTCACAAAACAAAATTTATTTTTTTTAGAAAAATATTACCAGACATTAACAATTGGGTAACAGGACTAAAAAATCACTCTGTAGAACAATATTGTTCTTCCAGCATGCGTGTCACTCATTCATTATACCTCACCCTCACCCGCACCCGCACCCTTCACCCCCCAACTACACGGAGCTTGGAACCGCACAGTAGATGACTGAAGATGTAACACCTTCCGTGGATTTTTAACAAATGTTTAAGTTTCAAATGATATTGTGTACTCTAATGATGGTGAATCCACCGAAACATGTGCAAGTAATAAATAGAAAAAAATCAAGGCAGCTTAAAAGGTTTGTGAAATTTATTGTGTAAATTTATAACATGTAATAGAATAAATAGCTGTGTAATTGTTTTTGTGGTTTGTTTAATCATTTGTATTTTTTTTTTTGCAGAGGATACTTCAAATGGCGATAGAAATAGCTGACGGTATGGCGTATCTTTCCGCAAAGAAATTTGTCCATCGTGATTTAGCCGCCCGCAATTGTATGGTGGCTGAAGATCTGACTGTAAAAATTGGCGATTTTGGAATGACCCGCGATATTTACGAAACTGATTATTACAGAAAAGGTAAGCGATGTTTAAATTTAAATGTATAAATGATTGGTGGATGGGGTAACAAGACTTCCGGTGAAGTCTTTTCGTAATTTATGTGTGAACGGGTTAGAGTGTGCAAATTGTGTTGTTTAGGTCATCAGCTTAAAGGCTGGTTTGAACCTATAAGGGCTTTACTAAGTAAAACTAGGCGTGAGGTGGTTTTTACCATTGCGTGCCTCACCGAGTGGAAAATTATGCTTATCAGCATGCCAAGCCATTCAAAAAGCATCTACTTTCCATCCTGCAAATGACATCTTCACTTTATTCACCACAGGGTCTGGCTGTACAATGAAATTCATGATTCTTGGAGGAGTTAACTCTGATTAGTATCTTTACACCTCTATCTCTTCTGTTGTTAAGTTCTTCAGTCTTACAATTGGCTGACCAAGTGGTAAGAAACAGAACCGCTTTTAATAGCCATGGAACTAATGGATTGAATGAAAATAATTTAACGCCGCAGCACTTGCCTGTTATGGGCAATAAGAGTGAAGAGTAAATATTTTTATAAATTGGTATAGCCTGATTTTTGTAAGGAGAGCGCTGGGCGAAACAACCGTCTGCATTAGTATATAGTCCAGCCTCTCTTAGTTTGCTCGTAATGTAAACAAATAATGACATCGCTGAGCATGCGCATTATATCAAAATGTGTACACCCTGATTAAAGAGCAACAACAAAATACTTTCAAAAGTATTTAAATACAAAATACTTTTAAAAGTAGTTTTATAAATGAAATTTTTAAGCCTACATCACATCATGACTGATGTTTTTAGTACTTTAAGTACTTATAATTTAAAAAATAGTTAACTTATTAGGAATACGACATCCGTAAAGTCGCAGACTTTAGCGTGCACCCTGTAGTAGGTGGCTTTTGTTTGTTGATGGTAGGAGCAAACTAAGAACAGCTGAACTGTAGTCTTGTATGTACTGCAATAGTGCAGCGTATGAAATCAACAATGGAACAACATGCCTACAAAATAGAATGGGTGTTGTCAATTTTCAACAACACTCTGACTGTACATCTAACTGTAGGTCAGAGGGGTGTGCAGGGTCCAAGTCAAGTATGCGCAACCATGCGTAACCCAGCAATTGGCTTGGTCTTTAGACTCTCTTCCCTTAAAAAAGTAAATAAATATTAAGTATATTTTGTTTTGTGTAATGTAGGTACGAAAGGTCTTCTTCCGGTCAGATGGATGGCGCCGGAAAGTTTGAAAGATGGCGTTTTCACCAGCTTCTCTGACGTGTGGAGTTATGGTGTTGTCCTATGGGAAATGGCTACATTGGCATCGCAGCCTTATCAGGTCAGTGAACAGATAAATAAATTACATAAATTTATTGACTGAATTTCAGTTAAAATTGAGTTTTATTTTTTTTAATAGCTTGAATTTCTATCATCTCCTAGGTAACATTGAAAGAAAGGTAACCCTGAAAGGGAATAAAATAGAGCAACGTAAGTCTTTTAAGTATCTTGGATTCCTGTTAATTGAAGTGATGAGGTATGCCAAAGAGGGTCGCAATGGCCGAGGAGGCATTTGGCAGGAAAAGATTTTGTGCAGTGGGCTTGATTTGGAATTGCAGAAGTGATTAGCCATGTATAGGGAGTGGAGAGGTGGACTTTGAGGAGCCAGGATGAGAGGGGGTTGGAGGCCCTGGAAGTGTGGGTTTGGAGAAGAAGGATGGGAAGAGTCAGTAATGAAGAGGGGCTTCATGGAGTGCAGGAGAAGAGGGGTCTGGTGATGGTGAAAATGAGGAAACACAGGTGGCTGGGTCACTGGTTGAGAAAGGAGTGTCCAATTGCAGACATGCTTTTTTTTTTGCGCCCTGGAGACTCCAGGAGGAGTATAGGACATGTCGTCAGATATAACACCTGAAATATATATATAAGAATCACGCAATGTATCGCTACTATCAAGAAAGAAATTCTTGTACGCTATAAAAAGTTTCACCGATCAAGTAATTTTTCAGATTCTTTTTAAAGGAATTCAAATTCTCACAACACTTTAAAAATTGGGGTAATTTATTCATGAATTTTCTCCCTGCATAAGTAGGTTTTTGTTCAAACAATTTTGTGGAGTGATTAGCCACATAATAATCATTCCTGTTTCTCGTGTTATGATTGTGAACATTGAAATTCTGCATTAAATTATTTCGCCTAACATACATCTTCTTCTTCTTAAGGTGCCAATCCGTTTCGAATGTTGGACACCATCATGGCGATCCTCACTTTGTCAACTGCAGCTCTAAACAGTTGCGGAGTAGTTTTATTGAACCAGGTTCTAAGGTTCTTTAACCAGGTTCTAAGGTTCTTTAACCAGGATATTCTTCTTCGACCTGGGCCCCTTTGTCCCAATATTTTTCCTTGTAGTATGGATTGCAGAAGTTCATACCTTTCTCCATTCCTCATAATGTGTCCCAAGATATTACTAACATACATAATCACCTCAAAAATGTAGAGGGAGGGAACTGTAAGCAATTTAAGCTCCTTAAATTGTGGTGTGGATGAGGTTAGCTGGTTAGCTCCCACCATACACCATAAAATGCTGGAGGAATCGGTTAATGGGAGGGTGTTAAGAGGGCGCAAAAGGTGCAAGATTCTTGATAATGTGAAACAGGGAAGAAGGTACGAGGAGGCGAAGAGGTTTGCGCAAGATAGGGAGAGATGGAGGACTGAATTTAGAGACTGCCGTGAAGCAGAACACGAATGATGATGATGATCATCTCCTAGTGGTAGCACTGGGTGTTTGACAAAAACTAGTTGAGGATAGATCTTGCGGGACCCTCCTGAGCAGTAGGGATGTAGGTATAGAAATCTAATCTTGTAGAATATTTATTCGGTTGGCCTACATGAAAATTTGATATGTAGAAATAAGTAAAATGTTGCCTGTTACCTCCTTTCACAGGGTGATTACTCGTGATGAGTGGGGGGAATAGGGAAAGACAGGAATATAGGGATAAGAACAGACTCACATTAACTAGTATTGTATGCAGTTTAGAATGTGCGTTTTATTTGCGTCTGTTTTGATTTTAAATAAAGTGAAATTTCAATATTTATTAATCATTTTTTTCCTGAGTAATTCACATGAATCTTTTCAGAATTAAATTTTCTACAAATTTATTTAAGAAAAAATAAACCTTTATTTATTATTTATTGAAGTAATCTTACGTTAAACACAAAAATGTGTTATTTCTTTGCACCAATTCTTGTGTTTTATGTAAGATATCTCTGAAAGTATTGCATTTACAGCTCTGGAACCAATTTTATTCAATTTTTCAGATTAAAAAGCATAAGAAACAATCATATTTGTATCTTTGTAACTACCTTTAACATTTTTATATGGCCTTACTTCACCGAGGGTACAGAGTTCTAGGTGAAATTTTTCGCTAGCCATAACTCGCTAACTAAGCGTTTTCAGGCACGTGTTTATATGAACTTTTTTTCTTATTTTTAGCTATAGAATGAGATCGCAAGAGATTGCCGTATAGTTTTGAATCACCCGGTATAAGTAGTCCTATTACATAATTAGAATACGAGATAAAATTAAACCATTGTGAGCTGATATTAGCGATTTTTTATCATTTATTCTGGCGATTTGTTTTAATGCAAATACCCCAGATGATATTTTACCGCAGATTTGATCCGTATAATAATACATCGTTTGTATTCTATTTTTCCCTGGCACCACTAAATAGATATAACTGTAAGTTTATTAAGATGTTTTCTTGTTTGGTTTTGTGCAGGGGCTTTCAAACGACCAAGTATTAAAGTACGTAAAACTACGAAGTGTTGACCAGACGAACATTAGTTAACGAATCCGATGATAGTTAATAAACGTTAGTTAATGAACGTTGTGACAATTATGTTGCCAACCGACGTTGGCGACACTGTATTAGAGGTTAACAACTTGTAACAATTGAAATGTCATTATTATATACCGAAGATCTTGTTTTCCAAACATGATTATGTGTTTATTCTTGAGACTTATTCCACTTATAAAGCTTACATGAAATAATATAGTATAAGTAATCCTATTACATAAATAGAATACGAGATGAAATTAAACCATTGTGAGCTGGTATTAGCAATTTTTTATCATTTATTCTGGCGATTTGTTTTAATGCAAATACCCCAGATGATATTTTACCGCAGATTTTTGATCTGTATAATAATACATTGTTTGTATTCTTTTTTTCACTGGCACCACTAAATAATAGATATAACTGTAAGTTTATTAAGATGTTTTCTTGTTTGGTTTTGTGCAGGGCCTTTCCAACGACCAAGTATTAAAGTATGTAATAGATGGCGGTGTGATGGAGCGACCCGATAATTGTCCCGACAAACTTTACAACTTGATGAGGTTATGTTGGCAACACAAGCCGACGTTGCGGCCGAACTTTCTCGATCTGGTTACGTATCTGTTAACGGATTCGAGCCCCGATTTCTCGTCGGTTTCGTTTTATCACAGCGAAGAGGGCTTGGAACTGAGAGGCGGCACGACGAGCGTCGGTGGCGTCGGCGGCGCGATCGGTGGCGAAGAAGAAACGCCATTGTGCATCACGAGAGAGGTGGAAGACTTTTCGCTGAGCGACGACGAAGATTTCAAACACCCGCAGTCGAGCGGCAGCAGTAAAGTGAGCAACGGTAGTACGACGCCGACTCCAAACGGTTACATCGTACGGCATCATCATAACGGTAACAATATAAAAACTACAAAGTGTTGACCAGACGAACATTAGTTAACGACCGTTAGTTAACGAATCCGATGATGATAGTTAATAAACGTTAGTTAACGACACGTTAGTTAATGAACGTTGTGACAATCATTTTTATCGCTATATATATACACTATTATATTGTAAATAAATAAATGAATAATGTTTTACTGTATTATAATATATATAAATAAATAAATATAAATAGAGGATAATAATTATTATTAAGTAATTTTACGAATA
Source organism: Catonia carolina (assembly GCA_035578175.1). Classification (NCBI taxonomy): domain Eukaryota; kingdom Metazoa; phylum Arthropoda; class Insecta; order Hemiptera; family Achilidae; genus Catonia; species Catonia carolina. Next base: position 438,962,125 of record JAQMRL010000001.1, on the reverse strand, counting down.
GAAAAACTAGTTGAATCATTTTTTAGCGCGTAATGTTGATTGTTATTTTCGTTTACTGGTTCGATTAACGTTAATTATTTATTTTATGTATTCATCAAATATATATACACTTCCTCAGGATCGGTAGTATTTTTTACGATTTTTTTCGAGTAGTTGGTTTGTTTTTTAACTGATTCTCGTTCGGTAAACGTGAGGAACAAATTTTTTATTAATCTCGTAAGTTGATATTAAATTATAATCGTTTAAATTCATCACCCGATAATTTTCACTGTTGATCGTGAAGGTTATGTTTTTTTTTTTTTTTGAGTTTGCAATATCTTAATATTGTTATAATGGTCGGTCTTGTGTACATAACTGGGGAATCTAATCAGGGATCTTTATCTTTCCAGTGTTGTACTCTGTACTCCTGCACCACCGAGTTGGGTCACAAAATAATTTTCAATACCGTATAAAATTTGAATTATTACAAAAAAATTAATTAATAACAATAAAAAATATTAAAAAAAAACTTACTGACCACGGCTTTTGTTTTTAGTCGTATTAGAATGTTTGAATAATGTAATTAGGTTTATTATTATTATAATGTTAGTTTATTATATACACTGGCCAAAGATTTGTTCCAAATAGTTTTTAATTATTATTATTACTATATTAGTTTTATTGTTATTATTATTAATTTTTAGCTAATTTTTTTGTTTTTTTTTCTCTTAGGAACAAGTCAAAATATAAATGTAATCTAATGTATTTATGAATTACGCGAACGTGTGTCTAGATAGTATTAATGTATTTTTTTATATATTATTTATTTAGGTATTGTGCAGTTTATTTTAATTTTTTGAAGGCTAGCTGAATGTATTAATGTGTTTTTGTTCTTTTAAGAGTACAGAAAATAATATTGAAGTAAAATTAACGAATAACACCACAAACGGTTTCCATCTGATGAGATTTTTTATGGATTTTTAAGTACTGGATATACGAATATGTTATGCATGAGAAGTTGTTATTCAGTTGTATAAAAAAAACAAAAACACCTTCTCCCTTTACAATTTATCGCTACAATACCCAGACAATTGACGATAACAGACACTTTATTCCACTCCACAAGAGTGCACTCGGCACCCACGATTTCTCGCATAATGGCCAGCGATGATGTATCGTTACCTGAAGTTCAAAAGGTTAACACTTTCCAGTCTACAATTTTTTTCACGACTTTGCACTACAGACTAAAAAGTAAATTATACGTATCTTGCACTGTAGACTGACGTTTTTTCAACTTTTTCATAAAATCAGTGTGCAGTCACTTCAGTTCTTATCAACAAGGGTATTATATGAAAATAAAGTTTGAAATTTGCTCCTTTTAACCGTATATTTAGTTTAAGTCAATTATTAAGTTCTTTATAAAATAATACTATTTACAATTACTCTTAATTTACACATTTCTGAAAATTTTTATATGAAACTTATATCAATATCGCTTTCATTCTCCGCAGGGTCGTATGATTCATCAATGTCCGTGTCATCTAATTCTGACCCAGAATCTTCTGCAAAACAATCTAATGCATCTCTAGACATCGTTTCATGAAATGTATAATAGCACAATAACAGTAAAACACATACACTGCAAACAGCGTGGCCTTGTAACCCGCTATGTCGGTACTTGATAGTAGACGCTACGGTTCGATCTCGTGCAATTAGTAGCAATCGATAGTTTCGTCGATATATCAGAAAATACTACTTACTTAAACACCGACACATTAATTTTACATTTAATGGGCTATTGAGACATTTAACGAACTTTTTCCTACATAAACGTTTACTAAATTTTGCCGACATAAACATACATTAAAATGTATCACTATTATGTCGGTACCATTAATATATATTTATGAGCTAATGGTTACATTTAATTGATTGTTTTTTTTTATTATTAAAATGATTATTTTCAATGAATATTTAAAATAAACTATTTTCTTCGCTTCTTTTAAATATACATTAATTTATAAGCAATACATAATTAATGTCTAATTATGTGCGATACAATTTTTTTTTGGTTTAACGTCCGACTGTTCTGCAATTACTGTTAATGTAGATGATACAATGGTGCTACCATAGTTAGGTAAGTTGATTTCCAGTGCACTTTATCAGTTTACGTAAATGGTAATTGTAAATGGTAATAATAAAAGTAATTTATATAGTTTGTTTTTTGTTTTGATGTGATTTTTAGTGGGAAAAAATTATTTATTATTAATAATCTTGAAATTTAGGTCTATTTCTAAACCACCAGAATATGGTACTTTATAAGTCTGTGCGTACAATTGCAATTATAGATATCAGACGAACTAATGTCCCATAGCCGAGCGAGTGAGAGGGATATATGTGGCATCACTACGCATTCTTTCAAAGGTCTTTACCATTATAATCCAAATCTGAAAACATACTACAGTCGTTATCTTGCTTATTAGTTCACTGCATGCATAAACGCTTGCTCACAACAATGAGTGAAATTATACGACAATGTTATTGGAACGGCGCGTATGGCTTGTGCGAGTGAGAGCGTTATGCATTCTCTCATTCCCACGGCTAGGGGACTTTAGTTCATCTGAATACTGTACTTGTAATTTACAAAATCATTGATGGTTTTTTGTCGATTTTTTTTGTCTAGTCTTCAATGAGTTAAATAAAACGCAGTCTTGCCACTACAAATATTTAAAAAAAAATAATACCTTCTAACCTAACCTGTATGTAAAATATAATATGTTATTACTTTATAGACATACGAAGTGGTTAACTATTTTTTTAAAGATATTATTTAATTTTTTGTCGATTGAAACAAGAATGTTTAACTATTAATTTTTAAAGATTATTATTAATAAAGTAATTATTGTGTTTTTTTTAAATGTATGTAGATATAATTTTTTATATGTTAAAAAATAATGGCTTTTATTAGTATTTTTTTCATTAACATTGAATTTTTTCCAAAGTTTTTTAGGTAGTAATTTAAACTATTTTTCATCTGAATAGTACAGTGTAAGTTAATTTATCAAAGTATCGCAAAATTTTTGATACCAGTTTGTGTTTGATCATTGCATTTTATTAGGGATGTATCGATTCGTGATAACACCAATACTTGAAAAAAATAATCGAGAATCGACTATAAAAAGTAGATTTTCGATACTGATTCTCTAGTTTGCGAAGTTTGGGAAAAATTCCGTATTTTTTTTTTTAAATAAAAGATATTTAATATTTATACAGTTGGGTAATTTTGGCTTGGGAGGGGGAAATTTTTCCAGTTGAAAAGTGTTTTAAATTGTTGTCATATTAAATAATTAATTAGACGAATTTTAATCATATACCGGAGTCAGATCGCTTGTTTTAATCAATTTGAGACAAGAGTGCTTCCTTCACTTATGGACGACTATATGTCGGACTTTTTAGAGATGGAAGTGCAGAAAAACAATTTATTTTGCTACCATTGGGCAACAAAACCACAAATATTGTATGTAGAGAGGATTTTAAATAATTTAATGAGGCCTACATTAGCTGCTGTGAAGCGAAGCGAGCAAGGGTTGCTAGTCGAATTTTGAAAGAGGTCGATCACAATTTGATACAATCAGCTCACGAGATCGGGCATTCACAGTGAATAAATTGTAGTACAGTACACGTTTATTATGGTCGCGTGGGTTTTCTTCATTTTATAATTTTTTTCGTTGCGTAAAACTACGCTCAAAGAGCGGATGTGTCGAAGTGCACTCGATTATTTAGAGTAGTTCCAATTGATCGATCAGCATTTTTGTATTGTAGTAAAAAAAGAACTTCCAGATATGGTTTGGAAGATGAGGTCATTCTTCTTCTTCAGGTGCCTTCTCCATTACGAAGGTTGGCTATCATCATCATGGTCAGTCGCACCTTGTCCACTGCTGCTCTGAAAAGGTCATGCGACCAGCAGTTAAACGCTTCTCTCAGGTTTCTTAACCAGGATATTCGTCTGGGTCCCATCGAGCGTTATTATGAGGTTATTAGAAAAGGTTAATTTATGTTTCATTGTGCGTTTGTGTAGTTTCATTGCATGTATCGTAATGTTATATTATAAAAAAAAGTTTTCAGTTTCGGTTTGATTAGATTTCGTGATTTTAAGTTAAATAATAGTTTTATTTTAATTCTATTTTATATATTTAATTTCACTAACCTTCTTTTTAAACTGTGTGAACTTTTATCTTTACTTATACGTGTTTCGGTGGATCCACCATCATCAGGGTAAATAACATAATTGAAACTAAAAGAATTTTTTATTTATTTAAAATCTATAGAAGATGATACATCTTCAACAAATGACTGAAGTTGTATCTGTAGATTTTGAATAAATAAAAAGATTTATTAGTTTCAATTATATGTTATTTACTCTGATGATGGTGGATCCACCGAAACACGTGTAAGTAAAGATAAAAGTTGATGCAGTTTAAAAAGAAGTTTAGTGAAATTTATTTTATAAATTCATAATATAAAATAGAATGAATTTCAAACTGCAGGATGCATTATAAAGTTTTATTATAATTTTATTTTAGTAGTGGGATTCATTATTGGTTTCAGAATCGAGAATTGATTTCTTGTTTCGTGGTATCTGAATCAGTATCAAAAATCGATTTCTTGTTTCTTGGTATCTGAGTCAATATCGAGAATTGATTTCTTGTTGGTATCTGAATCAGTATCGAGAATCGATTTCTTGTTTCTTGGTATCTGAGTCAGTATCGAGAATCGAAAAATATTGGTATTGATACATCACTATTGCATTTCAAAAAATTTCTTATCCATGTACAGTATTGACTTGACATAGAAATTAATTTCTGCTTTACAATCGTGTCACTAAAGGAAATATCGCAGAATTTAAATTGTACCATATTATAAATAAAAGTTTGGTCTCGAAAACAATCGACACACTTTTTAAAAAACAATTTTATTTAATTCCATATACATGGGAATCGAACAAAGGACTTTTACATATACACTGTAAAAAACATTCATGTTCATTGTATGCGGTTGAGTACAAGACTGCTATTGTTCTATTAACCTAAAGAAAAATACAATAAAGAATTCTTAGAACTAAAGCCTAAACTATCAACTTACCACTAGTATCTTATTCTATAACTTAAATGAATATAATGAATGAATTTTGAAAAAATTGTCTTTCGATAGTAATATATATACAATCAAATGCAATTTTCTTTCAATTTGTCTTACAAATATTTCTGTTAAACGCTTTTTCCATTTCACATCGTTAAATATGTTTGTTACAATCTCTATTTTGAGTCATTCTATAAATGTGTCGATAAAATTTAATGTTTGAGGTTTCTATAATTTGGTACACTTCTACTTTTGATTTTGGTCTAAATTTTTTTAATATTTTATTTGGTCGAAAAAAGTTTCTTAGAATTCTTCTGTCAATTTTTAAAAGTTTTTTCCATTTTTCAATCTCCATAAATTATTACAGTTTTAAAAACAGGGTTTTGTAATATCTTAAGTTTTATTCTGATTGAAATATTTTTTTAATGTTTTATTTTAAGTCACGTCGACAGCTTGGTCATTAGTGATTTACTGTAGGTTTTGGTACTGTAACTGTGAAAATTTACATGTGAAAAATAATTTTACATGTGAAAATTTCCAGACCGTAGCTGGTTGCGCCACAACTTGAATTTATAGTTGAAGGGTTGAGGGTGGCGCCGCTGTGGTTTGTGTCGTAACAGCTGACCAGAGACTCGCTCATCAGTACACGCCGGAGGCAGTCGGTTCGCAGCTTTTATTGTAGGGCGCCACCACGCTTCATAAATGCGCCACGCATACAGTCCACAGCAGCGCCCTCAACCCTTTAACTTTAAATTCAAATAGTGGCGCAACCAGTAGCCAGGAATTGAACCCAGGGCCTTTCGCTTTCAAGGCTAGCGCACTAATCACTATATTCTTAAGGCAGTCAAAATATTTTTTTATGTTAAGACATTACTGTATATATTGTATAAAACTATTTCATAATTCTTTAAAAAAATTTTTTTGTTTTGAAACAAGGAAATTAAACTGGTTATATCAATGTAACATAAAATTTAAATTTGAAATCGAATAAAGAATCTTCAGAATAACAATCCAAACCATTTAATACAGATCATTTTGTTCATTTTTCAATCGATAAAAATAAAATAGGCTATTTTGTAAATGTTAGTGAAAATATATGAAAGCCGCCTTACTATATTATATAATTGTATATTATAACATGGCATATCGAACTATTATAAATTATATAATTTTTGTATTAATTTAATTGTAATTAATTAATTGAATTGTTGATGTTATTATTAATAATGATAATAATTATTGTTAAAAATATTTGTAAATTTTGATGATTATAATTTTTTTTTCGTTTGTATTTTTACTGAAAAATGTATAATTATGTAATCACTGTAAAATGTTTATTATTATTATTATTATTATTATTTTGTTTATATGATGCTCAGAATTTTTACATGTTTTTATTACGATTATTATTATTATTATTACTATTACTATTACTATAAATATATAATGTAATTTAATATAATATTAAGTAATGTTAATGTATGATATTAATACGCTACCTACATTTTATTTATTTATTTATTATTTATGTATTTATTTATTATATAACGTATCATAATTATTATTATTATTATAATAGAAACTAATTCATCTGAAGTTTCATGGTAACCGACACCCCGGCGTACGGCAAAATACAATAAGTTTGTATTACCGCAATGGTTTAATTTATTTCAATGAATTTTTGTGCTTGCTTTTACATTCTGTTTTTTTTTATTTATTATCATTAAAAATATTGACCATTTTCAATTTATTAACATATTTAGTGTTGCAGATGCATGTATGAGTCTTAACACTTTGAGTGCTAGGGACAAAAACGTGGACGTTCATAGAATGCTGGCCATTTTTGTCAATATTTGAAATATTGTAAAAATAACATTATATAATGAGTATTAAGATGGTACTAACATGGCGGCTGGAAACATCAAATCTTCTAGTTTTCAATGGTGTATTATCAGTTGTTAAATTGTACTAATAAAATAATAAAACTATCACTTTTTCATAGCACATTTTTTTTGGAAAAAACAAAAATTTTTCCACTGCATTTTGCATGTTGTTTAAACAATTTATTTGAACTATTATACAATTTTATACATAAAAAAAAAACTATTATACACTTTTATAATACTTTATAAACAAAACTGTGTTATTGAATTTAAAAAAAAAACAAACTAAATACAAAAATCTTCTTTTGTGTAAAACAAAACTCATGTGTGTAACCTCACTGTTTACTGTTCCAACAGTTGTTTCATTATAAGTAAATAAAACACTAACGTACTAGCGCTTTAACGGTGTACTTCTGTTGTAAAATGTACGTAAATTGAGAATAAATGATCGAATTCCATATAAGAACGTGCTATTACATAGTATAACCATGTAAATATGAATTACGTGATTCGTAAGCTGTAAACGTATCACCGTTCCGTAAAATTACATGATTAGCATGCAAAGTGTTAACACAAACTTTTTTTATGGCGTAAGGACTCTATTAACACATCCTATCCAGTTGTTATTTTATGTGACTTATCTTAAAGCTGGTGGGTGGGAAGTAAATAAATTTACTTTTTATTGTGTTTTCAATGAAAAAAATTATATTTCTTCATCTCACAATCAAGGATTAAGGTTCCGAATCACAACAACGGTAAAACTATTAAATTAATCCCATCTCTTGCGTAGTCTCCTATCATCTCTCTTTTCTTCGGTCTGTGTTACAAAACATTGAGAGGGGATCGTTCCCTCAGGTATGCTCTCTACGTGCTCCCTCCTTTGATTTCAATATTCTCCAATCTTCCCGTTCAGGTTTGTAAATGGTTTTCAATGGATTTAAGAAATTTAAATAAATGAAATTTAATGAATAACTGTAAAGAATGAAATAAAGACGCAAATTGATTATATTGAAATGATTATTTAATTAACAACTGAGAAATTATTAAAGTTATAATTGACAAAGATTTGAATTTTATAAATTATTAATTACTGATCTTGATATTTAATTTATTTATTAATGACACTTTTTCTTATAATAGTAAATCTTCAATTAGGTTAATTGCAATTATATAATGTTAATTTAAATGAATTTATGCCTGTCTAATGAGCTCAGAATTAAATATGAAAATTTTTTTAATGTATTTACGAAGTGAAGTTTTTACATTAAATTTTTGCATGTACGTACAGAATTTTTAATCGTTTTAATTTTGTTTATTGGGCCGTTCACTTCCATGGTCAATTTACCTTCATTAAAATTGTATTAACTTTTTCAAGACTGCAGTTTTATACTCGGTTTAATATAGTACGCTGATAATTTTAATAATTTTTATGAACGTTTTAGCGGTATCAGACGTATTATGCAAGTATTTTATGTTGAAAAAACTGAAGATTTCTTCTTTACAATAATAATTATACATTTTCATTCAAAAATAAATCTTTATAATGCATCCTGCAGTTTGAAATTAATTCTATTTTATATAATAAATTTCACTAACCTTCCTTTTTAACTGCGTCAACTTTTATTTTCACTTACATGTGTTTCGGTGGATCCACCATCATCAGAGTAAATAACATATAATTGAAACTAAAAACTTTTTTTATTAAGTTTTATACAGTTTTATACAAATGATTGAAGATGTATCATCTTCTATAGATTTTTAATACATAAAGTTTTTAGTTTCAATTATATGTTATTTACTCTGACGATGGTGGATCCACCGAAACACGTGTAAGTGAAAATAAAAGTTGATGCAGTTAAAAAGAAAGGTTAGTGAAATTTGTTATATAAATTCATTATATAAAATACAATTATACATATGAGTAAAACTAAATTTATAATTTTCTGGAAATTTTTTCTTTATAAATACTTTTTTCTAAATTTAAAAAAAAATTATTTGGAAAAGAGTATTTGATGGTTTATACATTATAGAATTTGATGTTTATCTTTCCTCAGTTTATTTTTTTAGAGTTTGATGTATTGTTCTGCTGATATTTTTGACGATAGGAAGGTTTCGCTTGAGAATCCTATTCGTACGAGATGTAGTATTCGTATGATTTTTTTTTTGTCATCAGTCTCGACTGGTTTGATGCAGTTCTCCAAGCTGTTCTATCTTGCGCAGTTCGTTTCATATCTACATACCTGTAACACCCTACATCTTTCGTAATTTGCTTTATATATTCTAATCTTTGCCTCCCTCTACAATTTACTCCCTCAATATTACCTTCCATTATTGATAGACCAATATCTGGATGTCTTAGGATATGCCCCACTAGCCTATCCCTTCTTTTGGTAAAATGCTTCCATATATTTCTTTTTCATCTACTCGCCTAAGAACCTCTAAATTACTTATTTTGTCCACCCTCCTAATCTTTAACATTTTCCTATAACACCACATTTCAAAAGCTTCTATCCTCTTCTTTTCTGCAGCCCCTATCACCCACGTTTCACTTCCGTATAATGCTACACTCCAAACATAATGTTTTAAGAAATTTTTCCTAATCTGTAAATCAATGTTTGTAGTCAGTAAGCTGTTTAATTCGTAAGATTATTATTACTAAAAGCATAAAATTTATAATAAGTTTACTTCTGGTTTCGTGTAATACACAATTTTTTTTGCTAACAAAAATATTCTCGGTCCATGTTATTTCAGATGAATGAATTGTATTATAATATTTAAGAAAATTGCAAATTAAAATTAAAGAATAAATTATCAATTTTTTTTTATTGTGTTTAATAATAATAGTAATAATAGTAGTTTTATAAAAATTTAATTTAGGGTAGTCCGTTTGATAATGGATGCCTGTTATTTTTTTTTTGAAGTTTATATAACTTTTTTCATATTTTTTTTGTCTCAAATTGAACATGATCTGCTAGTTTCAGGGATATGAATCAATAGTTCTGTTTATTCTCGTTTGATCAGTCATATTTAAATGAGAATTATTATTATTATTATTAGTCGTAAAGCTCCCGAAGTGGAAGTGGAAGTTTTTGGGATTTCTTGTCCTTTTTATCTGCCCACCAGTTTTCATTCTTTGTGAGAATTCTGGCCAATTCTAAATCGTTTTTTAACATTTTGTATTCATTCCCTCCATTAACAAGTGATGATACATATTTTACTATTCTCTTTGTGAGTCTATTGTCAGGAAGCCTCATAATGTGGCCATAAAATTGAAGGCATCTTTTCCTCACGTCTGTCTCTATGTTGGAATATTCTTCAATTTTTGATGTTCTCTGTAATCAGTACCCGTTTTCGATCCATCTAGGTCCAAGAATTTTCCTAATTATTTATCTTTCTTCCTTCTTTAAGCTATTATTATTATTATTATTAGCGTATTCTCCCTTAAAGGAAGGCGATAAGCAAACTGAATCATTTTTTTTCTTGTTGTTCTTTTTGTCCACCCAGTACTCTCGCATCCGTTTTGAGAAAGCCTGTTTCCTTTCTTCTGACCACTTTGGCCTGTGCTGCTTCTGCTTTGGCTGCTCTGGCTCTATCTCCCATCTGTCCACCTTGTTCCTAAATATGTTCCTATCTGCGATGTCTTGTTCTGTTATTTTCGCTTTCCTGAGCTTTAAGCTATTATTATTATTATTATTTAAGCTATTATTATTATTATTATGATTAAAGAAGAGATGAAATATAGGTGTAATTTAACTTAAATCTCAGTTATTCGTTCTTAAAGTTTTTCATTTTATTGTACATCGTATGGCATTCAGACAATTTGTGTATTAAATGAATTGAAAGTAAGATTTAAAGTATGATGAGAAGAACTAGTTGATCTTAACGTTTTTTTAAATTTAACCCTTTCAATACCAGCGAAAAAAAGTGACTCACTCTGTGCCATGCCAGCCAATAAATTAATGATCTGTTTATTTCTGTAATAGGATTAATGTTGACAATACATTGTCCAGTGTTAACAGGTTGGCTGCCGCCCATGTTAAAGGAAACCCCTTCCCGACAGGGCGCGCAATAAAAACACAGTTTCTTTTTAATTATGTATTTATTATTCTATTAATATAAAAAAAACCATTAATACAATTAAAAATAATGAAAAAAAGTGAGTTCACCGGTTAAATTAATTAGATAAAAAATTAATACGATAAAACAACAAACTAAACTAAAAAATGGACTAAATTCACAATAAAACGATGTTTATTCAATGAAACAACGGAAGCAAATGGCGTCAGTTCTCTCGCGTGTCATTAGAGTTCTTGTGGTTGTTTAGGTCATCAGCCAAAAGGCTGGTTTGAACCTGTAGAGGTTTTACTAAGTAAAACGAGGAGAAGGTGGTTTACCAATGCCTTCCTCACTGAGTGGAAAAGTACGCTTATCAGCATGCCGGGCCCTCTGAAAAGCACATATTTTCCACTCTGCAAATGACACCTTTTCACTTCATTCACCACAGGGTCTGGCTGTATAATGAAATTCATTACTTTCAGATGACATAACTCTGATTAGTGTCTTTTACACCTCTACCTCTTCTGTTCTTAAATGATTCAGTCATTTAATTGGCTGACCATGTGATAAGAAACAGAACTATTTATTTTAGCCCTGCAACTAACAGATCGAGTGTAAATAATTTGACACTCCACCTGTCCGTTATGGGCAGAAATAGAGTTCTTATGGCTTCCCAAAGATGTTGCTACCGTACATATACGCAAAAGTATGCCATAGAGGCCTTATTAAAATTACAACACTCTCCAAGCAGGCTGCGAAAAGATATTAACAAAATTGTAGAATAGGAATTGAGTAGCAACCGTATTACTCACGGCCTGCCTCTGGGTAACAAAAGCCTGAGTAGCGCCGGCGCATCTCACGGCAGCCAACCTGTTAATTTACCGAATTTGTTGGAAAGTACAGTAGAATGTGATTTGTATTGTGTTTTTATTATAGCTTTTGTTCTAAAGGAGTCGCGTCGCCATTAATTGACTTTTAAGAAAAATGTTTTAAGAAGAAACGGAATTATTTTTTATAGCGCTGGAACTAGAAAGTTTATTGCAATTAATTAAACACTAAAAAGCCTGAAATTGGCACTCATCGTTATTTCTTTTATTACAATTATTATTATTATTATTATTATTATATATTTGTTTATTTATCTAAAGTTAGCCTACTATATTTTTTATCACATTCATATATTTGTATTGTAATAATCTTGACCTACCTCTTTTTATTAATAATGATAATATTTATTTGTAGTATTTATTTATTTATACATTGACAATAAAAATAAAATGATTAATTTGTGTTTTTATCCAATGAAATTTGTTAATAATAGTTTCTGTTTCCTTGTCTTGTTTTAAGAGAATAATATATTGTTATAATATTATAACTAGAGCTTACTTTTTGTATACTAGTATTGTATTTTTTTAAATTAAGCAATTAATTATTGGTTTTTTTTTCTATAAAAGAATAAACAACCGTTGTAATGCATAATAATATTTTCTTGAACAGTTATTTAATTATGAATTCATATTTATGTATATTTTATGTACTGTTAAGATATGTAGTCATTCTTTTTAAATTTTAATTTAAAAGTTTCATGAAAATTTTTGTTTGCAGCCAAACATTGAGAGTATGTGTTTATTAAATTACATAAAACAAAGATTTCCAAGTATTTGTGCCAAATATGAAATTTACATCAATATGCCAAATTTAAAATTTTGGTACATTTAATTGTGCCAAATCGATATGTATCATACAGTTTCACGTTTTCTTTTCTAATATGTAATCATTTTGGCGTTGCCATTTTCAACACTTATTTAAGAGTTCTTTTATGTACGATTTGTTTTTATAAAAGTTTACATTATATCCATGGTTATAATGGGTTTTCTTTTAAGAAATATTGTATTGTTCACCCATAATTATTGTAATTATGCGGTAAAAATTAATTCAAAAATAAATTTTTATAATGCATCCTGCAGTTTGAAATTAATTCTATTTTATATAATGACTTTATATAATAAATTTCACTAACCTTCCTTTTTAACTGTGTCAACTTTTATTTTCACTTACACGTGTTTCGGTGGATCCACCAAAACACGTGTAAGTGAAAATAAAAGTTGACACAGTTAAAAAGGAAGGTTAGTGAAATTTATTATACAAATTCATTATATAAAATAGAATTAAAAATTAATTGTATGATTTTTAAATTTGGCGCAGGTATTTTGGATTTCTTATTTGATGTTTATGTTTTGTGTAATAATCTCTGTATAACCATTAAAAAAGGCTAAATTTATAAAAAAAACAACTTCAATAACCATCTGATTGAATTTATATATGTTCTGAATTATTGTTTTCAAATGTAGTTTTTTAAAGTAATGGTGTGTACTAGAAACTTTTTAATTGGCTTGTTGTGTTTTATGTTTTACAATTTTCAGACAATAATCTAATTTGTATAGTTTAAAGTGCAATTTATTCATATATGTTTTATTTTTATTCTGAAAACAATTGATAATGATCTGGTTTTAATGGAAATTGAATATTTATGTTGTAGGTTCCAGTAGGCATATTTACAAAAATTGAATCAAATTTATTTGATTTCTCCATCTATAAATATTATTATGAGTTTTATTAATATTGCCTAAACACAGTCTCATATTCCTTATAATAAATTTGACATATTTCTTTTCAATTCTACTTTGATACCGGTCTTTTAATAGCTATTTCTTAAAACTTGGTGAATTGGTTATCCTTCATTTGAGGTAACATTTAGCGCATTGTAAAAAGTGTTTGTAAATTAAAAATTTCCTTCCCTAATTTTGTTACACGTTGTGTATTAACGTGTTTTTCGTTGCTTGCAAAATGACTAGTTTATTAAGATCACGCATCGTAATGATTGTCTTTCCTTCCTCTTAAGAATGTACTCATTATTTTGTTTCTTTTACACAGCAGAAATAGATAAATATTATGAATATTTCTCTGTTTTTTTTTCTCTAAAGCATGCTATTCAAACTTTTTTACTTGGTTAAATTATTTCAAAGATTTTTTCCACATTAATTCTGAAAAACTTGCCCGTACAGTTTTAACTCTTTTATTATTTTTTTTTTACGTGAGGAAATCAAATTTATCGGTACCCAGGTAGGTGAACTTTCACCAGGGGTATGCGGAGCTCTGCCGAAGGTAACTATTCGCCAAAACCTCTCTGTTCCTTTCTATCCCATCCTGACTTGGTGCAGGATCACCGTTAGGTATAACTTCACAATAAGCCGGAGGTTCTTTATTTGCTGGATAACGTTATCACAGCGTAATTTCTCTTCTTTCCATCCATTTTTTTCTCCCCCTTATTCGAGTGACTTCTGAGACTAACGCAGCTGGGCTTCTCTGCTCTTCATCACCTTCTGGATGAACTCCTCAATGGCCTTCCAGCTTTCCTCATCTACAATCTGAACCCTCTGAGATTTTCAGGAAAACTTGGCGACCCAAGCCAGGTCCCTTAGAACCTCGCTCTATACCTTATTTGAGTGACTTCTGAGACTAACGCAGCTGGGCTTCTCTGCTCTTCATCACCTTCTGGATGAACTCCTCAATGGCCTTCCAGCTTTCCTCATCTACAATCTGAACCCTCTGAGATTTTCAGGAAAACTTGGCGACCCAAGCCAGGTCCCTTAGAACCTCGCTCTATATCTTATTTGAGTGACTTCTGAGACGCAGCTGGGCTTCTCTGCTCTTCATCACCTTCTGGATGAACTCCTCAGTGGCCTTCCAGCTTTCCTCATCTGCAATCTGAACCCTCTGAGATTTTCAGGAAAACTTGGTGACTCAAACCAGGTCCCTAGAACCTCCCTCTTCAGTATCCATCTTCTGCAGTTAAAAGTCGCATGTTCTGTGCTGTCCTCTTCCACTTCATTATCCAGAAAGATTGCTTCATCTGATCATCTGAACCGGTGGAGGTACGCTTGAGAGATACCATGCTTCATCAACACCTGCATGAGGTAATAACCAATCTCGCCGTACGCTCATCTCAGCTATTTCTTTAAATCCAGAATCAATTTATGTGTCTATTGACCCGACGTATCTTCAAGTCTTTTAATTATTGAAGATTGTAATGTTTAATTTTTTTTTATTTAGTTCTTTGTTTGGTTTTATTGATTGAATTTTTTACCTTCAAGTTCCTTTTGGTTCATAATATTTTCTTTAAATTTTTTCTGTTTAAAATTACTGCTTTGTAATATCTTATGATTTGAAGTAATATTCTAGTTGTTTTTTTTTAAATGAAAAATACAATGTAAACTACATTAGTCGATATTTCTGTAGGTTTTCACAGTTTTCTTTATGATGTAATGATCTTTATTGTCTGGGTAGAATGGCATTCTGTCTCGTTGGTATTATGATGTTTTGAATTTTCTTTTAAACTCATTTTCAGAAAGTATAGTAAACTTATTTATATAGTTTCAGTCTTATAATTGGCAGATCATGTAATAAAAAAAAAACAGAACTATTTTTCGTAGCCCTGGAAATATCTTCTTCTTCAGGTGTCTTCTCCATTACGAAGGTTGGCTATCATCATGGTCAGTCGTACCTTGTCCACTGCTGCTCTGAAAAGGTCATGCGATGAGCAGTTAAACGCTTCTCTCAGATTTCTTAACCAGGATATTCGTCTGCGTCCCACCGAGCGTTTACCAACGAGTTTCCCTTGAATTATGAGATACAGAATCTCGTATTTAGGCCCCCTCATGATGTGTCCACAAGGTATGTCAGTTTTCTTATTGTTATGTTCCGCAGGATTTCCAGCTCTTTCCCCATTCTTCTGAGCCACCTCCATATTTGTGACCCTGGAACAAGCAGATCAAGTGCAAATAATTTAACACTCCGCCTACCTGTTACAGGTAAAGTTTAAATCTGAAGATGGCCTCAACATAAATGAAGAACGATGATGCTGCTGAAATAATACTGTCATAGAAAATAATAACAACATAGTCCTAATTTGAATAATAACAACGTAGTCCTAATTTGAATAATAACAACATTAAATAATAACAACATAGTCCTAATTTGCCAATTGGCCAAGAAAAAAAACAACGAAAATAAGTGTACAAGTTCCTATCGATAATAATATTATAATAATAATAATAAAAACAATTTGGTTTTATTTTTGTAAATAGAATGTCATCTCTTCGTAAGCTTTCAAACGTATTAAAAATAAAAATCTATTTGTATTTCTAATGGATTTTTTTTTTAAATCCACCGAAATATCAAAATTTATTTATTTATTTTTTGGTAATATTTCTGTGTTTTGTCGTATTTTATAAAATTTATTTAGGTTACCAGTTAATATAATTAAAATATAACGATTTCCAGTAGTAGCAATTTACCTAAAGTTGATAAAAGCAAAAAATACTGATGATGAATGAAATAAATTACCATATTGCATTGAATTTAAGACGGCACCCCAAAATGTATAATCATATTTTGTGGGAAAAAATAAAGGAAGGTAAAATTAACGTACACATAAAGTAGGTATTGAAGAAAATTTAATTACGTGGTAAAAGTGTTGAGTTGTATAGGTCATTTGTTCTAGCTTGAAGCTCTCCCTCCAACGCTGTGTGCCGCTGAGCTATTCTGTTTAGTGGTGGGGGAAGCACCTCGTAGTTGTAACAGTAGTATACAGTTAGATAGAGAGGGAATGATCATTAAGTGAGAAGGAGACAACACTTGCCCCTTGAAACTATCCCTACACTACCTACTCGCCCTCCCCGTACAAGCTTCTTCCTAAAACAAATGTACTATACATCTCCTTAAAATAAATGGCGGTAATTGCAGTTGGTTTATGAACTTAATTAATTAATATTTAAAACTTTGATGATCCTGTTGCGAGTTCCAATAAGAGTCGTAATTAGGTAATTAAAAATACAAAATATGGGAATGGGTTGAACGAGGATTCAGTCTGCCCATAATAAACAGGTGGAGTGTCAGATTTTTTGTACTCAATCTGTTCGTTGCAGGGCTAAAATAAATAGTTCTGTTTCTTATCACATGGTCAGCCAATTAAATGACTGAATCATTTAAGAACAGAAGAGGTAGAGGTGCAAAAGACACTAATCCGAGTTACCTCCTCTGAAAGTAATGGATTTCATTATACAGCCAGACCCTGTGGTGAATGAAGTGAAGGTGTCATTTGCAGAGTGGAAAATATGTCCTTTTCAGAGGGCCCGGCATGCTGATAAGCATACTTTTCCACTCAGTGAGGAAGGCAATGGTAAACCACCTCACTCCTCGTTTTACTTAGTAAAACCTCTACGGGTTCAAACCAGCCTTTCGGCTGATGACCTAAACAACAACGAGGATTCGGTACAAACATGAGATGTATTGTTTAAACTTGGCCACCGAGACATAAGTATACCATTACCACCACACATAAATACTCATTATAACTGCTTTTTTCTTATATTTCAACTGAAAGTCAAAACTTGGTCCGCATGTCTGTGATTTTTTTTTTTTTTTGTTTAACGTTCGACTGTTCTGCTATTAACTGCTAATGCAGACGGTGAAGGATGAAATGATTTTTTTGTAACGTATGAAAAGATGCCGTGCCTGAATGGGATTCGAACCCAAGACCGCATGATGTGAGGCGAGCACGTTACCAACTGCGCCAATGCGGCCGGCGCGCATGTCTGTGAGTTGTGAGTGTAGTAGTAAGGGTTCCGTAAACTTAACCGGTCTAATTGCTTCGTACATAACATGTATTGAAATACAGCGAATTTGAGATGCACCCTGATTTTACGAACGAAGATATTGCAAAAAAACGACGCGTCTTAAATTCGATGCAATACGGTAAATGATTATCCAAATTGAAAAAAAAAAATTGCAATTGTGTTACACTATTAATTTAAGTTTGTTGCAAAAACATTCTTAAAATATTTTGTTGTATAAAAAATTTTTTAAGTTGTCTGTTAAAACAAATTGATTTTTTTTTAACCATTAAACGATTCGATTCATTCATATCAGAAATTATATTTAGCTGTTTACACTATTTCAGAAGTATTTTGTAGTTGCCATTAAAAAATTTACTTTTTTAAAAAAATTAAAATTTTTTATAAAAGAATGTATTCATTAAGGAAATATATAACAGTTTTTTTTCTGACTGAAATACATTTTATACGGGACATGAAAAATGAGCGTTAATATAAATCTTAAATGCAGTCAATGCTCGATTTAACGGATTAATTTGACGACACCGATGTCCATTGTTGTGAAAGTCCGTTAAATTGAAAGCAATTCAGTTTCAACACAATCTATCACGTATGTTTTTATATAATGTGTTAAAGTAAACATTGGATTTGATTAAAGCCTTATTCTTATCATAAATTTCAAAAAACTGTACCACTCAGGAGGAATAATATAAAGCTATTATAATTTGGTCGGCGCAGTAAATATGTCGTCTAACTCGTGTTACTTAACAATTTTCTACTGGTTGATTTTTTTTATATGGCGTTAAATTGGTAAATTGTTTAATATATATTTCCCAAAAAAAATCTCTGTTTTTCTTGGAATACAATAAATCTAATCAATTCACGGTTTTTTTTTTAAATAAACCATCTTATTTAAAAATTCTTTAAAAAGAACTAGCAAATTGTTAAATTTTATTATTCCCATTAAAATGTATTACCTCTACACCTTATAAAAAATATTAAAATATTTCCATACTATATTTTATAAAAAAAATTCCGTACTATTCACTTCCTATAACGATAATTAATAATAGGTTAGTAAATAATGTTTTTATTATGAATTATATAATACACAAAAATTACTACTGTTACTATTAATATTATTATTATTATTGTTATTAATGGGCCTATATTTTATGACATAATTATGTAATAAACTTATATAAATCACTGCCATAGGAATTATATAATTATAGTTTTCAATATTTGTAATTATAATATGTATATTGCCTATTTATTAGTTTATTAATCAACTGTAAATCATATAATGCGTGTATCGCAGCTTTTTGTTTAAACGAATAATTGTAAGTTATCGAATTGGTTTTAAATTTTTTTTATGGTTACTAAATTTTATTTTATGGTGAATTTTTTTTAAATTTTGTAAAATGATACTTTTTGGTCTTTACGTATACAGTAGAACCTCAATAGTCCGGCCTGTTTGGGACCGATAGGGTGCTGAATTACTGAAAATGCCGGATTACTGGATGTGTTGAAATTTTGAAACTATAAATTTAAACAAAAAATGAATATGCATTGATTTTCTATGTGATTTAAAATTAAATTACCTAATTAAAAAAGGTTGGCTGAGTATTTCCGTAGTCATTGTACTAAACATAATTATCGGCTATTGATATCGCCTAGTGCGGTGTGGGGGTGCTCTTTTTCTAAGAGTTACAATTGGTTGTCAATTCAGCATGAAGTATAGAGTATGACCCAGTTCTGGGTTTTGGATAAATGGCCAAAAATTATTCCATTTAACAATAATAATTAATGTCTGCTTATTCATTTCTTTAAGCAAATCCTAAACATACGTGTTATGTATTAAATCCGCCGTAATTAGGTCGAGTTGATTTCCTTAATTCAATTTAAATCTTTCACCAAAATCTGTCCTGGGTGAGGTTTTATACTTTTAGGTGTAATATTTTTAAGGGCCGGATTACTGGAGGTGTTGGACTACTGCACGGCCGGACTATCAAGATTCTACTGTATTAGAAAAAGGTGGTTTAAGTGGTTTAATATGCGGTATGGATAGTGAGTCATGAGAACGCCTTTTGCATATGGATCGGCTGTGAGGAAGGGAAGAGAAATCTGACAGTGCTGCCAACCTCAACAGTGAGACACTATATTTTACTACCATGCAATTGCACCGTTTGTTAACGACATGTTGCCTCAATTAATATACTTTGTTGTGACAGACTTTTTTTTTATTTAAAATCTGTTGCCTTTAAAATTTTTCTTAATGTACAAAGTTTCCCCAACTAAAATTTATATCCTTTCTTTCAAAACATGTCGGCATAACATGTCTTTCACATGTCGGCATAACTTTTTTTATTTTTTTATTTTTTTTTATTTTAATTTTAAAGCCACATAGGACTACATAAGTTCAGCAAACTAAAAAAAAAGCTTATTTCAATTTTTGCGGATCAATTTTTCAGCTTTTGGAGTCCTTTCCTAATGTTTCCTTCCTTGAAATTTCTCTAGTATTCCCTCAATCCATCCGATCTTCTCTGCCGTTCCTTGTCAGAATACACAACTTTCTGTCATTTCGTCGGTTTCTGCTGTTCAAGTCTTGTGGTTTTCAGCCTGTGGTAATTTCCGGCTTTTGTTTTGAGGTCCTCAAGTGAGATTTGGAGCTCGTCCATGTCCTCCTTAATTTCCCTGATCCAGTGGGGCTGAGTTTTTCTATTAAGGAAAAAGTTGATGATTTGTTTTGAAACTTTCTTATTTATATAACTGTTTCCTTTTTTTTATTACCAGGTGTCAAAAAAGCTGTCGATGAAGAATTATCTTCTTCATTGTCTTTAACTTCCTTCTTTATATTTTGAATTGTGGAAAGAGAAATGTCACAGTAGTAGCTGCTGGTTCACAGCTTTTGTTAAAGAGATATGGAAAGTATTTTTGTTTATAGCTTCAACTTTACAGCATTTTATTAGATTGCATATTAGATTTCGTTCAGCTCTTTAAACGGTTCGACCGTGTTTTTGAGAAACCAACATGTTCGTTTACAGTAACAAACGGTTAACTCTTTCAGTGCTGGACTTTTTTTTTTTATTAAAAATTACTTGGTATGCTGGCCATTTTTAAACATTTTTCATATTTTATAGAAAATTTAAGTTTTGATAGAATTTAATGTATTTTACCTCAAATTAAAGCTCCATTTTTCATCTTCAAAGCACTATTTTTTTTGTAGTTGTTTTAATATTACTTATATTGCTTTTGACCCTAAAGAAATAAGGGCTTTTTTGAAAGAAAAAAAATTGAACCGTAATAAACAACTACACTAATAAAACTATATATATATATATATATATTCACTAACTAATCAACTATTTACAGATTACTATTTACACTAAAAAACAAATACTATAAAAATTTTACATTTTTACTAATTTTAGGTTAGATGCAATACTTTTTGACTTGTAAACAACACATCGTGAAACGAGTCATAGACTACATAATTGAGTTTAAAACAGCGCTTTAGTGGTTGAAATTGTAACTAAAAGTGTAAAAAGTGTTCACAATATTAGAAAACCTTTATAAAAACGTTCGTGTGTATTGCACAACACGTGGAAGTCGACCCCGTATGATTACGGGGTCCAAACTGTAGCGAAGGTTTGTGAACCTGTAAATTTACGGGCTTAGCACTGATAGTATTAATCTACAAAATGTTCCGCGATATACTATACGTTCTCTAAGTATAGTTTACGCTGTTGTGGTGGCAAACTGATACCAAAGCAGTCGCGCATGCGCACTAATGCTTTTCCCCCTTTTTTTACCCTTTGTTAAAACAAAGGCAAAATCATGACTCGCATACCTATACCATACTGTTTTTTTTTTTTTTTATTTAAATTTGAGGTTGTTTTCAAAATAATTTATATAATTAATTCTTTCTGTATAAAATCATTATTGCGTTTGGGTTTATTGATAACCTAAAAAAAGTGGTTATATCAAGTTTACATAATAGCCTTATGGATTTAAAAAAAAAAAATGTGTTAAATACCTAATCGAGGTGTTTTGAGTTATTTTATAAAACTCATTCATCTCGAATGAATTTGAGAGAAATAAAAATATTATATTAGTTGACAATATTTTGTTATATACATCATGAAATCTTTTATTTTTTTTTTACTGTTTTTCAACCTCGTCATTAAAATTTCAGCATTTGTTGTAGTGTTTCATGTATTTACAAATTCCTTTTTCGTAAAATTCAGCCACCTGGTCATGTAGCCAATCGTTCACGATATTTTGAAGTTTATCGTCATTATCGAAGGGCTGCAATGCAAGCCACTTTTTCAAGTGATATTCATCAGTGGCTTGCATCGCGGCATTTGAATGATGATTACGAACTTTAAAATGTCATGGATAATTGGCTACATGCCATGGCAGCTGAATTTCGTGAAGAAAGAATTTGTAAATTAGTGAAATGCTATGACAAATGCTTAAATTTTAATGATGACTATGTTGAAATATAGTAAAAAATTTGTAGTTGTTAAGATGTATATAGCAAAATATTTTTCTATGCAAGTTTTTTTTATTTACATCAAACGGAGGTTACTTTCTGAACTGGCCTCACCTGAGATTATTTGCAGGAAAGTAGTGGTTGGTCGCGTGCATCTGTATTATGATCATGAACCTGTCCGGTTGAAATCGGAACTTCAAACCCAATCCAGATCTACTATACTACATGTAATTTCAATAGAAGCTTGTACAAGTACAATCTGTCACATGTTTTGTAAGCGTAGTTGGCGCAGAAATGAGAAGCGAGTGGGGAGAATACTGCCGGCTGTAGAAGGTATGACATACGTTCGATGCATGCGTATG
Organism: Catonia carolina; assembly: GCA_035578175.1. Lineage (NCBI taxonomy): Eukaryota > Metazoa > Arthropoda > Insecta > Hemiptera > Achilidae > Catonia > Catonia carolina. The sequence goes on along the minus strand of JAQMRL010000001.1, from coordinate 438,939,534 downwards.
TGCGTGCGTGAATTGTCTCATTCTACTGAAGCTGTCGCAGAGAACAGATCGTAGCTCGAACGGTTGACTATTTTGTCTTATTGTCTGTGGTCGGTGGACATTTGTGAAAAGCCCCAAAGGAAACGTCAACCCTTCCACCATGTTGGAGGTCGCTCTTTTAGGAAAAAGAGGCTCCCGTAAGCGCCTAGACCATATAAACCTACGGTACGTTATGCATTCCCCCCTCTACTGCCCCCTCTACTCACACCATTATTTCTCCCTTCATCAGCGCGTACCTCAACCAAATCCGTCTACTGCGCATACGCTTACATAACTTTGAAGGCGTGTACATGTTCCCTCTCCCTCTACTTGTCTCCTCCTTTTTATTCTGAGTAGTGAACATAGGTACTGGTTGTTAGAAAAGTATGCCTCTAAACGCTTACCAGTGTTTAATACTTTTGTATGCATTTATTTCTTGTAAAGTTATTGTGGTTAATTATTTAATCCTATTTAATGTCTTTATATATACCACATACCGATCACATGCGTAAATTGCCACGTTAATTGTTGACCTGTACTGCAGCATTACACTTCAATCTCTTTGTCCACAGAACGGAAACCCACACTGAACTAACTGGTGAATCTCTTTGTACCGTAATATAAATAGCCTTATATTTTGTGTTGACATTAATAAAAGCAATTGGACTTTTCTGATTTCTCTTATAAAATATTTATTTTGACATTAAAATTATATATGAATAAAAGTAAAAATAGATTGTGATTTATATACAGTAAGCCCTCACATTACGATCATAATTCGTTCCGGAAGAACGATTGTAAAGCGAAAATATCGTATTGTGAGACTGCATTTTTGCCCAATCATTAGATCATGTATACAATTCCACAAGAAATCACCTATTCATATAGGCGATTCAAACAGCCTTCTTGAAAGACCCTGAAGGGTCGATCAATGATCTTTTCTGGAGAAATCTTAACTATTGTAAACAAGTTAACAATAGAATAAAAGGTGTTACAGGTAATCAACCAACCCTTTCATAAATAGTTGTACAACAAAGACCTTTTATAAATAACCTTTTTAAATAGGTATCCTTTTATAGCAAACCCTATTGTTACTTTTTCACACTATTGTCTACTCTTTACCATTTTATGAATTTAATTCTAGAAATTTCGCAAACCATGCTCTTCTTTGATATTGTCACAATATGTATCTTATGTTATATACATTCATATTGAATTTCATTGCGAAAATTAATTTTGATAATTAATTAAACGTTTTGAAACATTATTCTATAATGATAATACTATAAAAAAAAAATAAAATAAAAAAATATGCACAGCCTTGAAAGGACCTAATATTCATCCATTTAGATTTTTAATTAATTATAGTAATTTTTATTGTATTTTATTTATTTATTTATTGGTTTTTTTTGTAGTTTTTTAGTTTGTAATTAATTTTATTATAGTGGGAACAAGTACCTCGCATTACTACCAATATGTATTATTATTAATTAGTTTTAATTACATGTAATTTTATTGGTTTTTTTTGTTAATTAATTATAAAATGGATGGATGTTTTTATGTTGTAATTAATCTGTCTGAATATCTCACAATTTGGGGCTGTTCATATTTTATGTCTCGATTGAGATTTACTTTGAAAAATCCGAATGATTTTTTTTTTTAAAAAAAAGCCAAATAGGACTACATAAGTTCATCAAACTAAAAAAATAAACTCATTTAAATTTTTGCGGTTTTGGAGTCCTTTCCTGATGTTTCCCTCCTTGAACTTTCTCCAGTATTCCTTCAATCCATCTGATCTTCTCTGCCATTCCTTGTCAGAGTACACAACTTTCGGTCATTTTGTCGGTTTCTGCTGTTCGAGTCTTGTGGTCTTCAGCCTGTGGTAACTTCCGGATTTTGTTTTGAAGTCCTCAAGTGAGATTTGGAGTCCGTTCATGTCCTCCTTAATTTCCCTGATCCAGCGGGGCTGAGTTTTTCTATTTAGGAAAAAGTTGGTGATTTGTTTTGAGATTCTGGAAGAGTCGGTCCTCAAGAGATGTCCAAAGAAGGAAATTCTCTTTTTCCTCATCTGGTCTGCTAGAGGTTCTGTATTTCTGTATTTTTCTTCTTTCGAGACGGGTTTCCATATCCCATCAGTAAAACTTCTTTTGTTCAGGCATCTCCTGATGATCCGACGCACCAATTTTGAGATTCTGTGCTCCGTGTTCTTCTTGAGACTGGAGATTGTTTCACTGCCAGGTGTTTAAAAAGTTGATGTGCACTTGATTTACGGAAAAGAAATGACTATACTTTCTTGAGAAATAATTACGCTCATAACTACCTTGTTATACATTGTTATTAAGTCATTATTGGATTGCTTGTAAAAGGTATTGGAAATGGGCTCTTTTCGCATCAATACAGGACTGAAATCGTTTCAGTTTGTTTTCAAACACTTTACCGAACGCATGAACAGTGATTCCTTTAATGTATGCCATTATTGTGGTTTTTTCTTTATCAATCGTGTGTGGTATTTTGCGATAAACAGCTGTTTGTTTCACCGCCTCCTATAAAAAGTAATTTGGGGGAGTCGGATAAGGCAATCTTGCAGGCCATAAATTCCTGAAAATGATTCATTCACCAAAGAGATTACGTCAGAAAGCCATTGAAATGTTAGATGCGTGTGCTGTGGCGACATCTTGTTTGTACCAATCGTTATTGATTTTCACTTCTGTTAATTGACTAAATGATTTCACTAAAATCTCAGTACAATAACAATCACTATTGACTATAATATTTCAAAACAAAATGGTTGTACAGTACATGCTCTACTCATAGCTACCCAGACCCTAATTGTGAAAGAATGGACCACTGCCCAGTAACTTTCTGGATTCTCTGTATTTTCTCTGAAAATTGTTAACTAAAATTAATTAATTATATTTTCTATTTATGTAAAAATATCCTATCTTGATAATTAGTCCAATTTATGTATCAAAGAATTAAATACGGTAGATTGTTTTTTTTTAACTACATCCAAAAGAATCCAGAAAGTGAGTATAGTATATGTCAATATAAAACCCGATATAGTTAAGTACGAACATTAATTAAATTCATTACTTTCCAATAATTTTTATCTAGTAATACACAATTTTTCTCAGCCTGTACTTATAATATAAGCATTATATATATGGTAAAAATATTATTTCTAACTACACTAAATATTTTTAAGAATAGTTTAGCCCTTTTATGTGGATGGCACAAGTGGTACAGAGACACATTGAACTTACAGACTGTTAAATAAAAAAGTTTTCAATTCAGTTCCTGATTAGATATGAAAATTTTTTTATCTTGTTGTTGAATACCCTGTACCACTATAAATCCATCAGGGTGGATATAAATATCCAACAGGGATGCCATTTGTACCACTATAAATTTGTGTGCTAACATTTGTATGTTACTGTTATTGATTTCTTCAATAAAAAAAATATTAAAATCAATTAAAACAAATATTACACCAAAGATGTGATATCCGACCGAATAATTAAGATGCATGGAAGCGCTCGTGCAATGTAGAACAATGAAATAAAACTAATATTATAATTTTTTAATGATTTTTTTAATACTTTAATATACTTAAAAATTAATTAACAAAAATAGAAAAAAATAACTATGATCTAAAATTTTATACTATATAAAAACCTGACTCATTAAACCATTTTTTAAACACCTTTTAATGTATTTTGAATTCGTCGTATCATATCTTTATCATCCATTTTATCCAGTTGTTCGTAGAAAATTAAATTGTTTATTTTGAGTAATGCTAGTTTAATATTATTATGTAGATAATATTTGGAAATGCTCCAGAGCAAAAAAAATATTTGAAGAAACAGTCAAAGTACTGTTGACTGGATTGTGAAAAAACCCATTGGGTAAAACATGGTTATAAAGAATGCACTTTGGGAAGTTGTAAATGCTAGCTTAATATTAAAGAAATATCTTTTATTGTAATAATTTTTTATTTCTCTCAAACTTATTTTAAATAAACCGAAATTTCAGATAAAGTTATAAACAGTTAAACAAACTTTGGAACTTTTTTTAAAGAAAAAAGTTAACGATATATTATTATTGTTTGGATGTGTCTTCATAAAATGTTGTTTTGAACTGTTACCAAAGATTTGTCATATTATAATACGATTAACGAAGAACGAATTTTTGAAAAACTGAAAATTGTAAATTTATTGCTATTACAGGATAATTGAATCGGTCATTATAGAAAGCCCGTAAGTCAAAATACCTAACTTTTTGAAAAATTAAAATCTTATAATTTATTGTTGTTTAGGTCAACAGCCGAAAGGCTGGTTTGAACCTCTAGAGGTTTTACTAAGTAAAAACGAGGGGTAAGGTGGTTTACCATTCCCTTCCTCACCGAGTTGAAAGAGTATGCTTATCAGCATACCAGGCCCTCCGAAAAGTACTCACTTTCCACCCTGTAAATGACACCTTCACTTCGTTCACCACAGGGTCTGGCTGCATAGTGAAATTCATTACTCTCGGAGGAGATAACTCTGACTAGTGTCACAGTACACCTCTACCTCTTCTGTTCTTAAATAGTTCAGTCATATAAGTGGCTGACTATGTGATAAGAAACAGAACTATTTTTTTTAGCCTTGGACCAAACAGATAGATTGCAATTAAAATATCACTCCACCTGCCCGTTTTGGGCATAATAATTTATTATGTTTCAATTAAAAAAAATTAAATTATTCAGAAGGCTGTCGTCCCCTTTAATATAAAAATATACTTTTGTTTTTTTAAAGACAAGCAAGTTGTTTAAAAACAATTGAAAATTTAGACTTAAGGTGTTCTGAAATAAATTGGAGTAAATTATTAAATTACGTTGTTAGACCAGTAGAAAATTGTGTTTTACAACAGTATTCATTTATTCATTTATTTATTTTGTTTATCGAGTGATGATGCCTGCATAAGCCTTGGGCTTGTGCGTAGGTAATGATATGCGGTGATTTACAGATGGAAAAAATGCCACACCTGACCGGGAATCGAACCTGGGACCCCCCCGGCATAGTAGCCAGTTGTGCTGACCACTACACCATGGGCCGGCCATTTATTTATTTCAGTAGTTTACATAATGACTTCAAATAATAGCTTTCTGTAATAATGAAAATTGAAATTGTTAACTTTAAGAAAGAAAAATGTTGATTTTCAGGGCGATTCACGTTCTTAATCGTTGTCATAAACAGTAGTTAAACACCTTAAAAATATTTTTTCATAGAATCTTTGTATGGCTTCTTCCACTAGAAAGTAGAGCTTAAGCTTCAAAAGAACATCCACTTTCATTTTTTAATTAGAAGAAATCACTTAATATCCTTAGGGATAAGCTCTTCCTTACTGTTTTATTACTTAATGAAAGCCAGACTTATGCGATTTTTGTAGGGATGGTGTGTTTACATTCAGTTAGTTCTAAAATGTTCTTCTTTTTTTTTATTTGTTATCGGGAACTACGTTATTGACAACTACCCAATTTTATCGCTGCTTATCGCTGTATTTTTTTTTTGAAGTGGATTTGACATGAGTTTGAACAGTGACCCCCAGTAGAGTTTGTTCATAGATGGCTGTCAGCTGGTTATGATACAAAGTCGCTTGCCCAACCAGTGTTACTGAACAAATAATAGCGACTTTCTATCAGCTGACTGACTGGGCTGGCCCGAAAGCCCCTCTAAAATGTTACATAGAAAAAATGTAAAATTTTGATTAATGGGCTTTCTGAAATAACTTGATTCAATTATTGAATTGTCTGAAAATAATGTTAAATCTGTAATTAGCATGTGTGACTATACAGGGTGATTCATGAAGTTCTCCCCCCACTTCTACAGCACATTGTACTAGTAAAAATAATGAAAAAATGTTATATAAACATAGGTCCGAAAACGCTTCGTTAGCGAGTTACAGCTAGCGAAAGTTTCGCCTGGATTTCAGTTCACCAGGTGAAATGAGGTCTTCCTGGAATTGTGGTAAGGTAGATTAAGGGGCGAATTCAATCATTTCTTATGGTTTTTGATCTGATAAATTGAATAAAACAGGTCCCAGAACTGTAAGTTAAATAGTTTTTGAGAAAACCAGTGTCAAATGCAAAAAATGGAGTGAAAATCACATTTTTTCATCTTTGGGCAAGAATAACTTTGTTATTTCACCAAGAAACAGTTAAAAATTTTCAATAAAAAATGTAGAAAATTTTATTCTGAACAAACCGGTGTAAATAAAGTACACAGAAAGCGAATAGTTTTTGAGAAAACCAGTGTCAAATGCAAAAAAATGGAGTGAAAAAAACACATTTTTTCATTTTAGTTTTTCCGGTTAATTTTACTTTGTACTCTTATGAATAAAAACTCATTTAATCAAACATCTATTCGCTTTCTGTGTACTTAATTTACACCGGTTTGTTCAGAATAAAATTTTCTACATGTTTTATTGAAAAATTTTAACTGTTTCTTGGTGAAATAACACAGTTATCCTTGCCCAAAGATGAAAAAATAAGTTTTTCACTCCATTTTTTGCATTTGACACTGGTTTTCTTAAAAACTATTTAACTTACAGATCTGGGACCTGTTTTATTCAATTTATCAGATCAAAAACCATAAGAAATGATTGAATTTGCCCCTTAATCTACCTTACCACAATTCCAGGAAGACCTCATTTCACCTGGTGAACTGAAATCCAGGCGAAACTTTCGCTAGCTGTAACTCGCTAACGAAGCGTTTTCAGACCTATGTTTATATAACATTTTTTCATTATTTTTACTAGTACAATGTGCTGTAGAAGTGGGGGGAGAACTTCATGAATCACCCTGTATATTGTTTTTAGGAAATTTGTTTAGTTTGTTATATTAAGTTACATTAATATGTAATAATTATGTAAATTTATTTTGGTGCTAAGGATTATAAATTTACGTAAATTTCAGGCTCAGTTTCTTATCGTTCGACCAATTCCTGGCACTTCAACAGGCGTCACGTTCCTTCATGTCTTCTGTAAGAACTTTCGGCAGACTTTCTTCCTCTCAAAATCCTCAGTTAAAATGCGGTGAACAACCGATCTGGGTACGCCACTTTCTTTAGCTAACAACCAACCATTCATTTGTCAATTGCTGGCCTAAAGTTGTCACACTTCATGTACAGTTTCGTTAGTTTTTGTTTTTGACGGGAGGTTTAAGCACTCACGAAACCTCTCGTCCCACTCGAAAGTTTGGTTCAGTGACTTTGCATCCTCCCCAAAGGCTTTCGTAAATACTTTGAGCACATCCACACCATTTTATTAACTCAGTTTAACGGAAACTTTAATTGCGTAATTTGGCTCCAAATTTTTTTTTGTTGACAAGGGTATGGTGACACACTTTGTACTAAGTACGATCTTCATTGAACCATTACCCGGAGGTAATTATGGACAATGGCATTCTCTACCTTATACCCTTCATTACTTTTTCTGTCAGGAGCTCTGCGCCACACAGGTGTAAATAACCAGCTGAGGAAATTCATGACCGAAACTTTTGGGACAAACCCTATTTGTAATTTGATGAAACCATCTTGGTTTTTCACCTTTAAAAAAGATTCACTAAAAAATGTAAGTGTGGGAAAGTAGAACAATCAAATAATAAATTAAAATTGAAACGGCAATAAAAATTTGGTGAAAAGTTTTATAGTATTTTTAAATTTTAATTAATTGAAATTTACAGGACGCATTTTAAATATTTATTTATAAACTAGTAAGACATTATCATTTAAATTTCATAATTTTCAATTTCCCGCCATCGAACCACCACCATTTTGTTTTAAGTAAGCCATTAAACTACAATAAATACAAGAAAATATATATTATTATGTATGATTTACGTGTTTTTATTTAGTGTTCTATATTTTTTATTTAGTTGTAAAAATATAGCAATGCGGAAAAATTCAGTTTCAAGTTTTATTATATACTATTATTATATTTTATTTTGTAATTATTATTTTTTTTATAATAAATGTATATTATATATAATATAACCATACAGAATACTGTGTCACAAAGTTATCTATTATAACATTAACAAATGAAAATCGGTCAATGAACCACCCATTGTATGTACAGTTTTAATACAGTTCCTACCCAGTTCATATTTTATTATTACTATTATTTGTAATTATTATTATTATTATTATTTATGATCGATTATATTTAATATACATAATGTAATATATTAATTAATAAAATTAACATGTAAATAAATTTAATTTTAAGTAGATTAAGGAATTTAAATTATTACATAATCAATATTATATGGACTTGATTATATAATAATTATTTTATACGTACGTATATATTGTTTACTATTATTATTATTATTTACTATTATATAAAAACATTTTCATAAAAATATTATATCATATTTAAATGAGTTATGAATTAAAAAGAAAACAAAAAAAAAGTAGATTATGTAAAAATTATGGTTAATAATTTTTAAATAATTAATAAATTAAAAAAAAAAGTAAAGCTTTCCTTAGCTTTACATTAAAATTAATTGAATTTATTAAAATTATTATTATTGTTATTTTATCCGTAATTGTTTTATCACTTTGAAACGGTTACTCAATTTGATCGTGTATGATTTAGTTGGTTTCTCTGTTCTGTGATTATTTCCCTATCAATGTTTTTTAAAATTAATTATTGGATTAGAGCTCTATAGAATTTAAAGATTTTTTTTAAAAAAATCAGGTTGTAGAATTTTCATTTACTTTTTTTTATAACAAAATCATCAATATAATATTTTTCATGGTTGATGAGCTCGGCTGTTTTACGCGTTTAGACCAATCGAAATGTTTGACAGCGTTGTCAGATTGTACGAATGTATCAGCACGACAAATGTTACGCATGCATGCGTATAAGAGCTGCAGTAGTTCACTCGTGTCTTGCATCTCAAGGAGTGAACACATCGATTAATATAGAGCGTGTTAACATGCAATACTTAATAATTATAATCAGTTAATTGTATCTTCGTAGGTTATAATTGTAATTTTGAAAGATCAAAAAAAATGGCTGATGAAATATATAGGGTGATTCAAAACTATACGGCAATCTCTTGGAATCTCATTCTATAGCTAAAAATAAGAAAAAAATTTCATATAAACATATGCCTGAAAACGCTTAGTTAGCGAGTTACGGCTGGCGAAAAATTTCACCTAGAACTCTGTACCCTTGATGAAGTAAGGCCGTATAAAAATGTTAAAGGTAGTGAGATACAAATACAATTGTTTCTTATGTTTTTTAATCTGAAAAATTGGTTCCAGAGCTGTATGTAAATGCAATACTTTCAGAGGTATCTTACATAAAACACAAGAATTGGTGCAAAGAAATAACACATTTTTGTGTTTAACGTAAGATTACTTCCATAAATGGTAAATAAAGGTGTATTTTTTCTTAAATAAATTTATAGAAAATTTAATTCTGAAAAGATTCACCTTTATTTACCATTTATGGAAGTAATCTTATGTTAAACACAAAAATGTGTTATTTCTTTGGACCAATTCTTGTGTTTTATGTAAGATATCTCTGAAAGTATTGCATTTACAGCTCTGGAACCAATTTAATTTAATTTTTCAGATTAAAAAACATAAGAAACAATCGTATTTGTATCTTTGTAACTACCTTTAACATTTTTATAAGGCCTTATTTCATCGAGGGTACAGAGTTCTAGGTGAAATTTTTCGTTAGCTGTAACTCGCTAACTAAGCGTTTTTAGGCATATGTTTATATGAACTTTTTTTCTTATTTTTAGCTATAGAATGAGATAACAAAAGAGATTGCCGTATAGTTTTGAATCATCCTGTATATCAGAGCTTCGAGAGCAAGTATTGGCAACGTTGCTAGCAAGTCATTGGCTAAGTTATGAAGTGAGGAAGGAGGCAATGCGTACGTTCAGAGCTCATTAACTTTGAAAAATAGTATAGTCAGTTGAAATCATTAAAATAATTTTTCATTTTTATGGTTTAATAAATTCACTAAAACTGTAAGTCGCTTGTTCAGTTTTATCCGCCATGTCACAATTATTTTGTTAAATTGTATGCAAAAAACGTGGAAAAAATTGTAAAAATTTTATGTTATTATTTTAAAAACTTTATGGTCAAACAGATTGTATTGAAAAAATGTCAGTAGCTAAAACCACCCTACAACTAGGTGTAAAGTGTGTAAAGTTTCATTTTCGTAGCTTTCACCAATCCTATGAAAAATGTAGCTAAAAATAGCAAAATTAACATTGGTGGGATACAAAGTATAGCCTCCCAATATTCTAGCATCATAGCAGCAAAATCCATTTTTTTTTTACATGTACGGTTGCAGGGGACCACTTTAAGTCCAAATCTAGCTAACTCTTTCAGTTCTTGAATTTTTTGAAGCACTTTTGTAGATCATCTTGTGTTTTTTTTTTTTCTTTCGCCAGTAGTTCTTTTAGGCTACAGATCTTCTAATCCTCTCTTCATCCGAAATCACCATTGTTTTTTCTGTTTCGCATTTGCTCTTCAAATTTAGCTGTTGTTTGATTTTTTAGTAGTTCCCTGACTTGGTTTTCAGATCTACTACTGTGATATTCAGTTCTTCCATATCTTGATTTACTCTCTTTATCCAGTTTGGCGTTGTCTTCTTTAATGCTTTTTTATTATATAAATTTTTTTCTAATATTTGCCTTTTTTTTCTTCAACTTGTTACGAGCGCTTTCGTGGTGTCCACTGTTTCTTCAGGTAATATGTTTCTAGAATGATTCTTCAGTTTGTAATAGAATAAATTCACTTTGAATTAAACCTTTTTTTTATAAAAGAAGATGCAATCTTCACAATAATTTATTCTAGAAATTTTATGTCATTACCTGAAGAAGCGGTCCGCACCACGAAAGTGTACAAAATAAGTTGGAGGAAAAGAAAGCAGTAAACAAGGGCAAATATTAAAATTTTTTTTTTTTTTACTTTTGAGACCTCATAGGATCACTCTAGTTCAAGTTTAGATCTGTTCCAGTGTTGGGTTTCTTTGAAAAGCGCGCTTTCCTAAGCGTGGTTTCCTTTTCGTTTGACCCTGTTGTACACTCTTCTGGTTTTTGGTTCGAATGTTACCATATTAGCGTTGACTAGTTGGTTGTACTTAGCTGATTTTGTTAGCAGGTCTTGTTGAGTGATTCCAAGTTCCTCCATGAAAAAATTTTTTTATATAAATAAAAAAAACATTACATTAATAAAAACTATTAATAGATGTTTTATTGTCATCTTGATAACATAAATTTTATGTTATGTGCAATTTATGTACACAACCGTTTCATTTTCTTCTCTTTATTTGTTTTTAGTTTATTTAGAGTCACATCAACAGTTTTGTTATTGGTAACTGTGGTAGGTTAACGTAATTGGAACAGTGAGTTTGACTCGTGAAAATTTCCAGACCCTAGCCGGGAATCAAACACAAAACCTCCACGTTGTAGCCTAGTGTACTAACACTATACTACAGAGGCGGTCACTTCATTATTTTAAATACCAATCATTTAATGTAAAAACATTTACATCAGAAATAAAATAAGTTTTCTTTGCTCATTTCCACTTACCTTTTTTTATCATCTGACACCCTGATCGATTATTGTAATTTTGTTGTACATTTTTGTGTTTTAATTATAAAAAATATTATAATAACAATAATAATACTTTTAGTATTTACACTGTTAGAACTGTTTTCATAAAAAATCTATATTTGGTGGAATTTTCGTTGGAATTTTTAGCATTTTCTGTTTTAATAGTTACTTTGAAAAATGTTTCCTCATTTTGTTTAAGTGTTAATCTAAAAAAAATATTTTAAAACAATTTTTTTTCACTTTTTTCGATTTGAACCCAGGTCTTTTTCTGTTTTGTGATTCATTAATTAATTGATAGCTCTAAATAATTGCACTGTTATTTATTTAATTTTTTTAAGTAACTATTAAACCTTTAAAATTTAACTCAAATTTTATATTTATTTATGAAAGCAGTTGAAAAATTTTTTAATAGTTTATAAATTTATTGAGTAATAAAATAATAAAAATATTGTTGTACTTGTAAATATAGAGAATAATGTTACTTACATTGTGTAATTACTATTATTATTATTATTTTAATATATGAAGTACCTGGTATTAGCCACTCGTTCAAAAATTTATTATTTTTGAGTTTTCTTTTTATTTGAAAATAAAAAATTGTAAACAAAATAATTTTGATGTTTTTATTATATTCCTGTTTACACTTGCTAATAATTTTATATTTCTCTTCATATTTTTGGTTTTGACCAAAATGGAGAAGTTACAAGATATGTCAAGAAATGTAATGGGGTGAGTATATTTGTGATTAAATAAAAAAGAAAATTATAAATATTAAACTTGCTTTGAAAAAGTACATCACGATATCTATTGAATATCATGAAGTAAGTACATTTTGTGATTAAAAAAAAAGAAAATTATAAAAATATTAAAATTGATTTGAAAAAGTACATCACGCTATCTATTGGATTTCGTTGGAACTAACAGTGTGTAAAAAGTGCATTCGCACGCTATCTATTGAATTTCATTGGAACTACAGTGTGTAAAAAGTGCATTCTTATGCCATCTAGCGGATGGTAGAAGAACAAACAATCTTTAAAAACCGTCCAAATATATTTAGAATTGTAACAAAATGACAATCTTTATACGATTTTAAAATTCTAACGACAGTTAAGATTGTCGGCAAATATCACCTCACGAACAAATAAATATTGTATCGGATCTAATGCAGAGATAGATGTGTACTGGTCGAAGGTTGAAGGTGGAATGAAGGGCCCCACCCCCACAAGCCCCTTTTTTGATTTACTTATATACCTTTTTTTAGGCCAGGTTTACCAATTTTTATTAATAAAATTACCTACTTTTCCCTTGTTATTTCTGTTCATGTCAATTGACTCTACAAATTTAATTTCGATTTTTTCCCGGTAGATAGCGTGGGCTTTGCTAAATACGTCAATTTTTATTAAACATGTCAATATTTTAAAAGTACTGCAGTCTTGAAAAGTTTATATTTTTAAAATTATTTTCATTAAACTACAACAACTTTGGTTTGTTGATAATCTGTTATGCATATTCTGATATTCTTTCAAATCTAACAAAACTACACACACAATCCGTGCGTATTGGTTGGAAAAATGTATTGTTTATTTTTAAACGATACATAATTCATTTGGACTCGTTTTTTTACTCGAAGCCAAAAAAATTATTCAACTGTATTATTATTTAAAATCTTTTATCTTAAAGAACTGCGGCGTTTTTGACACAGTCTGAAAACTAGAGAATTATATCGACAGTATCGAGTATCGATAAATCCCTAGTTTCTTTAGTTTTTTTTTGTTTTGTTTAACGTCCGACTGTTCTGCAAATTACTGCTAATGCAGACGGTGAATGATGAAATGATTTTTTTGTAACGTATGAAAATATGCCGGGCCTGAATGGGATTCGAACCCAAGACCCATTCAGGCCCGGTATATTTTCATACGTTACAAAAAATCATTTCATCATTCACCGTCTGCATTAGTAGTAATTGCAGAACAGTCGGACGTTAAACAAAAAAAAAAGTTTCTTTAGTGATTTACTATTTTACTGCAGTCGTGGCCATAGATGTGTATTATAAGTGTTATATACACATCGATGGTCGCAGCTTGCTCTGCTTGCGCCACCCCACTACTGGCCATCAATACTATACCTTTACAATCCATCGATCCATCTGTTTCTGCATCACAAAGCGGCAGTAAGAGGAGGAACTTTCTTCAGTCTTCAGTTAGCGCACGCCCATACACAATTATTTACTATCGGATTTTTAATTATGTGCGGTCGAGTTTGAGAACAATCTCGGTAACCATCGGTCCAATTGTAACAATATTTACACTAAAATTTTACCTGTTCAATTCTACGTTTTTTGGTTATCATAGATTTTTTACACACTTTTTCAGACGGTTTTTTTTGATGAATTTCTAACAAGAGTTTTTTTTGGGATATAATTTGAAAGAAGTACCAATTGATATTTACACTTTTGTAACTAAAATTTTTCCTATTCAATTCTACGTTTTTTGGTTATCATAGATTTTTTAAACATCTTTTGAGACCGTTTATTTTGGATGAATTTCTAACAAGAATTTTTTTTGGGATATAATTTGAAAGAGGTAACTATGTCAGCTTTTATCTGCAAAACGGTTCGTCCGATTGAGTTCAAACTTAGTAGAAACATTTATCATCATGTTTTAAGGTTTCATACAGAAGTTTAAACTTGTGGGACCGATCGTTTTTTTTTACCAATAGCGGTTTTTAGGTAACCTTGTTATCTCTTGATGTGATAAGACCCAGAATAATGGGGAAAATATATTTTTATCTCAATTTCTTTATTTATAAATAAATCTGATCACATGCATCAGTTGTAAGCCGTGTTTCAGATATGTTTTTTTTTTACTTTCTCTTGTCTACATGAATATATAGGAAGGAAAGTATTGTTGTTTTCATGTCAATTTTCAATCTTTTGAAATCGAGTTTTCACCGGATCTACACGCCCCCAGAACCCAAAATACAACCATGTTTTTAGCGATTGGTCTGTGTGTGAGTGTGTGTGAACAGAGTATCTCAAAAACGGAACATCGTACGAACTTGAAACTTAAATTACATACAACTACCGGACCCGACACGAACATTTTCATCAAAATCGGTCAACCGGAAGTAGCAGTTTATTCGTGTAATTTTTCAATTTTTTGCGATTTTCTCAAAAACTGGTCCTACGATTTTTTTAAAAATCGTCTTATTTACTAAATTTTTTATGCTCTACAAGATAGGGTAGGTACCATGTTTGCTGAAATTCTTGGTGAGGCTGTTTTCACATAAAAAATGTTTTTATTAAGATTACGGTTGTAATATACAGTACATTTTAGCGCAAAAATTGACATAATAAAAAATGTAGAGAATTTAAAAGGCTACAACTTTTATTTCAAACATTTTTTAGCGTAACACTTAGTTTAGCGGTAATTAGCGATTTTCTGTTTTATTCTCACGAAAACGTGTGAAAAATCGAGTTTTTTTAAAGATTTCGGCCTTAGTATGCATGATGATTAATTGGGCTATATTTAGACTGCCCACAATTTGTATATAATGTGGTATATAAATACAAACTGTGTACACTGCGACGTGATTTTTTTCAAAAAGGGAATAACTATCGTTCTATCTCTCTCACACGCTACGTGCACAGTTACTGGCCGGGCAGTATAACTACAGTTGAGCCGTTCTTAGTTTGCTCCTCCTCCTCCTACTGTCAACAAACCAAAACCAGCTACTACAGGGTGCACGCTAGAGTCCGTGACTTTATGGATGTCGTATTCCTATTAAGTTAACTATTTTTTAAATTATAAGTACTTAAAGTAGGGTACTAAAAACATCAGTCATGATATGATGTAGGCCTAACAATTTCATTTATAAAAATACTTTTAAAAGTATTTTGTATTTAAATACTTTTGAAAGTATTTTATTGTTACTTTTTTATCAGCGTGTACACATTTTGATATAATGGGCATGCTCAGTGACGTCATTATTTGTTTATATTCGGAGCAAACTAACACAGGCTGGACTGTACACTGCGCATGATTTTTTTCAAAAAGAGAATAACTATCTTTCTATCTCTCTCACACAGTTACTGGCCGGGCAGTTTAACTATGTCAGCTTTTATCTGCAAAACGGTTCGTCCGATTGAGTTCAAACTTTGTAAGAACATTTATCATAATGTTTTAAGGTTTCATACGGAAGTTCAAACTTGTAGGACCGGTAGTTTTTTTTTTGCCGATAGCGGTTTTTAGGTAACCTTGTTGTCTCTTGATGTGATAGACCCAGAATAAAAGGAAAAAATATTTTTATCTCAATTTCTTTATTTATAAATAAATCTGATCACATGCATCAGTTGTAAGCCGTGTTTCAGTGTTTTTATTTTTTACTTTCTCTTGACTATATGAATATATAGGAAGGTAAGTATTGTTTTCATGTCGGTTTTTCGAAATCGAGTTTTGCACCGGATCTACGCGTTTTCAGACCTCCTGAACCCAAAAAACATGTTTTTAGCGATTAGTCTGTGTGTGTGTGTGTGAACAGAATATCTCAAGAACGGAACATCGTACGAACTTCAAACTTTTTCTTTTTTTTTTTAGCTTTTATTTGTTATCGGGAACTGTACTTTATTAAAAACTACCCAATTTGATCGCTGCTTTTCTGTATTATTTGTCGTGGATTAGGCATGAGTTTGAACAGGGACCCCCAGTAGAGTTTGTTCATGAATGGCTGTCAGCTGGTCACCATACAAAGTCACTTGCTCAACCGGTGTTACTTAACAAATAATAGCGACTTACTACCAGCTGACTGGTTGGGCTGACCCAAAGGCCAACTTGAAACTTAAGTTACATACAACTACCGGATCCGACACGAACATTTTCATCAAAATCGGTCAACCGGAAGTAGTAATATATTCATGTAATTTTTTACTTTTTTGCGATTTTCTCAAAAACTGGTCGTACCATTTTTTTAAAATCGCCTGGTTTACTAAATTTTTTGTGCTCTACAAGATAGGGTAGGCGCCCATGTCTGCTGAAATTCTTGGGGAGGTTGTTTTCTCGTAAAAAAATTGTTTTTTAAGATTGCGACTTTAATAGTCTATGCATTTTAGCGCAAAAACGTATGTAATAAAAGTTACAGAGAATTTAAAATCCTACAACTTTCATTTCAAAATTTTTTTTTTATAACGCCTTAGTTTTGCGGTAATTAGCGCAATTTTCAATTTTCATTACAATTTTCTGTATTTTTTCTCATGAAAACATGTGAAAAATCGATTTTTTAAAGATTTCGGCCTTAGTATGCATTTTACGACAAAAGTGTATATAATCAAATTTATAAGAAATTAAAAGATCTACAACTTTTATTTGAAGCATTTTTCTCTACAGAGCCCAGTTTAGCGTGAAAGAGTGATTTTCCGTATTTTTAAGACAAACAGGTCGATTTTCATTTTGCGTCTTTCACTCATAATTAAAATAAGGTTATGTTTTTTGAGGGTTAGTTTTTTGTTTATTTCTAATGTTTTATTACTAATGTCAGGTTATATTGTTTAAATTATTTGCATTGGCAAGAGAAAGATGTGTGAGTGTTTCACACCAGATTTTTAAATTAAATTTTATACACGTTAGGGTTGAAACTTACAATACACAAATTTAACAATAAACCAAAAAAATATCCCAACTTTATACACGAAATCCTTCACAACACTGTCTCAACACAAAAACAAATCTCACACACAAAAACAAAACTCAAACACAAAAATCTGTCACAACACTGTTAACGTTGTCCATAATTATTGCAAATTAAATACCACTGAATTTTTACTTTCTCTTGCCTATATGAGTAGCCTATATAGGAAGGAAAGTATTGTTTTCATGTCGATTTTAAGAAATCGAGTTTTCACCGGATCTACACGTTATCAGACTCCCTTAACCCAAAAAACATGTTTTTAGCGATTGGTCTGTGTGTGTGTGTGTGTGTGTGTGTGTGTGTGTGTGTATACAAAATATCTCAAGAACAGAACATCGTACGAACTTGAAACTTAAGTTACATACCACTACCGGACCCGACACAAACATTTTCATCAAAATCGGTCAACCGGAAGTAGACCTAGTAGTTTATTCATGTAATTTTTCACTTTTTTGCAATTTTCTCAAAAACTGGTCCTACAATATGTTTTAAATCGCCTGGTTTACATCAAAATCGGTCAACCGGAAGTAGTAGTTTATTCGTGTATGTAATTTTTCACTTTTTTGCGATTTTCTCAAAAACTGGTCCTACGATTTGTTTTAAAATCGCCTGG
This sequence comes from Catonia carolina, assembly GCA_035578175.1. Classification (NCBI taxonomy): domain Eukaryota; kingdom Metazoa; phylum Arthropoda; class Insecta; order Hemiptera; family Achilidae; genus Catonia; species Catonia carolina. The sequence continues at coordinate 438,921,595 of JAQMRL010000001.1, read as the reverse complement.
TTTACTCAATTCTTTATTCTCTACAAGATAGAGTAGGCGCCATGTTTGCTGGAATTGTTGGTGAGGCTGTTTTTACGTAAAAAGTGTTTTTTTAAGATTACGGCTTTAATATTTATTATAGCGCAAAAATTTATATAATAAAAAATGTAGAGAATTTAAAATTCTACAACTTTTATTTCAACCATTTTTTGTATAACGCTTAGTTTAGCGGTAATTAGCGATTTTCTGTTTTTTCTCACGAAAACGTGTGAAAAATCGATTTTTTAAAGATTTCGGCCTTAGTATGCATTTTATGACAAAAGTCTATATAATCGAATTTATAAAAAATTAAAAAATCTACAACTTTTATTTTGATCATTTTTTTCTACAGAGCCTAGTTTAGCGTGAAAGAGTGATTTTCCGTATTTTTAAGGCAAACAGAGATCGATTTTCATTTTGCGTCTTTCATATACGATTAAAATTAGGTTATGTTTATTGAGGTTAGTTTATTGTTTATTTCTAATGTTTTATTACTAATGTTAGGATTATTGTTAATTATTTGTATTGGCAAGAGAAAGTTGTGTGAGCGTTTCACACCAATTTTTAAATTAAATTTTACGCAAAAGCTTGAAACTTACAATAAACCGAGGATTAATCTAACTTTATACACGAAATGGTGTCGCCCCACACTGAATTGTAATTCATCACTCTCTATGGCAGTGTTTCCCAACCGGTGGTCCGTGAGAGTCCGGTGACTACTTATAATAAAGTAATATTTTCCCGTGATTAAATCAAAGTCGCGATTGTCATTGAACAAGATTAAGTAAATACATTCAAGATTCAGATTAAGTAAAGGTAGAAGAGTTGTGGTGTAAGAAAGCCCTGGGCTTCTTCCTCAAGATTTGGCAAGTAGCTTTGCGGTATCTTATGATATTTTTCAACTACTTATTTGTGTGAGCAGGGGTTCTCTAGTTTATTGTTAATTAAAAACAAACAACGAAATCGGCTAAGTGTAAGCAGTGATTTGAGAGTAGCTCTTAGCAAGAGCCTAAAACCTAGAATTCCTCAACTAGTCAGAAAAATTCTGCAAAAAAGTCGCATTGAAATTTTCATTCATTTTTAATTCATTTTTTTAATTTTCGTTGTTATTTTCGACAAGGTAAATTCTGTATTTCTTATTTTAATAAAAGACAATTTACAATTAAAATATTTTTACTCTTTGTGATGTACAATGTACCCTACTTTCTGAAAATAACAATTATATGTTTGTAATAATAGTTTCTTAATTAATAATGATAGTTTCTTTCTGAAAATTTGTTTTATTTAATCACCTTTTAATTTGGTTACAACTGATAAGATATATGCAATAATGCAATGGGTGGTCCGTGGTAGTTCACTTTCAGGCTGAGTGGTCCGCAGACCACTGCGGGTTTGGAATCACTACTCTATGGTGATTCAGCATGATGATTAATTGGGCTATACGCGCATTTAGAATGCGTACAATTTGTATACAATGCGACGTGATGTCTTCAGTCATTTGTATAAAACAGTTTTATACAAATGACTGAAGATCTTCTATAAATTTTTTTTTATAATCTTCTATAAATTTTAAATACCTAAGTGAGATAAAAATGTTTTTAGTTTCAATTATTTTATTTACTCTGATGATTGTGGATCTACCGAAACACAGGTATGTAAGAAAGAATAAAAATCTGGTGTGAAACACTCACACAACTTTCTCTTGCCAGTGCAAATAATTAACAATATAACCTAACATTAGTAATAAAACATTAGAAATAAACAAAAAAACTAACTTAAAAAAAATAACCTTATTTTAATCATGAGTGAATGACACAAAAGGAAAATGAACCTCAGTTCGGCTTAAAAATACGGAAAATCACTCTTTCACGCTCAATTAGGCTCTGTAGAGAAAAATGTTTTAAATAAAAGTTGTAGATCTTTCAAGTTACTATAAATTTAAACATATACACTTTTGTCGTTAAAAGCATACTAAGGCCGAAATCTTAAAAAAATTGATTTTTCACACGTTTTCATGAGAAAAAAACAGAATATCGCTAATTACCGCTAAACTAAGTGTTATACAAAAAATTTGTGAAATAAAACTTGTAGGATTTTAAATTCTCTACAACTTTAATTTTATAAACTTTTGCGCTAAAATGCATATTAAAGCCGTAATCTTAAAAAAACAATTTTTTTACGTGAAAACAGCCTCACCGTGAATTTCAGCAAACATGGCGCCTACTCTATCTTGTAGAGCATAAAAAATTAAGTAAACCAGGCGATTTTTAAAAAAATCATAGGACCAGTTTTTGAGAAAATCGCAAAAAAGTGAAAAATTACACGAATAAACTACTACTTCCGGTTGACCGACTTTGATGAAAATGTTCGTGTCGGGTCCGGTAGTGGTATGTAACTTAAGTTTCAAGTTTCAAGTTCGTACGATATGCTGTTCACACACAGACCAATAGCTAAAAACATGTTTTTTTGGGTTCAAGGGGTCTGAAAACGTGTAGATCCGGTGAAAACTCGATTTCGAAAAATCGACATGAAAACAATACTTTCCTTCCTATATATTCATGTAGGCAAGAGAAAGTAAAAATAAAGGTGACGCAGTTTAAAAAGAAGGTTAGTGAAATTATTCTATAAATTCATTATATATATATAAAATAGAAATAATTTCAAACTGGAGGATGCATTATAAAGATTTATTTTTAAAATACGATTATACAGTTAACGACAATAACTTAACAAGAAATAAATTCATACAAAAGTATTTACACACTGGCTGTTACCAGTTACAGTTTAGAGGCATACTTCTCTAACAACCTGTACCTATGTTGGCTACTCAGAAAAAGAATGAGGAGGCAAGTAGAGGCATTGTGTACAGTACAAGCTTCTATTCAACTTACATGTAGTATAGTATAGTTCAGCCGTTCTAAGTTTGCTCCTACTGTCAACAAACCAAAACCAGCTACAACAGGGTGCACGCTAGAGTCCGTGACTTTATGGATGTTGTATTCCTATTAAATTAACTACTTTTTTAAATTATAAGTACTTAAAGTACTAAAAACATCAGTCGTGATATGATGTAGGCCTAACAATTTCTTCTTCTTAACGTGCCTGTCCGGTTCGAACGTTGGCTACCATCATAGCTATCTTGGTCCTGTCCTCTGCAATGCGGAAAAGTTGGGCTGAGCTCTGTCCATACCAGTCTCTCAGGTTAGCAAGCCAGGATATTCTTCTTCGGCCTGGCCGTCTTCCACCATCCAATCTACCCTGCAGGATGCGCTGCAACAGTTCATATCTACCGTGGTTCCTCATAATATGACCAAGGTATTCCAACTTGCGACACTTTGTGATGTTTATTACCTCCGGTTCCTTGCTCATTCGGCGCAGTACCTCGGTGTTGGTCACCCTGTCCGTCCATGGTATCTTCAACATTCTTCTGTACAACCAAAGTTCGAAGGCTTCAAGTTTAGCAGTGGTTGCCTTCGCCAACGTCCAAGTCTCCACCCCATACAGAAGCACAACAATTTAATTTATAAAAATACTTTTAAAAGTATTTTGCATTTAAATACTTTTGAAAGTATTTAGTTGTTACTTTTTAATCAGCGTGTACACATTTAAATATAATGGGCATGCTCAGTGAAGTCATTATTTGTTTACATTAGGAGCAAACTAAGAGAGGCTGGACTGTAGATTAGGAGCTAGTACTAGCATCGTGGGAATGAACAGCTAGCAGCTAGTTTAGTTACAGCGTGCTAGTGACATGTTTGATTTAGTTCACATTTTAATTGGTTACTCAAATGATAAGGAACAGAACTATTTTTTATCTTATTTATAGATACTCAAGTCACGAGATTGTCTTTTATATATGAATGGGCAGTGAGGAAGGGAAGTGAAAAAGTGACAGTGCTGCCAACCTCAACACTAAGACACTACTCATACATTTCACTACCGTGCAGTTTCTGTGGTTTATTCCGAGAAAATGTTTTCATCGTAAACTTTATAAGAAATACATTTTTTTTGTCATCAGTCTCTCGACTGGTTTGATGCAGTTCTCCAACCTGTTCTATCTTGCGCAAGTCGTTTCATATCTACGTACCTGTAACACCCTACATTTTTTGTAATTTGCTTTATATATTCTAATCTTTGCCTCCCTCTACAATTTACTCCCTCAATATTACCCTCTATTATTGACAGCCCAATACCTGGATGTCTTAGGATACGCCCCACTAGCCTATCCCTTCTTTTGGTAAGATGCTTCCATAAGACATGTGACATGTAACATGTGACCTGTAATATTGCCAATAGCTTTATAACTTGACTAGAAATGTACTTTATGTACTTGACAAAATATATACAGATACTGAAGTCACGAGATTGCCTTTTGCGTATGTATGGGCTGTGAGGAAGGGAAGTGAAATATTTGCAGTGCTGCCAACCTCAACAGTGAGACACTACTCGTACATTTCACTATCGTGCAGTTTCTGGATACATTTTGTAATCTGTACTTTCTTCTTCTTAACGTGCCTGTCCGATTCAAACGTTGGCTACCATCATAGCTATCTTGGTCCTGTCCTCTGCAATGCGGAAAAGTTGGGCTGAGCTCTGTCCATACCAGTCTCTCAGGTTAGCAAGCCAGGATATTCTTCTTCGGCCTGGCCGTCTTCCACCATCCAATCTACCCTGCAGGATGCGCTGCAACAGTTCATATCTACCGTGGTTCCTCATAATATGACCAAGGTATTCCAACTTGCGACACTTTGTGATGTTTATTACCTCCGGTTCCTTGCTCATTCGGCGCAGTACCTCGGTGTTGGTCACCCTGTCCGTCCATGGTATCTTCAACATTCTTCTGTACAACCAAAGTTCGAAGGCTTCAAGTTTAGCAGTGGTTGCCTTCGCCAACGTCCAAGTCTCCACCCCATACAGAAGCACAACAATTTAATTTATAAAAATACTTTTAAAAGTATTTTGCATTTAAATACTTTTGAAAGTATTTAGTTGTTACTTTTTAATCAGCGTGTACACATTTAAATATAATGGGCATGCTCAGTGAAGTCATTATTTGTTTACATTAGGAGCAAACTAAGAGAGGCTGGACTGTAGATTAGGAGCTAGTACTAGCATGAAGGGAATGAACAGCTAGCAGCTAGTTTAGTTACAGCGTGCTAGTGACATGTTTGATTTAGTTCACATTTTAATTGGTTACTCAAATGATAAGGAACAGAACTATTTTTTATCTTATTTATAGATACTCAAGTCACGAGATTGTCTTTTATATATGAATGGGCAGTGAGGAAGGGAAGTGAAAAAGTGACAGTGCTGCCAACCTCAACACTAAGACACTACTCATACATTTCACTACCGTGCAGTTTCTGTGGTTTATTCCGAGAAAATGTTTTCATCGTAAACTTTATAAGAAATACATTTTTTTTTGTCATCAGTCTCTCAACTGGTTTGATGCAGTTCTCCAACCTGTTCTATCTTGCGCAAGTCGTTTCATATCTACATACCTGTAACACCCTACATCTTTTGTAATTTGCTTTATATATTCTAATCTTTGCCTCCCTCTACAATTTACTCCCTCAATATTACCCTCTATTATTGATAGCCCAATACCTGGATGTCTTAGGATACGCCCCACTAGCCTATCCCTTCTTTTGGTAAGATGCTTCCATAAGACATGTGACATGTGACCTGTAATATTGCCAATAGCTTTATAACTTGACTAGAAATGTACTTTATGTACTTGACAAAATATATACAGATACTGAAGTCACGAGATTGCCTTTTGCGTATGTATGGGCTGTGAGGAAGGAAAGTGAAATATTTGCAGTGCTGCCAACCTCAACAGTGAGACACTACTCGTACATTTCACTATCGTGCAGTTTCTGGATACATTTTGTAATCTGTACTTTCTTCTTCTTAACGTGCCTGTCCGATTCAAACGTTGGCTACCATCATAGCTATCTTGGTCCTGTCCTCTGCAATGCGGAAAAGTTGGGCTGAGCTCTGTCCATACCAGTCTCTCAGGTTAGCAAGCCAGGATATTCTTCTTCGGCCTGGCCGTCTTCCACCATCCAATCTACCCTGCAGGATGCGCTGCAACAGTTCATATCTACCGTGGTTCCTCATAATATGACCAAGGTATTCCAACTTGCGACACTTTATGATGTTTATTACCTCTGGTTCCTTGCTCATTCGGAGAAAATGTTTTCATCGTAAACCTTACGTATTTCTTATAAGGTGACCTGTAATATTGCCAATAGCTTAATAACTTGACTAGAAATGTTTGATTTACTGTAATTACCAGCTACCTTATTCCAATGGAACAAAATTTTCTACGAATGAATCGCCTTTTTTACTATTGCTGTCACCACCATCTTCACTATCAGCTCACTAGTACCTACCTAACCGTTTTCTTTTTTTACCAGGTGTCAATAAATCTGTTGAAGAATAGCTCTTCACGTCTTTAATTTCCTTCATTATTTTCTGAATTATGGAAAGAGAAACATCACAGTAGTTAGCCACTCGCTCACGGATTTTGTTAAGAGGCAGGGAAAGGCATTTTTGTTTAGCTTTCAACTTCACAGCATTTTATTACACTGCATATTAGATTTCGTTCAGCACTGTGAATAGTTTGCCCACGTTTTCGAGAAATGAACATTTCTGTTTACGGTAACAGTTATATTGGTACAGTTTGTTTTTTATATATCCTAATTTTTTGTGTACGTTGCAATCTGTTCAATTCAGAACAATAAGCAACCCCATGACCCAATGAGATGAGGATGATGTGTAAGACGTGTAAATTAGGTGTAGCCTTGTACAGACCCAGGCCGACCATTCCTGAGAGAGTATGGTTAATTGAAACCCAACCATCAAAATACATCGGTAACCACTGTCTAGTATTCAAATCCGTATAAAAGTAACTACCTTTACTAGGATTTGAACCAGGAACCTTCGTCTCCGAAAATCAGCTGTTTAAACAGCTGATTTTGGCGACGACTTTACCTCTAGACCAACCCGGTGGTACAGTTAACCTACAAATAACTGTACCTATTAGTATTAACTGTACAATTAAATAACAATTAATAAACTGTACAACAATTAACTGTACCTATTGGTACAGTTAACCTACAAAAGGTTCTGTGATACACTGTATCTGCTCTGGGTATAGTATAAGTTATTTTGTTTATTGTATTGAAATTAAAGCAGTCGCACATGCACACTGATGCTGTTCCCCCTTTCCCCCTTTACCCCTCGTTGTAAACAAAGGCAAACTCGTGACTCAAGTAACTATACTTATCTAAAGTCCAGCCTCTCTTAGTTTGCTCCTAATGTAAACAAATAATGACGTCACTGAGCATGCGCATTATATCGAAATGTGTACACGCTGATTAAAAAGTAACAACATAATACTTTCAAAAGTATTTATATACAAAATACTTTTAAAGATATTTTTATGAATGAAATTGTTACGCCTACATCATATAATGAATGATGTTTTTAGTACTTTAAGTACGAGGGCAGTCCAGAAAGTCTGTCACGTTTTGCGTTTTAGCTGCTAGGGGCGGAGCTATCGCGGCCATTTTGGTGCCGCGGCGTTTCTCCGTTCAGTGGCTATCTAGCCATGCTAGCGAGAGGTCTGTGTCGCTCTTCGTTAATTTTCAACAACAATTTAAAATGTGTGCCGCAATTCAAAATCCCGCCGGTCGTGAAGTACAATCGGTAATACGGTTTTCTTCTTATCGATTTCTTGGAACGTGGCACAACAATAACCTCTGCGAGGTATTGTGAAACACTTGAAAAGTTAAGAAGAACGATCCAAAACAAGCGCAGAAGAAAGTTGACTGGAAAAATTCTCTTTTTGCATGACAACGCCCAACCACACGCGGCAAATCGAACACGAAAACTCCTGGATGCTATCAAATGGGAGGTTTTCCCACATTCGCCATACAGTCCAGACCTTGCACCCAGCGTTTATCACTTGTTCTCGACAAAAAAGAAGACATGGGTTGCGACGCAGCGCTTTGACGACGACGCGGAGCTGCAGGAGGGTGTGACTAACTGGTTAAAATCACAGGCGGTAGACTTTTATGACGCCGGCATTTCAAAATTAGTTCACCGCTATGATAAGTGTCTTAATTTGTTTGGTGATTATGTAGAAAAATAGCATTTTAGTTGCACTTTCAAATGTGTATAATAAAATGTTTTTCTTGAACTTAGTTTTTTTTTTATATCAAAACATGACTTTCTGTACTGAAAGACTTTCTGGACTGCCTTCATACTTATAATTTAAAAAGTAGCTAACTTAATAGGAATACGACATCCATAAAGTTGCAGACTCTAGCGTGCACCCTGTAGTAGCTGGCTTTTGTTTGTTGACAGTACGAGCAAACTAAGACGACTGAACTTTAATTATTAACTTAGATAACTTATTTACTTATCTTAATATTTTGGAGAAGGCTCATTTTTCCAACAGTATAAACTTGTTAAGTGTCTGGCAGGCAACCAAATGCAAACTGTTCCATCCAACTTACAATCCTTTCTCGGTGTTCATCTATGATACAGATGGAACCAACAAAGCAAATTCAAAGTTCCTATGCATTGCAGTTTCAGAGATTTCGTCACGGATGAATGGTGTGAACAATATTTTGTGTTTCGCATAATATGTGTTTGACCGGTTAAGTCATAACCGGTTCTAATATTTCGGTATGTTTTAATACGTTGATACCGCCGTGAAGACAGCATACACGAGGGAATCCACGGTGCACCAGAAGTCGACAAAACTGAAAACACAAGAATATAGTATATAAGAATAATTGTTAAAAAGTTCAATCTTATACATATGCTGAAAACAGGTGCGACAACATAACTTACTTTTTACTTTCTTTTCCCTATATGAATATATAGGAAGGAAAGTATTGTTTTCATGTCGAATTTTTGAAATCGAGTTTTCACCGAATCTACACGTTTTCAGACCTCCTGAACCCAAAAAACATGTTTTTAGCAATTGGTTTGTGTGTGTGAACAGAATATCTCAAGAACGGAACATTGTACTAACTTAAAACTTGAAACTTAAGTTAAATACCACTACCGAATCCGACACAAACATTTTCATCAAAATCGGTCAACCGGAAGTAGTAGTTTATTTGTATAATTTTTCACTTTTTGCGATTTTCTCAAAAATCGCTTGGTTTACTAAATTTTTTATGCTCTACAAGATAGGGTAGGCACCATGTTTGCTGACATTCTTGGTGAGGCTGTTTTTACATAAAAAAAGTGTTTTTTTTAAGATTACGGCTTTAATATGTATTATAGCGCAAAAATTTATATAATAAAAAATGTAGAGAATTTAAAATTCTACAACTTATATTTCATAATTTTTTTTGTATAACACTTGCTTTAGCGGGAATTAGCAATTTTCTGTTTTCTTCTCACGAAAACATGTGAAAAATCAATTTTTTAAAGATTTCGGCCTTAGTATTCATTTTACGACGAAAGTGTATATAATCAAATTTATAGAAAATTAAAAGATCTACAACTTTCATCAGAGAATTTTTCTCTACAGAGCCTAGTTTAGCATTAAAGAGTGATTTTCCGTATTTTTTAGCCAAACTAAGGTAGATTTTCATTTTGCGTCTTTCACTCATGATTAAAATTAGGTTACGTTTTTTGAGGTTAGTTTTTTTGTTTATTTCTAATGTTTTATTACTAATGTTAGGTATATTGTTCATTATTTTCATTGACAAGAGAAAGTTGTAAGAGTGTTTCACACCAGATTTTTTCATAACGCAATAAAACCCATTTTATGAATCAAAATTTTTTCATAATGTAGGTTACAAATCTTAAGTTTTGTTTTACACAGTTTTCAAAATTATATCAGGTAAGTGATGCCCCCCCCCCCCAATTGTCCATACACTGAATAAGCAGATTTCTGGCGTTTGTCATGACCCTTCCCAATGTAAAAGCGGTTATATTGGCCTTCAGGTCTTGTAGAGTCCTGGAACGGTTCAAAAGCAGGATTTCAAAAATTCTACAAAAATATCGCAAGAGGCCAAATCAGGAGAGCGGGCTGGACACTCCAAATCACCCTTATATTGAGATCAGGCGCTCCAAGAGGTGTTCCCTCAAAACGACCATCAATTCCCTTAAAATGTGAGCCGTTGCTCCGTCCTGTTGGAACCAAATGTCTCCTAAGTCCAATTCACGAAGTCGTGGAAAAAAATTTCTCAAAAATGTTCACATGCGGTTTTGAATTTTCAAAAATGTGTAAAAACCGCACTGAAATTGTGATTCAAACGCATTAAAATCAAATTGACTTTTAATTGCACAGAACACAAATTTGAATTTCTATTTCCACAGACATTTTAAAGGTATTTTTTTTAAATAAAAGGAATCCACAATCAACAAAAAAAGTTTATTATTTTTTTTTAATCAGAATCACTGTTCTTCAGGCAGATTTGCTGAAATGTTTTGTGATCTTCCACTTGCAGTTGCAAGTTCAAGAGGTGATATTTTTCTTAAAATATCTTTAGTAGGGACCCACACTTTTTCACTATCAGCCTTCTCATTTCTACGCCCTGCGGGATGGTAAAGTGTACATACACATCATTATTTTCTAAACTTAGTTGTTCAACCTCTGCTAACACCACTGTCCATTATACACACATGCCACTAAGTCATTTGTTTTGAGTCAAGATTATGCATTCCATATCTAAAACGACTTCCTTTTCTTTTAAAAAGTTACTTAGAATTTTGGAAACATAATGATGACTTGTTTGATTTCATAGTTTTTCAATAAGTGATGAAAAATACTCAACCTGTAGATTTTAAAATTGCCATCATTTCAGCCCAGTCGGTTGTCCCAAAATTCAAACTCACTTTCAAAAGAAAGTGAGTAAAGTCTTTTCGTGTAAAGTCTTTTACACGAATAAACTACTACTTCTGGTTGACCGATTTTGATGAAAATGTTCGCGTCGGGTCTGGTAGTGGTAGTGGTTGAAACTTAAGTTACCTTAAGTTTCAAGTTCCAAGCTCGTACAATGTTCCATTCTTGAGATATTCTGTACACACACACACACACGCACGCACACACAGACCAATCGCTAAGAACATGTTTTTTGGGTTCAGGGGGTCTGAAAACGTGTAGATCCAGTGAAAACTCGATTTTTTAAAATCAACATGAAAACAAAACTTTCCTTATTATATATTCATACAGGCAATAGAAAGTAAAAATATTTAAAAAATGATCATTACCTTGGAACATTCAGGCATCGTGATACCAGCGACGACAATGATTTTCCCCTTGTTATTGTAGAGAATGCTCAATTCAGGACTGGACGGCATAGCTGACTCACTGGTCATTGTATCTTCATTTAAATCGACCGAACAAAGCGGTATGTTTATACTGCCAGGTACTGCTGCCTCTTTGTAACTGTTTTCATTCAAATAAGGAAAAATATTCGACATAAAAAAAAACATGAAAGAGATTGATAGAAGATCACACTTAGCTTTTCACACGTAGCTTTTTCCAGTGTTAAGAGAAATTTTATCAGAGCATTTGTAATAGTGACTTATACTGTTTGCCAATTACGGCGGCATGTAGGGAGGGTAACGAGACAGAGAGAGAATGTGATGCGTCCGCCGTTCCCCTCAACTCATTTCAATCAGTGAACGATGTTCAAGCGCAATAGTGACAATCCGCGATACGGTAGGGCACTCTGCCGGCCAGTTTCATTCACTACACTCTAAACAAGCTCATTTTTCATCAAAAAATTTTGAAAAAATTACTTTAGCTTTCTAATGAATCTTATTTTATTACACTATAAATTTTATTATTATACTCTGATATTTACATAAGATACGATCGTACAAAGTTAGACGTTTAAATCTCATCGCATTTTTTGCGTATCACATAGGCTATTATAACTTCTTTTCCAGGATGACATAATATGCGTTTTATTATTTTGTTATAAAATATAAAATTTTATCTGTAATTTGATGTATGTAGGGCAAAAAAAGAAATAATAAACGAACTTGAAAAAAATCACTTTTTGAAGGGAAGTCAAAGATAGATCATCGTGTCTGTTGTCTCTTTCCTGTTAGTATTCCAAGAAGCTGAATAATTTTTTATAGTTGTGAACTTTATTCTAACATATGTCAATTTTTAGAAATCAACTACGCACGCATAATATCAGTTGTATGAAATTTTAACTAAAAGAACCGTATAGTAAATATAACAGAAAGAAGGTAAGACGTATCTCTCTTTCGGGCCTGTCAAAACTTATGGTAGGTACATCATTTAGAACAAACTTATTGCCTATTACCCCAAAACGAATCGCAGACATTTTCCCCTGTATTTTGTGTGCGCGCAACTAATTTCGACAGCGTGCGGCTTTCGACAGCGACAGAAATGTCAAAACGATTACCACATGAACAGAACACAATGAGTACCTAACGAGTACTACTTTAGAGGCAGCCTGTATCAGGCTACGACGCTGTGGTGGGGGAGGTACTTATTGCGCATGTGCGGCCCGCACGCCACTCTATTTGGTTATATTTATACCAATTTGATCTAGAGTTAAAGTCGTCGCTGTGAGTCAGCTGTTTAACAGCTGATTTTCTAAGGTGAAAATTCCGTAGTTCAAATCCTATTAAAGATGGTTACTTTTATAAATATTGTTTTGTAATATAAAAAACTTTTCAATTTATCTTACAGTGCTTTTAAAAAAAATCTTCTACTAGTACTTTTGCGGTGCGCACCGCTTCTTCAGGTAATGATAATAAAAATTCTAGAATATTATGAAGATTGCATCTTCCTTTGTCAATAGTTTGACTCACTGGTCAATGGTTTTATTCAAACTATTGACAAAGGAAGATGCAATCTTCATAATATTCTAGAATTTTTATTATCATTACCTGAAGAAGCGGTGCACACCGCGAAAGTACTCGTAGAAGATTTTTTTAAAAAGCACTATAAGGTAAATTAAAAAGTTTTTTATATTACAAAAAAACAAATATTGTTATAATGAAGTGGTGAAAATAAAATCAGCTGGTCAAATAAAATCAGCTAGTCATAAACAGCTGACTGATTAAATATAAAAACGAAGGTTTCCATTGTTGTAGTGCGGCCGCGGTTTGAATGGCTGACGTGTTAGTGGTCTAAATTGTACAGGATTCTTCGTTACGGTGAAGTTTGTTATTTTGTCAGCAGACATTGTAATTGTATTTAATGTTTAATTTGGTAAGGGATATTGTTTATTTTATGTTATTGTTAATAAATTGCGTGAACTGAATTGTTTTAATTGTTTAATAACTTATTTTCATAAACTCATTATATTCATTGTTATAGTTTGTAAAGGTTAGTTTTTCTTGTCAATTAATTTTGTTAAATAAATACATGTGAATTAATTAAATAAAAGTATACAATTTTACTTTCCTATAACGAGTTGTAACAATATTAATATGGATTCTACTGCTATGATGCTAACTAATAACTTAAATAATTATAATAGTTACTTTTATACGGATTTCAATACTAGACAGTGGTAACCGATTGGGTTTTTATGTTTTTATTTTATTATTTTTACTTCCTCTTGCCTATATGAATACATAGGAAGGAAAGTATTGTTTTCATGTCGATTTTTTTAAATCGAGTTTTCACCGGATCTATACGTTTTCAGACCCCTTGAACCCACACAAACATGTTTTTAGCAATTGGTCTGCGTGTGTGAACAAAATATCTCAAGAACGGAACCTCGTACGAACTTGAAACTTAAGTTACATACCACTACCGGACCCGACACGAACATTTTCATCAAAATCGCTCAACCGGAAGTAGCAGTTTATTCGTGTAAATTTTCACTTTTTTGCGATTTTCTCAAAAACTGGTCTTACGATTTTTTTAAAAATCGCCTTGTTTACTCAATTTTTTATTCTCTACAAGATCGGGTAGGCGTCATGTGTGCTGAAATTCTTGGTGACGGTGTTTTCTTGTAAAAACGTTGGTTTTTTAAGATTACAGCTTTAATATGCATTGTAGCGCAACAATTTATATAATAAAAATTATAGAGAATTTAAAATCCTTCAACTTTTATTTCAATATTTTTTGTACATGCTTAGTTTAGCAGTAATTTGCGATTTTCTGTTTTTCTCACGAAAACGTGTGAAAAATCGATTTTTTTAAGATTTCGGCCTTAGTATGCATTTTACGACAAAAGTGTATATAATTAAATTTATAGAAAATTAAAAGATCTACAACTTTTATTGAGAGCATTTTTCTTCACGGAGCCTAGTTTAGTGAGAAAGAATGATTTTCCGTATTTTTAAGTCAAACTGAGGTAGATTTTCATTTTGGGTCTTTCACTCATGATTAAAATTAGGTTATGTTTATTGACGTTAGTTCTTTGTTTATTTCTAATGTTTTATTACTAATGTTAGGATTATTGTTTATTATTTGCATAGGCAAGAGAAAGTTGTGTGAGTGTTTCACACCAGATTTTTTTATTTTTTTTGGTTGTCTGACTGTTCAGCAATTACTGCTTATGCAAATGGTGAAGGATGAAATTATTTTTTGTAACGTATGAAAATATGCCATGCCTGAATGGGATTCGAACTTAAGACCGCATGATGAGAGGTGAGCACAGTACCAACTACGCCAATGCAGCCGGTGGGATGGTTGGGTTCAACCAACCATATCCTCCAAGAAATGGTCGGCCTGGATATGTACAAGACTACATCTAATTTACTCAGACACATCATCCTCATTTCATTGGGTCTTGGGGTTGCTAATTGTTCAGAATTGAACAGATTGTCTGGCTAAACAGCCCTCACACTCATAGAGTAGACGCCCAACTCAATAATACCATGAGAATGATCACTGGCGCTATCAGATCAACACCTACTGAATGGCTTCCAGTATTGAGCCACATACCACCCCCAAACCTGCGCCGCAAGAATGCCCTCATTAGAGTATGATAAGATTGTCGACAATCAAGACCTGAGAATTCATGAGGATATTGAAAACGCAAATAAAACTCGTCTGCGATCAAGAAAGCCACCTACAAAAACTGCAATTACTGCCAAAGAGGAAGCATTTAACATACCCAGTGCATGGCAGCAAGAATGGGCATCAAAGCAGCAAGAACAAATCCCATGGTTTTCACAAAAACCGCCAGGTTTTGGACTACCTCGTAGAAAATGGTCAGCTCTAAATAGAATAAGAACAAAACACGGTAGGTGTGCTGATTTATTGTTTAAATGGGGCAAAATACCATCGCCTTTATGTGAGTGTGGTCAAAGACAAACTAGTGATCACATAGTGAAAGAGTGCAGAATAACTGCCTTTAGAGGAGGGACAAGAGCGGATTTCCTGATGGCAACTCCAGAATCAATAGCCTACTTGGACAGACTGGATGTCTGTATATAGACTTAAGCATGTTTTTAGAATTACGTACTGTATGTACATATTTAGACAGATAGATTAGACAGAGGGTCATATTTGATCCCAATATATAACAATTATGATGCTGATTTTTTAAATGTCTTGAAAAGCCATACGCTAAATAAATAAATGCAACGTACACACATTAGCGATTAACCGTTATGCTGCCAGACTGCCTGTACCTACTAGTAAAAAGAATGCCAAGCTAAAATCCCGTCATTTTACCATATAATTTTGAAAAATTTTGAATTGACACAAGAGAAAGCTTTTAGTTTCATTGTTTTATCTTAAATTCTGCTCATATATGTAGTAATGGAAAAAAGTTTAAATGGTTTCAATAAATTTGAATTAAACGGTAAATAAAAAATTGCTATTTTCTAAAGTGCTGGGAGAAGTCTTAATATTTTTTGATTTTTTTTTCATTTATATCAAAAGAAAAGGCTTTATTTTCTATTAAAACTATAAAATAACAATAATTATCCATACTATACAAAATCATACAAAAGTCACACTACGTACTGCTGTTACCAAAACAATCTATAAGTTAGGCTAAATACATAGTACATTGTTAGATAGATGCATAAATAAGGTGTGGCTATTAAATAACGAGACTGACGTAAAACATTTTAATTTTATTTTATACATAATCACTTATTGTCACCTTCAATATACACTCCTTCTCTATCCGAACAATGCTTCACGCGAATTTTGCATTGTTGGAAACAGTGCTGCAGGTCATTTTCTGTCAGCTCCTTCAGGACACGTACCGCTTTCTCTTTTACAGCTTCGACAGACTCAAATCTTGTCCCTCCTTAGTGAACAGGTAGAAGTCACATTGTGCAAGATCTGGTGAATAAGATGGATGTTTTAACACCCAGATGCTGGCTAAAAACCTCTTGACAGATAACGCGGAATGAGCTGGCGCATTGTCTTGGTGGAGAACCAATGATTTGTCCTTCCATATTTCGGGGTGTTTTTTCTTAATCTTTGACATAGTTTAGAAAGTACCTCAATGTAATAATATTGATTAATTGTTTAACCTTCAGGAACCCAGTGAAGGTACACAATCCCATGGATATAAAAAAAAACAATCATCATTGATTTAAATTTTGACCTGCTCATTTGAGCTTTTTTGGTTCTCGGTGAAGTTCGGCTCTTCCAGTGCATGGATTGGTGCTTCGTTTCCGAATCATAAGTAAAAAACCACGTTTCATCATATGTTATTATCTTCTACCTGTTCCCTAAGGTGAAATCTGCATTAAAAGGGACAAGATTTGAGTCTGTGGACGCTGTAAAAGAGAAAGCGGCACGTGTCCTGAAGGAGCTGACAGAAGATGAGTTCCAACAATGGAAAATTTGCATGGAGCCGTTGTAGGGATAGAGAAGGACTGTATATTGAAGGTGACAATAAGTGATTATGTATAAAATTAAAATAAATTTTTTTACGTCAGTCTCGTTATTTAATAGCCATATCTCGTACTACTATCCTTTAAAAAATATGAAGGTGATCTATTGAGAAATATTGAAAATACAGTGCGATACATAAAGAGCCGATATTGTCGGCTCTTGGGAGTCTTTTGTAAAAATTCAAATTTGCTCAATCGGCTTTTTGGCGTAATTTTTTGGCTTTCAGGCATCCTTTTCACGTGTCCATACCAGTATAACTTATGAAACACCACAATTTAACAAATGCTGACATTAACACCAGTTTTAGCGCTGACAACCTCATAAAACAAATGGTTGGTGGGTAATCTTGGGGGGGGGGGGAGGCACTGATGCTAAACAGGTACTTACAACAAAAGGCGAGGTGTGGCTGGCCTGTGATATAGTGGTCAAAGCAACTGGCTTCTATACCAGAGGTCCTAGGTTTGATTCTCGGTAAGGCCTGGCAGTTTTTTTTATGTATCACCTTTCACCATCTGGATCAGCAGTAATTTGCATAACAATCGGATGTTGTTTAGGTCATCGAACGAAAGGCTGGTTTGAACCTCTAATATGCTTTTCACGGTTGATGAGCTCTGCTGTTCCAAATGTTTAGACCAATCAAAACGTTTGCAAGCGTTGTCAGATTGTACCTGACAAACATTACGCATGCATGCGTATTAGAGCCACAATAGTTCACTCTCGTCTTGCATCTTGTACTGAACACATCGATTATAGAGCGCGTTAACATGGAATACTTTATAATAATAATCAGCTGATTGTATGTTTATAAGTTATAATTGTTATTGAAAGACCAAAAAATGGCCGACGACAAATTCACTAGAGCTACAAGAGCAATGTTCGTTGCAGGGCTAAAATAAATAGTTCTGTTTCTTATCACATGGGTACTCAATTAAATGACTGAATCATTTAAGAACAGAAGAGGTAGAGTTGTAATGTGACACTAATCAGAGTTATCTTCTCTGAAAGTAATGAATTTCATTGTACAGCCAGACCCTGTGGTGAATGAAGTGAAGGTGTCATTTACAGAGTGGAAAATATGTGCTTTTCAGAGGGCCCGGCATGCTGATAAGCGTACTTTTCCACTCAGTGAGTTTTGGCAATGGTAAACCACCTCACTCCTCGATTTACTTAGTAAAACCTCTAGAGGTTCAAACCAGCCTTTCGGCTGTTGACCTAAACAACACAAGATCAAGTGTTGGCAACGTTGGTGGCAAGTGATTGGCTAGCTATAAAGTGGGTGGGTGGGTGGGTGGGGGGCAATGCATACATAAAGAGAGCTTATCACCCTTGAAAAGTAGTATAGTTGGTTTACTAAGTAAAACAAGAAGCGAGGTGGTTTACTCACGGCTTCCTTGCTGAGTGAAAAAGTATGCTTATCAGCATACCAGGCCCTCCGAAAAATACTAATTCCACCCAGCAAATGTCACCTTCTTCACTTCATTCACCCCCAGGGTCTGGCTGTATAATGAAATTCATTACTCTCAGGGGAGATAACTCTGATTAGTATCATTTTTACACCTCTACTTCTTCTTAAATGCTTTAGTCATATAATTGGGTAACCGATAAGAAACATAACTATTTTTCGTACCCCTGCAACTAGCAGATAGAGGGCAAATAATTTAACACTATATTTGCCTGTTATGGGCATATTATTAAGGTGGAAAACAAAACAAAAAAAAAACAGAGGAAGATTTATTTGATGGGTCATACCACCAGAAAATCCTTCCAAGAAAGGGAAGGGTGAGGCCCAGTATCTGGGGCCTTATAATTGGATAATTTTGACAAAGGTACAGAAAACTGGACAAGTAGAGTACTTGGTCCTATAGATTAAGGGTTGAATTGATAGGCCTGCTCCTCATCAACTGGAAAAAAAGTGCTCGGCTAAATATCCTGAAGCGTTGGTGCTGCACACAACTGTATGCTGACAATGTTGTTGTTTAGGTGATCAGCCTGTAGGCTGGTTTGAACTTGTAGAGGTTTTACTAAGTAAAACGAAGAGTGAGGTCGTTTACCATTGCCACAACTCACTGAGTGGAAAAGTACGCTTATCAGCATGCTGCGCCCGCTGAAAAGCACATATTTTCCACTCTGCAAATGACACCTTCACTTCATTCACCACAGGGTCCAACTGTATAATGAAATTCATTACTTTCAGAGGAGATAACTCTGATTAGTATCTTTTACACCTCTACCTCTTCTGTTCTTAAATGATTCAATCATTTAATTGGCTGACCACATGATAAGAAACAGAACTATTTATTTTAGCCCTGCAACGGACAGATTGAGAGTAAATAATTTGACACTCCACCTGTCTGTTATGAGCAGATGTTGACAATAATGGAGATTAAACACCCGCCATCATGCAGTAACTGAAAATAAATTGCTCATATTAAAAAATGAACATCGGTGATGATTGTAGGAAAGGATACGCTTCGTGATCTCTGACATCGATGATCAATACTTTGGGTCGTGAGTATTTAGTATTCAGCAGATCCAAGAGATCGGCGCCACTGATACGAGGACAAAACTCATTTTGTAATTCAGAAAGCGGTTGTCCACACATCTCCTACAACAAAAAAAAAAACAATAATTATTAACACACAACACCATAACACATATTTAATTTAAATGTCCATAATGGCATCAAGAGAAATTGACTGGATTATCTAATACATTTTAAAACTTTGAGTGGTAATCATGTCACTTGACAGAATGATGAAATGTTTATAGGTTGCGTATTACGTCATTCGTATATATGCGGTTATGCTATCTAAGAGGGCTGTTCAAAAAGTATCGCACTATTGTTAATTAAAAGTGTATTTATTGAACTAGAGCTACAAACTTCTAATCCCCTTCAAATTAGTCTCCTTGGTGATGCACACACTTCTCCCAGCGCTTCTCCAACTGTTCAAAACATTTCTGGAAAGCATGTTTTGGAATGCTGTTAAGCTCGGCCGTCGTATTCTGTTTAATGTCTTCTCTTTCTTGAAATCGAGTTCCTTTCAGGGGCATTTTCAGCTTAGGAAATAGCCAGAAGTCGCAGGGAGCCATGTCGAGGGAGTACGGAGCTTGGCGAACCAGAGGAGTGTTGTTTTTAGCGAGAAAACTCTGAATTAGATGTGCAGAGTGGGCAGGTGCATTATCGTGATGAGCTGCCAAGTTTTTGTTGCCCACAGATTTGGTCAGTTGCGCTACACAGCATCACATACGTGACGAAGAACCTCAAGATAGTATTCTTTTGGTCCTCTGTGACTAAAGTTCGCACTTGTTTAATAACATTCTCATACCGGCTTGTCGATGGCCTGCCTGAACGTGATTCACTTTCAACTGACGTTTGACCATTTTTGAATCAATTGTACCGCTCTTTTATTCGAGTACAGCTCATGGCAGACTCCCCAAAAACCTATTGAATCTTGCGAATTGTTTCCACTTGCGAATCGCCAAGCTTTTGGCAAAATTTAATGCAGTAATGCTGCTCAAGTTTTTCTGTCATTTTATAACTTGATAAAAATCGCCGAGCACAACAGAGAGATCTAGACTACTAGGCTGACTGCCAGCGACGGAATCTTTGTCATGACACGAAAGAGTGCATGCGCGCACATGACAGTCCCCTCCACATCCCCACTAATAAGCTTGGCTGCCAGCGCTTCATTTGTTTCAGTGG
This sequence comes from Catonia carolina, assembly GCA_035578175.1. Lineage (NCBI taxonomy): Eukaryota > Metazoa > Arthropoda > Insecta > Hemiptera > Achilidae > Catonia > Catonia carolina. The sequence continues at coordinate 438,901,034 of JAQMRL010000001.1, read as the reverse complement.
GAGGACAGAACGTCCGATACTTTTTGAACAGCCCTCGTTTTACAAACAATTTTCATCAAAATGTTATCAGGCGCTCACCAACCAATAAATGTCATAAATTCACAGAGCAGACTCACATCTTTTTCTATATTTCTTTCTACAGTTTCTTATTGCCGTTCCTTTTATTAATTATTAATAAATGATATTAATTTTGATCAAGTTTTACTAAACTATATTTTCATGGGAATTTTTGTTTATTTTTCTTATTAATTTGTTATTATAGTAAGTAATTTTATTGAAATGTTATTTTATTTTTATGAGAAAAAGAGACAAAAAGTGTATTGGCATGCATATTATGTAAATAAAATAGTATTAAGCAAAGATTTTTTTGTAAACATGTAATTTTTTTTATGTCAATAAGGCTTACATGGATAAGTTCTGTTAGCCTTTATATTGTTGTATATAAGTTGTCACCGCCACCCCTTCTAATTAATCATTTACCGTGTTGCCGGCCTTCAACTTCTACCGGACTTTGTCGGCGCGGTAGGCCCTTTAGCGGCGCACTGACAAACCTTCTGGCTCTGCACCGACAGAGGCCTTTGTCATCAAGGCCAAACCAGTAGCTGCTCTCTACCACAGCACTCTCAGCGACTATATAAAGAACGCTGCGCTGAGCCAAGGGATTCAATACCGATCAAGAATTTGAGGGATTCACTTCAAACCAGACAGCAGACAAGACGTCCACCACGGCACACGACTGCTGGACTCCAGCGAAGACTAATCGACGACCCCGCAAGAGAGAAGATGATGCTTCCGCTCGCCGACCCGTCACCGTAAGCCGTCGACCGGATCGTCATCGCCCACTTACGCGAGCGATGCCCACAGCGGTCCCTCGACCGAGCCTTACGCCCACCGGACCCGACGAAGCAACCATCGACGCACTACTGCGAGGGAAGAAGATGATGTCTTCGCTAGACGACGACACACCGTGTCATCCAGCCTCCGACCGCCACGACGACTACGACCGACGCTTAAACAGCTTTTTTCAGGGCCACCAAACAAATAAGGTTTGCCACTTAATGTCGCCATCCGGTGACAAAATAAATAATATCATATCATTTGATGGAGTCTGTTCGTATATTATGAATCTAGTATCATTTTAGTACAAAAGTACATCATTAAAGTGCTAGCAGATTTAGTGTTCTATTCAATTATAACGAAAAGTAAAGGTTGATTTTTTTACTTTCTCTTGCCTATTCCAAATACACTATTCACCGGATCTACACCTAAACAGACCTCTTGACCCAAAAAACATGTTTTTAGCAATTGGTCTGTGTGTGTGTGTATGTGTGAACAGAATATCTCAAGAACAGAACATCGTACAAACTTGAAACTTAAGTTATATACCACTGCCAAACCTGACACGAACATTTTCATCAAAATCGGTCAACCGGAAGTAGTAAATTATTCATGTAATTTTTCACCTTTTTCTGATTTTCTCAATTAAACTGGTCCTACGATTTTTTTTTTTAACAATCGCCTTGTTTACTAAGTTTTTTATGCTCTACAAGATAGGGTAGGCGCCATGTTTGCTGAAATTCTTGGTAAGGCTTTTTTCACGTAAAAAAATTGTTTTTTTAAGATTACGGCTTTAATATGCATTTTAGTGCAAAAATTTATAAAATAAAAAATGTAGAGTTTAATGTTCTGCAACTATTATTTCATACTTTTTTTTGTATAACGCTTAGTTTAGCGGTAATTAGCGATTTTCTGTTTTTTCTCACGAAAACGTGTGAAAAATCGATTTTTTTAAGATTTCGGCCTTAATATGCATTTTACGACAAACGAGTATATAATAAAATTTATAGGATATTAAAAGATCTACAACTTTTATTTAGAGCATTTTTCTCTACAGAGCCTAGTTTAGCATGAAAGAGTGATTTTCCGTATTTTTAAGCCAAACTGAGGTAGATTTTCATTTTGTGTCATAAACTCATGATTAAAATAATGTTATGTTTATTGTTATTTATTTGCATTGGCAAGAGAAAGTTGTGTGAGTGTTTCACACCAGCTTTTTAATTTTTTTTATTTATTTTTTTGTTTTTTTTTGGTTTAACATCCGACTGTTCTGCAATTAGTGCTAATGCAGACGGCGAAGGATGAAATGGTTTTTTTATAATTTTTTTGTTTTTTGTTCTTAAATGACTCAGTCATTTAATTGGCTGACCATATGATAAGAAACAGAACTATTTATTTTAGCCCTGCAACTAACAGATTGAGTGTAAATAATTTGACACTCCGCTTGTCTGTTATGGGCAAGCAGTTTAAGTAATAATAAAAAATACAGACAAAATGTAACTCACCAATTCTGGATTAGTATTTTGGTTTTTCAGACTGTGGAGTTCGTGTGAACGGTAAGTAACGCTGCGAGGTGTACTGCAATAAAGGTCGATTGAATTGGTCACGCATCGCTCAATGTCCACCTCTGAAACAGAATTTTGTTATTCTCTTTAAAATTATAAATACATACGAGGCGTGTTCAGAAAGTAAGTACCGTTTCATTCTACTACCGCCGTAGCGCTGCAATCTGTGTTCCGCGCATGCGCACTAGTCGTCCTTGTTCACTGGCTATCGACTCACACCATTCTAGTTGTTCTACATTGTGTTTTCAGTTTTCTCTGAACATTTAAAATGTATAAGATAAAAATGTATTAGTGATCCTGCAGATTGTGAGATTCGTTCTGTAATAAGATTTTTGAACGTAAGGAATGTGAAACCGGCTGAAATTTATCGTCAATTTCGAGATGTTTACGGGGAAGACGTGATGAGTGAGAGTTCCTCTCCGTTTGTTCAAAACAAACGCAGAGGAATGCTCAGTAACGGAATTGTGTTGCTCCATGACAATGCTTGGCCCCATACCGCTGGTGACATTTAAACATTGGTTCGACAATTTTGTTGGGAGCAGTTCGATCACCCGCCCTTCAGCCCGGACTTGGCACCGTCTGACTACCACTTGTTCCTGCACATGAAGCGCGAGCTAGGCGGCCAACGCTTTGAAACCGACGATGAAGTGAAAACTGCCTTGGGAGTCGTGGCTACATTCGTTGGCCGGAACGTTCTACGAAGAGGGTGTAGACAAATTGATCACCCGCTACGACAAGTGTTTGAACATCGGTGGAAACTATGTCGAAAAATAGTTTAAGGTTTGGGCTTTCATGTAAAAATAAAATCGTGTTGAAAAAAAATTGTTTTACTTGTTTTTTTTAAAAACTGTACTTACTTTCTGAACACGCCTCGTATTTCCAATTCCTTCCTATTCACTTATACTGTTGGCTTTGTTGTGTGCGCATGCATGTTACTTACGCTGTGTAGTCCAGTAGACGATAGCTGGATACATTTAGGCTTTGTGTGTTACTGATGCTTATCTCGACCATGGCTTATGGACTCAATGTTTATCCATGCTTTATGTTATGTGCAATCACTACGATTTACTGCTTTTCACAATTCAAACAAGGCTACTGGTGGCTGCTTCAACATGCAACTTACAACGTCATCTATGCTTTGGGAATTCCTGGTAAGTGACTGCTTGTGTATACTAACTAGGCTAATTGTATAGGTGAACTCCATTCTGTTCCTACATTCCCTGTTCGTTCCTTTGTTCAATTTTACGTCATATCACATTTCCCGCTATATAATCACACGTTTGTTACTGCTAAATGATTCGGTCTTGGGTGAAGAGCCCTTTTAAACTTTACCCTGGCCCTCTTGGTCAATCGCGTTTAAACGAGTTATAAAAAATTGTATCAAATTTCCAACGTTAGCTCAGGCTAATCTTAACACCTTGTATGAGGGTTTTAAGTGTATAACTTAAGACGAAAATTACCTGGAAGATCGGAGAACAATAAGATGCACTCATTGAAGCCGGAAGAGAGAAGAGTATCACGTAACTGTTGAAGTATTGCTAGACCCACGTACAATGGGAAGGATGCGTCACCCAACAGTAACTTATCCCATAAATGGAATATCTTCTGCAATGGAAATACATCTGAAACACATCACGTATATCCTTTCACTAGAACACATGTTCACAGTATATAATTATAAAAACTTTGTATAGGGTGATTCAAAAAGAGCGCCGGTTTTGATATATCAAATTAAGAGATTTATTTTATTGAAAAACTGAAAATAAATACATCAGCAAGTTCATCTTACCTTCCGATTTCATGTATGAAAAATGATGTCATGCATGTGTCCTCCTCTACTGCGCTGGCACGCATCAACTCTGTCCATGAAATTGGATATTACTGCACGACAAGTTTCGACTTCCATTTGCCCGATAACCCGTCGAATTTCCTCCTTCAAGTCATTGATGTTTCGGGGTTTATTGGCATACACCAATGACTTCAGATGACCCCAAAGATGAAAGTCACAAGGCGTCAAGTCACACGACCTTGGTGGCCATTGATGGTCGGAATTACGAGAAATGATGCGATCCTGGAACCGTTCACGGAGCAACAACATTGTTTCTCGTGCAGCAACTGAATTTTATACGGGTGATATTGGAGATCGTACCGAAGAATTCTCCGTACAGAAGAACATCGTAAACCCAATTGTTGAGAACGGCGACGTATTGATTTTGCTGGGCTAACAGCCACACTGTCACTAACCAACGCAACGTTCTGCTCAGTTCGGCCAGAACGACGACGTCCAGAACTTTTAAGGTCGACTGTTGAACCCGTCTCAAAAAACTTTTTCATGAGCTTGCGAACTGTTGATTCATTCAGTGCTTCATTACGTCCTAGAGTACCGCGAAGTCGCCTGACAGTAGCCGCATAACTCTCTCCACTCTGGTAAAATGTTTTGACGCTTAACACTCGTTGCGCAATAGTAAACCTCTCCATGGTTAGACACAGACTGCGAGAGTACTACACTGCGAACAAGAGAAACTACAACTGAATCGTCAATCGGAATGTTCTCCGAAACAGGAATGAGGTCTAACAATGTTGCCAACCGATAAACAAAAATTTACCAGCCGTTTAAAAACCGGCGCTCTTTTTGAATCACCCGTTACAATAAATTTCAGTAACCTTTTTAAACTGGCTTGGTTTCTATTATCTGTCACTCACACGTGTTTCGGTGGATCCACCATCATCAGAATAAAATACTATTTGAATCTAAAGATTTTTACTTTCTCTTACCTATATGAATATTTAGGAAGGAAAGTATTGTTTTCATGTCAATTTTTTAATTCTTTTCGATTCTTTTAACCTCACACAATTCTTCATTTTGTATAACTAATTTAGAAACGTATTATATACCAATATTACTTACGTGAGAACATAGTTAAAAACCACGGTATCGCAAAAAGTTCAGGAATGAAACGTATTTCACTCAAATGATTGGCGAGTGTCGGGTCATGGAATGCGATGAGATGTGAAAACTTCGCTAGGTATTCTCTTATCACAGCCGAATTATCTTTTAAGAAGAAATTGTGCAAATATTTCGGTACAAAAGCGGAGAGACAAGCATATGCCCTGGCTGAAACAAACAAAATACACATATTATAACATCGATATCATTATTATTGAGATTGTTCAACCCTTTAAAATATGTTTTACTGTAATATTATGCAACCAAAGATTGGATCCCAATGTGTTTTGCTGTAATTTACGCATTCTGTCATGCTACCCTATCGTGGGATTATTATACCGATCAAATTTGTGGTAAAATATTGTGACAACATCGAAGGAGAGGATGGTTCGTGAAGGTTCTAGTGTTTTCATGAAATGGTACAAAGCAGATAATAGAGTGAAAAAGGAATAATAGGACAAAAGTAACAATAACACAATAGTAACAATAAAAGTACGCCTATTTATAAAAGGGTATCGTTGTACTTAACTGTTATGAAAGGGGCCTGTAACACTTTATAGATCTATTGTTACTAGTTTACATCAGTTCATCAGTTATGACTTTTTGAGAACTATTAAAAAAGATTATTGATCGAATCTCTGTGCCGTTCCAGACGTCTCTTTAAACCCCTCTTATACAGGGTGATTCACAAAGATATGCAGAAAATTTTGGAGCTCATTGTTTATGTAAAAATAATGAAAAAAATTTTATATAAACATGGGTCCGGAAATGCTTCGTTTCTGAGTTACGGCTAGCGAAAGATTTCGCCCGGATTTCAGCTCACAAGGTGAAATGAGGTCTTCCTGGAATTCTGGTAAGGTAGATTAACAGGCGAATTCCATCATTTCTTATGGTTTTTGATCTGATAAATTGAATAAAACAGGTCCCAAAACTGTAAGTTAAATAGTTTTTAAGAAAACCAGTGTCAAATGCAAAAAATGGAGTGAAAAACACATTTTTTCATCTTTGGGCAAGAATAACTTTATTTCACCAAGAAACAGTTACAATTTTTGAATAAAACATGTAGAAAATTTTATTATGAACAAACCGGTGTAAATTAAGTACACAGAAAGCGAATAGATGTTTGATTAAATAAATTTTTATTCATAAGAGTACAAAGTAAAATTAACCGGGAAAACTAAGATAAAAAAATGTGTTTTTTTCACTCCATTTTTTGCATTTGACACTGGTTTTCTCAAAAACTATTTAACTTACAGTTGTGGGACCTGTTTTATTCAATTTATCATGTCAAAAATCATAAGAAACGATTGAATTCGCCCCTTAATCTACCTTACCAGAATTTCAGGAAGACCTCATTTCACCTGGCGAGCTGAAATCCGGGCGAAATCTTTCGCTAGCCGTAACTCGGTAACGAAGCATTTCCGGACCCATGTTTATATAAACTTTTTTCATTATTTTTACATAAACAATGAGCTCCCAAATTTTCTGCATATCTTCGACAAACACCCTGTATAAATAGACCCCTGAGCGCGGTCAGTGAGTTAGTATTCGTTTGATCTTTGACAAGCGATTATCGGGGCGTTATTTCAGGTTAACGGTTCCGAGGTATTGTTATACCGTGTTTGTTTGTGTGTGTATTGTGTAAAGTTAATGTGCAGTCACTTGTGAGTTCAGTTTCTGTGTTTTGTATGTTTGTGTATTCTATAAAATTGATTGTAAGTAGTGCTAAGTAAATTATTAAGTTATTTATTGTTTATCATTTATTTTAAGTAAATTATCAAGTTAGTTATTGTATTACTTCCTTATAATTAGTTTATTGTTTATTTTGTAAATCTTTGAGTGTAATAAATATTTGTAATTGTAAACTTAAGTGTATTAATTATTTAATAACCTAGATCCCGAAACGGACCTTAGCGATAAGTGTCACAATATCATCTGGAGTATTTGCATTAAAACAAAGTGCCGGATTAAATGATAAAAAATTACTTATAGCAGCTTATCATGGTTTAATTTTATCTCATATCAGGTATGCCATATTAGTATGGGGTAATTCATCACAGGGTAACATGGAAAGAGTTTTTAAAATACAGAAAAAAGCTATTAGGTGTATGATGGGAGTCAACCACCTTACCTCATGCAGATCACTATTTAAAGAGCTGCAATTGCTCACAGTTCCTTCTTTGTACATTTTTCAAGTGATAATGTATGTACGTAAAGAAAAAACCTTTTTACAGAATTTAGATGTTCACAACCACTACACAAGAAACACAATCGATTATTATGTTGCTAATCACAAGACTAAATTCTTTGAACAAAAACCAACTTATGCAGGTAGAAAATACATCAATAAATTGCCACAAGGTTTAAATAGTTGTGACAATTTAAGTCATTTTAAAAAAAAACTAAAACAATATTTGATTGATGAAACATTTTACAGTGTGCACGAATTCCTTTCTACATAGTTTTTGGCTGAAAAGTATTTAACTCCTAATTAAACAAATATTGTGTACTATTTGATACAAAGGGGTTCATGACAAACCTACTGAGTTAAGCAGTAGCAGGAAAATATCATTGGTAAGTGACGAATTTATCATTGTGTTTGACTATTTTATTTTTTATTTTGTGCGATATTTGATTCAATGGGGTTCATGACAAGCCTACTGAAGTAAGCAGTAGCAAAAACAATTTTTTGGTGGTAAGTGATGAATTTATCATTGGTGATAAACTTTCAGTTTATCAGTTTTATCTTGACATGTCCTATACTCCCTTTGAAGTCTCCTGGATGCAAAAAAAACTGCTTTTCCTCTTTTACCACTAGTTGTAAACACAGGGAAACTTGGGACTCAAGTAACTATATACATGGGTCATTCGTAAAGTAAGGTCCGAATCGCGGTAACTAGCCACACGGCGAGCGAACAGCGCAATGCACATGCGCGACGACTCCCAGCATGCCTTGCGTACGAAACGACGCCATTTGCAGTAGTATCTTCGTTGTGTGCTGTTTACTGTCCATCTTTAAGATGTTTAAGACAATTGATCATCCCGCCGACTGCGAAATACGGTCAGCGATTCGTTTTTTGACAGCAAGGAACGTTTGTGCAGTAGATATTTATCGACAAATAAGTGAAGTGTATGGCCCTAATGCAATGAGTGACAGTAAAGTGCGCAAGTGGGTGAGAGCTTTCAAGGAGGGGCCTATTGACATCTGGCGTTTCGTTGTTGCATGACAACGCCAGACCCCACTCTGCCAATCAAACACAAAATCTCATCAGATCGTTTGGTTGGGAACAGATCGACCACCCGCCATACAGCCCGGACTTGGCGCCAAGCGACTTTCACTTGTTTCGTTACCTGAAGGAGTTTCTCGGCGGTAAGCGCTTCAACTCAGATGACGAGGTGAAAGAAGCTGTTCATGACTGGTTATATTCACAGGCGGCAGAGTTCTACGACACTGGTATTCAAAAGCTTGTAGAACGTTATGATAAATGTTTAAAAAGAAATGGAAACTATGTAGAAAAATAGATTAAGACGTCAGGAATTAAATAAAACAAGGTTTTTGATCTAATGTGTTGTGGTTAATTTTTTATACAAAAACGGAGCTTACTTTACGAATGACCCTCGTACCTATTCAGACTAATCGTCATTAGTGATGCTTTCACTCAAGCATTTCCTAAGAAAATTGGTTGATAAATTGATAGAAAAATTGTAGCAATTTTTACTTTCTCTTGCCTACATGGATATATAAGAAGGAAAGTATTGTTTTCATGTCGATTTTAAGAAATCCAGTTTTCACCGGATCTACACGTTTTCAGACCCCCTGAACCCACACAAACATGTTTTTAGCGATTGGTCTGTGTGTGTGTGTGTGTGTGTGTGTATACAGAATATCTCAAGAACGAAACATCGTACGAACTTGAAACTTAAGTTACATACCAGTAACGGATGGGACACGAACATTTTTATCAAAATCGGTCCACCAAAAGTAGTAGTTTATTCGTGTAATTTTTTACCTTTTTTAGTGATTTTCTCAAAAACTGGTCCTGCGATTTTTTAAAAAATAAAATCGCCTTGTTTACTAAATTTTTTATGCTCTACAAGATAGGGGAGGCGCCATGTTTACTGAAATTCTTGGTGAGGCTTTTTTCACGTAAAATATAGTTTTTTTTAAGATTACGGCTTTAATATGCATTTTAGCGCAAAAATTTGTTAATACAAGTTGTAGAGAATTTAAAATCCTACAACTTTTATTACAAACACTTTTTTGTATAATGCTTATTTAAGCGGTAATTAGCGATTTTTTGTTTTTTCTCACGAAAACGTGTGAAAAATCAATTTTTTAAAGATTTCAGCCTTAGTATGCATTTTACGACAAAAAAGTATATAATAAAATTTATAAGAAATTAAAAGATCTACGACTTTTATTTAGAGCATTTTCTCTACAGAGTCTAGTTTAGCGTGAATGAGTGATTTTCCGTATTTTCAAGCCAAACTGAGGTTGACTTTCATTTTGCGTCTTTCACTCATGATTAAAATAAGGTAACGGTTTTTAGAGGTTAGTTTTTTGTTTATTTCTATGTTAGGTTTATTGTTAATTATTTGCGTTGGCAAGAGAAAGTTGTGTGAGTGTTTCACACCAGATTTTTACTTTCTCTTGCCTATATGAATATATAGGAAGGAAAGTACGGTATTGTTTTCATGTCGATTTTTTGAAATCGAGTTTTCACCGGATCTACACGTTTTCAGACCCCCTAAACCCAAAAAACATGTTTTTAGCGATTGGTCTGTGTGTGTGTCTGTGTGTGAACAGAATATCTCAAGAACGGAACATCGTACGAACTTGAAACTTAAAACTTAAGTTACATACCACTTCCGGACCCGACACGAACATTTTCATCAAAATCGGTCAACTGGAAGTAGTAAAAATAAACTACTGTTTATTCGTATAATTTTTCACTTTTTTGCAATTTTCTCAAAAACTGGTCCTACGATTTTTTTTAAAATCGCATGGTTTACTGAATTTTTTATTCTCTACAAGATAGGGGTAGGCGCCATGTTTGCTGAAATTCTTGGTGAGGCTGTTTTCACGTAAAACATAGTTTTTTTAAGATTACGGCTTTAATATGTATTATAACGCGAAAATGTATTTAATAAAAAATGTAGAGAATTTAAAATTTTACAACTTTTATTTCAAACATTTTTTTGTATAACGCTTAGTTTAGCGGTAATTAGCGATTTTCTGATTTTTTCTTATGAAAACATGTGAAAAATCGATTTTTTTAAGATTTCGGCCTTAGTATTCATTTTTCGACAAAAGTGTATATAATCATACTTATAGTAATTTAAAAGATTTACAACTTTTATTTAGAGCATTTTTCTCTACAGAGCCTAGTTGAGCGTGAAAGAGTGATTTTCCGTATTTTTAGGCCAAACTGAGGTTGATTTTCGTTTTGCGTCTTTCATATATGATTAAAATTAAGTTATGTTTATTGAGGTTAGTTTTTTATTAATTTCAATGTTTTATTACTAATGTTAGTTTTATTGTTAATTATTTGTACTGGGGCAAGAGAAAGTTGTGTGAGTGTTTCACACCAGATTTTTTTAAAATTAAATAAGAAGACCAAGTTACCTTCATTATTAAAATTGAGATATAAGAATGGAGCGCATAATGAATCAAGTCCTTGCCAATAGACGTATTCTGGATGACTGACAACCCACGCTTTTAGTACACGTTTGAATTTTTTGTGCCCTTCTCTAGAAGAAAGCAGCTCATTGTACTGATGACATCTTGGGATATCCACTTCTATCTAAACAATGCAAATAAATTATTGAAAACATCAAAACTATCATTTAAGCATCCATATTTATGAATATTAGAGCAAAGATCCAATAGTATACAGGGTGTCTCACGAGTAACCCGACAAACTTCTAAGGTGGTTTCCTCTCATCGAAATAATGAAAAAAGTTTATATAAACATGGGTCCGTAAACGCTTCGGTAGCAAGTTACGGCTAGCAAAAGATTTCGCCCTGGGTTCAGAACATACGCCTAAACAAAGTCATCCTAGAGGTCTAGGAACCCAATTTTATGAGTAGATTTGATGGTTTCTTATGTATTTCGACTCGAAAAATTGAATAAAATAAGTTCCAGACCCATATCTCCAGAAGTTTTTGTAATATCTAATGAAAAACGGACAAATCTGTGCATAAAAATACGTTTTTTTTAGGTTTGAAGAACAATAACTATGTTAAATGGCTATTAAATGTGTAAATTTATTTAGCAAAACTTGTAGAGATTTTAATTCTGAAGAGAATGATGTAAAATAGGCCAATAATAAACAAACCCAAAAATTTATGTTTAATTAAATCAACACATACGAAAACTAAGACAGAAAATTTATTTGCGGTTTATTTGTGAATACAATATTCAGCCAATTAAATAATTACAAAAATTTACATTATAAAACATTGTAGGTTGAGAAACAAGATTTTAAAAATACAGCGTCAATTGAATTGATTTTAGTTTATTGAAAATCGAGAGTTGGCAACACTGCTGCAAAAACAATTGAATTCTAGTTATTGTACAGCCATCCGACAATAGAGTTGTCGCAGTAACTAGTCTTGTCATCTTTGGTTTGTGCAGTGTATGAGTGTTATTGTATTATTTGTACTTCATTTGTGTTTTTTAACGATAAGATGCCATTGGCATTTTCAAATGAAGAGTATGCAGATATTGTTTTCGTCTATGGTTTTGCCAATGGAAATAGTCGGGCAGCTAAACGTGAATATGAAAGGCGATTTCTGAATAGAACACCTACTCACGAAACATTTGCATCGGTTTTTAATAACTTACGAACAAATGGATCTTTTCCTACTGTTTCTTGTTCGCGTGAACGTCCTGTAATACAGCTTGTACGCGAACAAGATAATATCATTGACGTGAGACAGCGCAGTCCTCAACTTAGCACTCGCCGACTTTCAAATAGATTAAACATACCTCGTAGTACAGTCTGGAGAACATTGAAAGAAAACAACTTTTATCCATATCATTTACAAAAATTTCAAAATCTTCATCCAGGTGACAGTGCATTAAGATTACAATTTTGTTGATAGGTGTTAGAAAAACAAAATAATGTAAATTGTATTTTATTCACAGACGAATCGTTGTTTACAAGACAGGATTCTCAAAAACTGGTCCTACGATTTTTTTAAAATCGCCTCGTCAACTAAATTTTTTTATGCTCTACAAGATAGGGTAGGCATCATGTTTGCTGAAATTATTGGTGAGGCTGTTTTCACGTAAGAAAATTGTTTTTTTAAGATTACGACTTTAATATGCATTTTAGCGCAAAAATTTATTCAATAAAAGTTGTAGACTATTTAAAATCCTACAACTTGTAATTTAAAATTTATTTTTGTAAAACGCTTAGTTTAGCAGTATTTAGCGATTTTCTGTTTTTTCTCACGAAAACGGGTGAAAAATCGATTTGTTTTAAGATTTCGGCCTTAGTATCCATTTTACGACAAAAGTGTATATAATCAAATTTATAGGAAATTAAAAGATCTACAAGTTTTGTTTAAAGCAGTTTTCTCTACAGAGCCTAGTTTAGCATGAAAGTGATTTTCCATATTTTTAAGCCAAACTGAGGTCGATTTTCATTTTGCGTCTTTCACTCATGATTAAAATAAGGTTATGTTTCTTGAGGTTAGTTTTTTGTTTATTTCTAATGTTTTATTACTAATGTTAGGTTATACTAGTCATTATTTGCATTGGCAAGAGAAAGTTGTGTGAGTGTTTCACACCAGACTTTTTTTGAGATAGAGCTCTTCAAACAAGTATGGGAAGGTGGTATGCCTCTAAGCGCAAACATCGCATAAGTGTGGACATAGCTATTAAAATATATTGAGTGATGCTTAGAATAGTTAATAGATACTGAAGTCACGAGATTGCCTTTTGCAGTGCTGCCAACTTCAACAGTGAGACACTACTCGTACATTTCACTACTGTGCAGTTTCTACATACATTTTGTACGCTGTAATTTATTGTGAGAAAATGTTTTCTTCATAAACCTTAAAAGAAATAAATGTGACTTGTACTGCCTATAGCTTAATTACATGACCAGAAATGAATGAATCGCCTTCTTTACTATTTTGCTGTCATCGGCGTTTTCATTATCAGTCTCTCTAGTATCTACCTAACCGTTTTCTTTTTTTACCACGTGTCAACAAAACTGTTGAAGAATAGCATCTTCACGTCTTTAATTTCATTCTTTATTTTTTTGAATTGTGGAACGAGAAACATCACAGTAGTTAGCCACTTGCTCACAGCTTTTGTTAAGAGGCACGAATAGGTATTCTGTTTAGCTTCAACTTCACGACACATTGCGTTGAGCACTGTGAATAGTTCGACCACGTTTATGCGAAACGGACATTTGTGTTTACGGTAACAAACAGTTATCGTACAGTTAACCTAGAAAAGGTTCCGCGATATACTGTACATAACTTAACTTAACTTAACATCAGGGCGTTCAGGCCAAAACAGCCTCTCCTCACCGCGACCTAAAAGATCTTTTGTGATTGCCCCCATCCCTTATTTAGGCCAGACCCACACTTTCAATAAAGCGCAGGATCTGCCTGGGATCTAGTGCACTTACCTGGGAGGGTGTCAACACATCCTCACCCATCAGCGCTCTTCTTTTGCAGCCAACCACTTCGCAGCTGCATAAAATATGCTCAGCCTTCTCTTCTGCCTCATGACAGAATCTACATAGGCTGTCTCCAGCAATTCCTATCTTGGATAGATGATACCCAAGATTACAGTGACCAGTCATCAGGCCCACTACTCTCCTCAAGTCCTGCCTTCCTAGTCTATTATATATTCCAGCCTTCTTGCTGGAATAGGCAATAAATTTCTTTGCCTGTACACAGCCTGGCACCTTCTTCCAATAGGAGGTTTTAGCCTCCTCTACCCAGGCCCTAACTATACTTCTATAGTAGCCCTCCCCAATTCCACAGAATGGCTCTGGGCCTATGAAGTGAGAGGCTGCACCCTTCTTAGCTAAGGCATCAGCTCTCTCATTTCCAGACACTCCCTGGTGCCCCGGCACCCAACGCAGCGTCACAACGTTACGCCTGGCCACGGCATATATACTGTACATGCTCTGGGTATAGTATATGTTGTTATGTTTGTTGTACTGACATTAAAGCAGTCGTGGATGCGCACTGATGCTTTTCCCCCTTTACCCCTCGTTGCAAACAAGGGCAAACTCGTGACTCAAGTAACTATAGCTATTAAGATTTATCGAGTGATGTTTAGAATAGTTACCTGTCTGTCAGTGATCGTGGGGGTTTCCTTATCAATCCTCATGTACTGCTCTTCAATATTGCCAGTCACTTCCAACATGGCCGCCCACAATTCACCTCTAAATAATGGAGGTATATCTTTATGTGCTTCTTTCAATATCGATGCCTTTTTGTACGGATAACCCTGAAATTCACAAACAAACATTACGTGGTACGTTACAGGTTAACACGTTCAGCGCAATGGACGCATACGTGGTGCCCAGCAGTACGTCATCTGCTGCGCCGAGAGCGCCACGTGTGCGTCCAACACAGTATTATTTTTCTAGCGTTCTTAAATCATCAATTTTTCAGTTGTGCTCTTTATATTTTAGTGGCGTGTTAATTGAACTACAGTAAACGTGTATCGGTTCGTGGTTTCAGTTTTTTTTGTTTTAATACGCGTTTATAATGGCTGATGACATTGTAAGTGTTTATAATGGTTATGATGACTATAACCAATCATTATTTTATCATCAATGTTATTTTCTATCTAACTTAATCCTTATTTTTGTAAACAGAAAATATTTATAGTGTACTACTACTCATTAAAATCAACATTGTTCTTAACTTTCCTAATAAAAACAAAACAAATAAAACATTCTTTGTTTATTAGTCAAACCCCTTCTATCACTACACTAGGGTACAATTTTAATAGAACTAGCGGATTTTGTCGAGTAAAATGTTTACAATTTATGAATCATATCCGTTGCCGTTCCTGCTGTCAAAACAATCGTATTTACAGAAAAATATTTAACAAGATGTCGTCATAAGGTAATAAATCCTCTTTGTCGGTTTTACCAAGGATCTTTTGTTATGCAACTTACAGTTTTGTCGAATATTAGACTAATGATACAAAAAACTTTTGATTAATACGTAAACAATAAAACAGTAACGAAACAGAAAATGCATGCGCTAGTTATATATAAATACAAAACACAAAGCGGACGCCACATGTGCGTCCAGCGGCCCTCAGTCGGATAATTCAATCGCAGGGCCACTGGCGCCATGTATGTGTCTTTATTTTTTTGCTATAAAATCGCACAATATAATCCCTACTAAGGATATAATTTTTATACATTATTTAAAACTAATTATTTAAAAAAAGTATGTTGGGGTTACAAAATCTTCTAGCCGGCCGCATTGGCGCAGTTGGTAACGTGCTCGCCTCTCATCATGCGGTCCTGGATTCGAATCCCATTCAGGCACGGCATATTTTCATACATTACAAAAAATCATTTCATCCTACATCGCATAAAGTTCCACCCCAACGTCGTCGCTAATGACCATTGCAGTTGATGCGATGTTAAATAAATAAATTAAAAAAAAAGTCTTCCAGTCATTTCTAGGTGGCACTCAACGTGTTAATAAAAACTAAATTTCTTAGAATGACATGATTACGAGGGTTGGCTTTTATATTTCGGGAATGGACAATACTGGTGCTGCAATCTGTTACCCAATATCGTTATCTTAAAGTTCGACTTTTTTTTCGATAGATTGCACTCAGTTTCGCTCGTACAGTCCACTGTTCTGTTGTTAGTAGTGACTTGAAATTGTTATCTCGGTCCAAAAATTGAATTAAGTCGTGAACATTTTCATGCAATTATTTTTTACAACTTTCGACGTGGATTATCTCAACCAATGAACTTAATTCGACATTTGGCGATGAAGCACAATCGAAAACCACTCTATATTGGTGGTATACGGAATTCAATTGTGGCCGTGGTTCGCTCAGTGATGAATTTCGTGAAGGTCACCCAAAATCGGTTGTTGTTCAAGAAAATGTTGATACTGTGTGTGAACTCATTATGCAAGATCGTCATATAACATATCGTGAGGTTACGGCATCCTTGGGCATTAGTGGGCTTAGCATACATTCAATATTGCATGAACATTTGGGCACCAGGAAGATTTGTTTGCGTTGGATTCCCCATAATTTGACAATCGATCAGAAAAAGGCTCATGTCGATTGGTCGAAAGAAATACTCACGAAATACAACAGCGGTGATTCAAAACACGTTTATGACATCGTCACGGGTGACGAATCATGGATATATGCCTATGAAACTGAAACTAACAGCAGTCGACCATATGGGTCTTTCAGGACGAGCCAAATCCCACAAAAGTTGTTCGTGCACGAAGCACCTCCAAGCAAATGGTCGCTTGTTTTTTTTCTCGAAAAACCGGGCATGTGGCAACAACTGTACCACTAGTGGAACGTCGGATGGTCAATTCTGAATGGTGCACAACCATTTGTTTGCCAAAAGTTTTTTGAAAAATAAGGGAAACCAACCCCCGAAGACGAATCATTCTCCACCAGGACAATGCGAGCTCTCACACGTCGGCTGAAACAATGAACTTTTTGAGAAATAAAAAATCGAATTGATGGGCCATCCGCCATACAGCCCTGATTTGGCACCCAATGACTTCTTCTTATTCCAGCTCATCAAAAATAAATTAAGAGGTCAACGTTTTTCGACAAAAGAAGAAGCAGTTGATGCATTCAAAAAGCACATTTTGGAGGTACCTCAATCAGAGTGGAACTAGTGCTTTGAAAATTGGTTCAAGTGGATGAAAAAATGTATTGATCATCATGGAGAATACTTTGACAAACAATTAAGCCATTTAAATTGATTAATTTGTTTATTGTTTTCTATTCCCAAAATATAAAAGGCAACCCTCGTACAAGGTGTGGCAATTTAATAAAAAAACTGGACTGGTGCTGCTATTGTATGGCAACCTCATTCAATAGTTGCTAAATTAAAAATCTGGTGTGAAACACTCACACAACTTTCTCTTGCCAATACAACTAATTAACATTAAACCTAACATTAGTAATAAAACATTAGAAATAAACAAAAAAATTAACCTCAATAAACATAACCTAATTTTAATCATATATGAAATACACAAAATGAAAATCAACCTCAGTTTGGCTACAAAATACGGAAAATCGCTCTTTCACGCTAAACTAGACTCTGTAGAGAAAAATGCTCTAAATAAAAGTTGTAGATCTTTTAATTTTCTATAAATTCGATTATATATACTTTTGTCATAAAATGCATAATAAGGCCAAAATCTTTAAAAAAAATCGATTTTTCATACGTTTTCGTGAGAAAAAAAAATCGCTAATTACCGCTAAATTAAGCGTTGTACAAAAAAATGTTTGAAATAAAAGTTGTAGAATTTTCAATTCTCTACATTTTTTATTATATAAATTTTTGCGCTATAATACATATTAAAGCCGTAATCTTAAAAAACACTTTTTTTATGTAAAAACAGCCTCACCAAGAATTTAACAAAACATGGCGCCTACCCTATCTAGTAGAGAACATATTTAGTAGAGGATATTTTGTACACACACACACACACACACAAACAGACCAATCGCTAAAAACATGTTTTTTGGGTTCGGGGGTCTGAAAACATGTAAATCCGGTGAAAACTCGATTTCGAAAAATTGACATGGAAACAATACTTTCCTTCCTACATATTCATATAGTCAAGAGAAAGTAAAAATTAAAAAAAATTCAGAGTAGTTTCCTAAGGTATTTGTATTTTAAAAATCTGGTGTGAAACACTCACACAACTTTCTCTTGCCAATGCAAATATTGACCAATATAACCTAACATTAGTAATAAAACATTAAAAATAAACAAAAAACTAACCTCAAAAACATAACCTAATTTTAATCATGAGTGAAAGACGCAAAATGAAAATGAAAATCGACATCAGTTTGGCTTAAAAATACAGAAAACACTCTTTCACGCTAAACTAGGCTCTGTTGAGAAAAATGCTTGAAATAAAAGTTGTAGATATTTTTATTTCTTAAAAGAATTGATTATATACACTTTTGTCGTAAAATGCATTCTAAGGACGAAATCTTAAAAAAATCAATTTTTCACACGTTTTCGTGAGAAAAAACAGAAAATCGCTAATTACTGCTAAACAAAGCGTTATACAAAAAAATGTTTGAAATAAAAGTTGTAGGATTTTAAATTCTCTACATTTTTTAATATAGAAATTTTTGCGCTAAAATGCATATTAAAGCCGTAATCTTAAAAAAACAATTTTTTTATGTGAAAACAGCCTCATCAAGAATTTCAGCAAACATGGCGCCTACCCTATCTTGTAGAGCAAAAAAAAATTTAGTAAACAAGGTGATTTTAAAAAAAATTCGTAAGATCAGTTTTTGAGAAAATCGCAAAAAGTGAAAAAATACACGAATAAACTACTACTTCTGGTCGACCAATTTTGATGAAAATGTTCGTGTCGGGTCTGGTAGTAGTATGTAACTTAAGTTTCAAGTTTCAAGTTCGTACGATGTTCCGTTCTTGAGATATTTTGTTCACACACACAGACCAATCGCTAAAAACATGTTTTTTTGGTTCAAGGGGTCTGAAAATGTGTAGATTCAGTGAAAACTCGACATGAAAACAATACTTTCCTTCCTATATACGAGGCGTGTTTTTTAAGTAAGTACCGTTTTGCGATTCCGCCGCCGCAGCGCTACGGTCGGCGTTCCACGCATGCGCGCTGGTTACCTACATCTCTTGTCTACGCACTGACGACATTACAGTCTGATTCTTCATTGTATACGTTGTTTACTGAGTGTTTAAGATGCCTCCGACAATCGTGAGTCCCGCTGATTGTGAAATACGGGCTGTTATACGATTTCTTAGTGCTAAAGGCGTAAAACCGATCGATATTCATCGTGAGATCGTTGAAGTTTACGGACAAAACATTATGAGTGATGGAATGGTAAGGAAATGGGTGAGAGCATTTAAAGATGGCCGCACAAATGTGCAACAATTTCTGCCCGGAAAATCATGTGCACAGTTTTTTGGGACAGAAAAGGAGTATTGCTAGTGGAGTTTCTGCCTCATAATGAGACAATCAATGCAGCGTCTTATTGTGAGACATTGAAAAATCTGCGTCGTGCAATCCAGAACAAAAGACGTGGCAAGTTGAATAAGGGTATCGTTTTGCTGCATGACAATGCCCGTCCACATGTGGCTAATCAGACCAAAGATCTCATCAAATCATTTAAATGGGAAACTCTAGATCATCCTCCATACAGCCCTGATTTGGCGCCCAGCGACTACCATTTGTTCCTGCACTTGAAGAAACACCTGGGCGGTCGGCGTCTTCAAGACGATAACGAAGTCAAAACATTTGTGATGCAGTGGTTAACAAATCAGGCGGCAGAATTTTATCAGGAGGGTATTCAAAAACTGGTGCCATGTTATGACAAGTGCCTCAATATTCACGGAAATTATGTAGAAAAGTAGATTAAGGTACAGGCTTTCATGTAAAAATAAAATTATTGCGATATCTTTGCACGTCTTTTTTTAATTCCAAAACGGTACTTACTTAAAAAACACGCCTCGTATTTAGATAGGCAAAAGAAAGTAAAAATAGATTAATAATCGACTAAGTCCTTATCTATCATGGTGGAAGTAAAATGTTTTAAATATTAAATAACATAAAAAAAATTACTGAAGATGTACATTTTATGCATGAAAGCGTTAAAATTGGTAAGCGTTTACCGTTTACCATATTACTGGTGGTTTAAAGAAAATTATATTTTGATTATCAATATAATACGATTCTGCCCAAAACAGACAGGTGGAGTGTCAAATTATTTACACTCAATCTGTTCGTTGCAGGGCTAAAATAAATAGTTCTGTTTCTTATCACATGGTCAGCTAATTAAATGACTGAATCGTTTAAGAACAGAAGAGGTAGAGGTGTACTGTGACACTAATCAGAGTTATCTCCTCTGAAAGTAATGAATTTCATTGTACAGCCAGACCCTGTGGTGAATGAAGTGAAGTTGTAATTTACAGAGTGGAAAATAAGTGCTTTTCAGAGGGCCCGGCATGCTGATAAGCGTACTTTTCCACTCAGTGAGTTGTGGCAATGGTAAACCACCTCACTCCTCGTTTTACTTAGTAAAACCTCTAGAGGTTCAAACCAGCCTTTTGGCTGTTGACCTAAACAACAACATAATACGATTGTTAAAAATACCTGTATATTTGTTAAGATAAGAAATGCATAAATATACTAACTTCGAGTAAACGGTCATACAAAACGATGCGCCGGAACTGGTATTCGGTATCACGTTCACGAATGACCAACGGTAAAGAAGCCGCTTCAGGTTGCTGTTCATCTGTACCTATTATATCTGACCTAAACAAAACAGTAGAATTTCTGCGATAAAACTAATTCAAATATTTACATGATAAAGTCACCACCATATAGATATTGAAGTCACGAGATTGCCTTTTGCGTATGTATGGGCTGAGAGAAAGAGAATAGAAATATTTGCAGTGCTGCCAACTTCAACAGTGAGACACTACTCATACATTTCACTACCGTGCAGTTTCTACATACAATATTTTAAAGCTGTAATTTATTCTGAGAAAATGTTTCTTTCATAAACCTTATAAGATAAAGGTCTGCCCATAACGGACAGGTGGAGTGTCAAATTATTTACACTCAATCTGTTCATTGCAGGGCTAAAATAAATAGTTGTGTTTCTTATCACATGATCAGCCAATTAAATGACTGAATCATTTAAGAACAGAAGAAGTAGAGGTGTAAAAGACACTAATCAGAGTTATCTCCTCTGAAAGTAATGAATTTCATTGTAAGGGGGAAAGGAAGGTGAAAGAGAGAGGGAGCGAGAGAGATAGAGATGGACAAGAATAGGGATAGGGATAGGGATAGCGAGAGAGTGAGAGGCAGATAGAGAGTGATAGATAGATAGAGATAGAGGGAGAGGGAGGGAAAGAGGGAGAGGAAGGCGAAAGAGAGAGAAGGGGAGAGAGAGAGAAAGATGGGTTTAGATCAAACAGAAGTATGGTGGACCTCATTTTTGCATTATGTCAAATGATGGAAAAGAGTTACTCCCAACCTAAATATTAGTTAACATTTTATGCAGTTAAGAATGTGCGTCTATTTTGATTTTAAATAAAACGAAATTTCAATATCTAATATTTATTTTTTTCCTGAGTAATTCACATGCATCTTTTCAGAATTAAATTTTCCACAAATTTGTTTAAGAAAAAATACACCTTTATTTATCATTTATGAAAGTAATCTTACGTTAAACACAAAAATGTGTTATTTCTTTGCTCCAATTCTTGTGTTTTACGTAAGATATCTCTGAAAGTATTGCATTTACAGCTCTGGAACCAATTTTATTCAATTTTTCAGATTAAAAAACATAAGAAACAATTGTATTTGTATCTTTGTAACTACCTTTAACATTTTTATACGGCCTTACTTCACCGAGGGTACAGAGTTCTAGGTGAAATTTTGCGTTAGCCGTAACTCGCTAACTAAGCATTTTCAGGCATATGTTTATATGACCTTTTTTCTTATTTTTAGCTATAGAATGAAATCCCTAGAGACTGCGGTATAGTTTTGAATCTGATTTCCCGGTTTTGAAACAAAATTTCACACAAATTCGTTGCTCCGTTTTTACGTCCATTTTTACGTAGACAGAATCCGGCAACAAGCACTAACAGACCCGCACTCAACCAGCTGCCACAGTGAACTGAATAAAGGAAATGCAGTTTCCTGTCAGAGGGCGTTCAAGGACAAGGCAATGACTCACTCCCCACTCTCCGTGTACCCACCCGCCAAAAAAATAAGCAGAAGCAAATCCATTTTTAAAACTTTCCAATCACACCTCGTAGTAGCGTATAATATATAGTAATATTTTTTTATTAGATCTGAAGTGGAGGCTTGGTGGACTATAGAACGCCAGACTAAAGAGAGATTTTTGTACTTAGTAATTTATACAGTTAACACTTAGTGTACGAAGCCCGAGTATAGCTCGGGGCGTCGTATTAAATTCCATAGTAAATGTCTATCGGTGTATTATCGGGATTCGTTCATTCAAAACGATTCAGTAGTTCATTGTGTTTAATTTACATCATTTTCAATGCTCTCTGGTGGATATTTCTAAAATAATATGATAAACAAAAGTGCGTCGTAGTGCAGCGTGAATTTTGAGGTTATCGTTGGTTCAGTGTTTGTTTACATGATCTTTTGCACTAGTAGAGTATTATTTTTTTATTATTTTAGTTAGTAGTGTTTCTTTTATGACAACTTTGTTTATTATTTTAGTTATAGACATGTAACGGGTGATTCAAAAAGAGCGCCGGTTTTTAAACGGCTGGTAAATTTTTGTTTATCGGTTGGCAACATTGTTAGACCTCATTTCTATTTCGGAGAACATTCCGATTGACGATTCAGTTGTAGTTTCTCTTGTTCGCAGTGTAGTACTCTCGCAGTCTGTGTCTAACCATGGAGAAGTTTACTATTGCACAACGAGTGTTAATCGTCAAAACATTTTACCAGAGTGGAGAGAGTTATGCGGCTACTGTCAGGCGACTTCGCGGTACTCTAGGACGTAATGAAGCATCGAATGAATCAACAGTTCGCAGGCTCATGAAAAAGTTTTTTGAGACGGGTTCAACAGTCGACCTTAAAAGTTCTGGACGTTGTCATTCTGGCCGAACTGAGCAGAACGTTGCGTTGGTTCGTGACAGTGTGGCTGTTAGCCCAGCAAAATCAATACGTCGCCGTTCTCAACAACTGGGTTTACGATGTTCTTTTGTACGGAGAATTCTTCGGTACGATCTCCAATATCACCCGTATAAAATTCAGTTGACGCAACATTTGAAAGTGGCAGACCACCAGAAGAGACGGCAGTTTGTTGACCGAGTATTGAGAAAACGGCAGGATGATGACAACTTCGCAAACAAAATAATTTTCAGTGATGAGGCGCACTTCCACTTAAACGGTTTTGTTAATAAACAGAACTGCCGTATGTGGGGTTTAGAAAACCCTCGCATGGTTAATGAAAGGGAAATGTATGCACAGCGAGTGACAGTTTGGTGCGGCTTTTGGTCGGGCGGTGTCATCGGCCCTTACTTTTTTGAAAATCAAGAAGGACAAGCCGTGACAGTAAATGGAGACCGATACCGTACGATGATTAGGGAGTTTTTGTGGCGTCATGTGGATGGAATGGACATTGACGAGTTGTGGTTTCAGCAGGATGGTGCCACCTGTCACGCTGCACGAGAAACAATGTTGTTGCTCCGTGAACGGTTCCAGGATCGCATCATTTCTCGTAATTCCGACCATCAATGGCCACCAAGGTCGTGTGACTTGACGCCTTGTGACTTTCATCTTTGGGGTCATCTGAAGTCATTGGTGTATGCCAATAAACCCCGAAACATCAATGACTTGAAGGAGGAAATTCGACGGGTTATCGGGCAAATGGAAGTCGAAACTTGTCGTGCAGTAATATCCAATTTCATGGACAGAGTTGATGCGTGCCAGCGCAGTAGAGGAGGACACATGCATGACATCATTTTTCATACATGAAATCGGAAGGTAAGATGAACTTGTTGATGTATTTATTTTCAGTTTTTCAATAAAATAAATCTCTTAATTTGATATATCAAAACCGGCGCTCTTTTTGAATCACCCTATATTTTCGTTGTAATGCTCTTTATAATGAAATGTAAACAACGAAGTTTTTTTCGTGTTATACGAATGTTGTACGTGTCTGTGACCACGTGTGTTTGTTATTTTTTATTCGTTATTATTTATAGTTAGTGATTTTTACGTAGTATTTTATTGTGGTGTAGATATATTTTAGGGTACCTATTTTTACAATTTATATTACAACAAGAATCTGTAAAGTCTGCTCGGAAAACAAAATTCACTATGGGAAAATGTGGAAGAAAAGAAACTACTTGATGTTGTGACTGTGCAGTAGCACTGTGCGTACCTGACTGTTTTAGAATTTACTACACTAAAGCTAATTATGTATAAAAACAGTTACAAATTTTTTATTAAATTTATTTATCATATTATGTATCAGAATACTTATCAATAACTTTTTAAAATGTCGTACATAATTTAAAATAATGACACTGAAAAAGCAAGACGTCGCACGTCGCAATTTTTATTTTTCGTTTTTATTACACTACATTCAAGACTTGACAGTATTTCTGCTAAGTAATATAACATACTCATATTATACACCAAAATAAAGTGTATTTTGTGCTCTTTCGGAAACTGTGCAATATGCTTTTCCACATGTAATATGAAATTCACTACAAATTTTTTACTATACATCAAAAACCCCCAGTATTCACGGACACCACCCTTCTAAAATAGCCAGTATTCAAAGTGTTAAGATTACTTACTTGACTTCAACAAGAGGATAGAATGTTTCTATCGGTAAGTGATACAATCGCTGGACTAAAGTGTTCATCGGGAGTGGAACTAAACGTAGATCAAGCATCATCGCTTGGTCACGACTCTCTCCAAATGATGTACCTTCTAACAGCACCAAACTGAAACCGAATTAAAACACCAGTTATGTTTTTCAAACCACTATCTTGTCACCACAAATTAATTAATTTCATCATATTAGTACAACACAACCATCTCAGTTCTTAATGAATATATTTTTACTTTCTTTTGCCTATATGAATATATAGAAAGGAAAGTATTGTTTTCATGTCGATTTTAACAAATCAAAATGCATTTGCGCTAAAATGCATATTAATGCTGTAATCTCAAAACAATTTTTTTACGTGAAAACAGCCTCACCAAGAATTTTAGCGCCGGCCGCATTGGCCCAGTTGGTAACGTGCTCGCCTCTCATCATGCGGTCCTGGGTTCGAATCCCACTCAGGCACGGCATATTTTCATACGTTACAAAAAAAAAAAACCATTTCATCCTCCATCGTACAAAAGTTACACCCCAACGTCGACGCTAATGACCGTTGTAGTTGATGCAACGTTAAATAAATGAATTAAAAAAAAAAAAAGAAAAAAAAAGAATTTTAGCAAACATGGCGCCTACCCTATCTTGTAGAGAATAAAAAATTTAGTAAACGAGGCGATTTTTCAAAAAAAATTGTAGGACCAGTTTATGGGAAAATCGCAAAAAAGTGAAAAATTACACGAATAAACTACTACTTCCGGTTGACCGATTTTGATGAAAATGTTTGTGGCGCATCCGGTAGTGGTATGTAACTTAAGTTTCAAGTTTGTACGATGTTTCATTCTTGAGATATTCTGTTCTCACACACACACACACACACACAGACCAATCACTAAAAACATTTTTTTTGGGTTCAAGGGGTCTGAAAGCATGTAGATCCGGTGAAAACTCGATTTCTTAAAATCGACATGAAAACAATACTTTCCTTCCTATATATTCATATAGGTAAGAGAAAGTAAAAATAGTACTTACTTAGGTATAGAGAGTATGGGAGGTTTGCTTCTGATCAATCCCTGCCTCTTTAATTCACTATGGACATCACCTCCAGCTAACCACCACAAAGAATATAACTCGGGCAGAGGTCGTTCACTCAACATATTCCGCTTCCATAATTGCATCTCATGCGATATTGATTCTACTATATTATCTTCATCGCCGATATCACCGTCGCATTCCTCAAATCGCTCGACAAATATCGGGTGTTTAAGAAGTTCATCGACCGTCATACGGTTACGAGAATTAACACGAAGGCAACAATTAATGAAATCTTTTATGACCGGATTCAACAACTGCAAAAATAAAAATTTAACAATTTATTTCAATTTCACAGTAAACATGTAAATAACAACGATTAAGTAATAAATATTAAAAAACGTTATTTTTTTTCAATCTCCGATTGGTTATAAAATAAAACTAATGAGAATAGTAAAATAAATTCATTATCAAAAATTACATACATCTTTAGTTACTTTTCAATGTAATCACCATTTTTATCATACTTGTGTAATTTGTTGTTGTTTAGGTCATCAGCCGAAAGGCTGGTTTAAACCTGTAGAGGTTTTACTAAGTAAAACGAGGAGTGAGGTGGTTTACAACTGCCTTCCTCACCGAGTGGAAAAGTACACTTATCAGCATGCCGGACCCTCTGAAAAGCACATATTTTCCACTCTGCAAATGACACCTTCACTTCATTCACCACAGGGTCTGGCTGTATAATGAAATTCATTAGTTTCAGAGGAGATAACTCTGATTAGTGTCACAATACACCTCTACCTCTTCTGTTCTTAAATGATTCAATCATTTAATTGGCTGACCATGTGTTAAGAAACAGAACTATTTATTTTAGCCCTGCAACAAACAGATTGAATGTAAAAAATTTGACACTCCACCTGTCTGTTATGGCCAGACTTGTGTACAAGCTTTCCAATACCCTCTTCATAAAATGTTGTGGCCAGTGACTTTGAAATGGGTCTTCATGGTGTCTTGGAGCTCTGCCCTCCTAGCCACTTCTTCAGTTCAGGGAATATTTTTGTTTTTTTGTTTTAACGTCCGACTGTTCTGCAATTACAGCTAATGCAGACGGTGAAGGATGAAATGATTTTTTGTAACGTATGAAAATATGCCGTGCCTGAATGGGATTTGAACCCAAGACCACATGATGAGAGGTGAGCATGTTACCCACAACTCCAATGCAGCCGGCAGTTCAGGGAACAAGTGGAAGTCGTTCGGTGCTAAGTTGAGGCTATACACCGGATGATTAAAAATGTCTTATTAATATTTGTCAAAAAGCCGTTTCATTACTGCAGCACTGTGAGGACAGGCTTTATTATGGATTATCACAACTCCAGAAGTAAGCATTCCTCTTCTCTTGTTTTGAATTGCTCTCTGAAACCACGATAAATACAAAAGGTTACTGTGAAACTTTGCAATGGTTTCAGAACTTCTGAACAGATGACGAGCTCCAAGACACGATGAAGACCCATTTCAAAGTCACTGGCCACAACATTTTATGAAGAGGGTATTGGAAAAATTGTACACAAGTATGACAAATGCCTCAATTTGTAGACTTACGGATGGCTCGCATGCGATATCCATTGTTGCCGACTGGGGCCGACGGCACGTGGCCAAGCCTCGCCATGGAGGATGGTTGGCCCTGAAAACGGCCGTTTCTTTCGTAAATAGTGTTGCTGTTGGTGATGGGTGTGTGCGGCGCGGTGTCTGAAGGGTGACGGTTCGGCTACCGGGTTTAGCCTTAGCCATCCCTCAGCGGCAGTTGGATTCCCACTGCAGCGTGGCCCCCAGAGCCCCACAGTGTCAGATCGCCGTAGGCCGTCCGCCGACAGCACGGCTGAGGCGGTTCCCTCCGGGCCTGCGCCAAACTCACTCTTCACCGTGGTGTCAGCCGACACGCAAGGGCTTTTTTCAGCTGATTGGTGGGGGGAATGTAATGTCCACCTTGGTAGCGTTGACCAGGGATGGCTGCATCCGGTCTTGTCTCTGCTGGGCTGTTCCCCAGGGGCTGGAAGCCCAGCCCCTGGGCTGGGCTTCCTCTTCTTTTGTTGTTCCTTCCTGGTCGGGAGCTGACTAG
This sequence comes from Catonia carolina, assembly GCA_035578175.1. Taxonomy (NCBI): domain Eukaryota; kingdom Metazoa; phylum Arthropoda; class Insecta; order Hemiptera; family Achilidae; genus Catonia; species Catonia carolina. The sequence continues at coordinate 438,872,942 of JAQMRL010000001.1, read as the reverse complement.
TGAGTGACGCTCGCGGTTCAAAACACCTGTTTATATACCTCACCAGCGAGTCCACTTCAAGTCGATGGGGTTGGCACTGCTTGCTGAGCGTTGGAAGCACTCTCTGTGGCAGGCTCCGGGACCGTCTGTAGACGACGATATTAGTGCGACACCATCTACATAAAATTTTTTCAACAATCTAGCCTACTCACCATACTAAAACGATAATAAAATATTTCCCAATCAACGTATTCTATTTCTGTAAACACTATTAGTTGCGTTCAAGAATACTCTACAAAATAAATGTAATAATGGCCGGTTTCAGATTTATATTGACCTCACTGCAACAAGTTTTATCGCGTACTGCACTGCCCATTTCTGCAGCCACTGAATTGGCTACTCGAAGAACGTGGGTTAAACCATTGGCATATAATGACGGTGAACTGTCCAACATACTGTCCAACTCCGTTGTGTACAATGACGGCGATTCAACGTCCTCGTACTTTATTTAGTCCTGTCTATGTAGTTTTTAAAAAATTCTTGATGTAGCAGCACTACCGAAAACTACATAATTTTTTGCTTTATTTTCATATATTTACCAATATAGTGCGTGCCAAGCGTTCAGTTATAATTTCGTGATCAAAATAACCTACACCATGTGTTGAAAAATGGTGTTTGTTTACATTCTGTAAATGCGTGTTTGTTAAGAGTTTTTCGGTTATTTATTGTTTTGTTTTGGTGTTTTATATCAAGTTATAATACTCAATATTATTAATTCAATAATTTTTAACTTCAAATAAATTTTTTGCATGCTAAAATATTAATTTCATTACCGACAGGATATTGATGTGTTAATAAGTGAAAACGGCAATGACCGGTGATTAGAAAATAGGGCATAACTTTTTTTATGTTAACCAATTTTTAGAAAATTTATAATAGTTTTGTAGAAAAAAGAATTCTCTAGATGGTCCTCATATAAGTTTTTATAGAAAATTATAAATTTTATAAGTTACAATTAAAAAAAGTTAAAAAATATTTCATTTACAAGAAAAAAAATTGTTTAAAAATTTGTAGAAAAAAAATTATTTTAAAGACAATAAAAGTAATTCGTTGGCTTAAACGGTTACTAAATTCTTAAAAAATGAAAAAAAGTTAAGAGATTGGTTAAAAGATAAAAAAAGTTATTGTCTATATTTTTTTTTTTTTTTTTATTTACGCCCCAATTGGAGCACTCAAGTCACTCATGGACATGCGTTCCTTGAGGAGTTAGTTGTGGCACCACACTGTTGTTTTCTTCGTTCCCACATCAATTTCATATTCCTTGACCTGGTGGCTCTCAATCTCTCTGCCACAGCTGCATTCGGCTGTCTTCTCTCTCTGAAAGGCAGTTGGGTTATCCTCTTTTCCCTTAGGATGGTCTTCTCTTCTCGTCTCTGGATCATTTCTTCATTTATATTCAAGTTCCCCATGTCTGACATGACTTCCTGTATCCATTTGTTTTGGATCTTATTCTTCATTTGATAGTCAAGGAGCTGTTTAATGAGTCTTGAGTCAGGCAGTCTGCTAAGGTGGCGAAAGAAAGCGACTCTCCTCTTCCTCATTGTGTCCAATATCGGCTCATTTTCCTTATAAACTATATTGTCTATTTACAATATAGTGTCATTTAATGCAAACTTAAATTTACCTGTAAGGCCACCAACAGTACAAAACAATTCGTAGGTCAATGGGTTAACAGATACTGATAAACTGACAGTACAACACATAACGGGTGTTTTTTTTAGAGGTATAACTTTAAAATGAAAAAATCTGATGTGAAACACACACAACTTTCTCTTGCCAATGCTAATAATTAACAATAATCCTAACATTAGTAATAAAACATAAGAAATAAACAAACAAACTAACCTCTAAAAATATAACCGTATTTTAATAATGACTGGAAGATGCAAAATGAAAATCAACCTCAGTTTGGGTTAAAAATACAGAAAATCACTCTTTCACGCTAAAATAGGCTCTGTAAAGAAAAATGCTTTAAATAAAAGTCGTAGATCTTTTAATTTTCTATAAATTTAATTACATACACTTTTGTCATAAAATGAATACTAAGGCCGAAATCTTAAAAAAATCGATTTTTCACACGTTTTCGTGAGAAAAAACAGAAAAATTGCTAATTACCGCTAAACTAAGCGTTATACAAAAACATGTTTCAAATAAAAGTTGTAGAATTTTAAATTCTGTACATTTTTTATTATATAAATTTTTGCGCTATAATACATATTTAAGCCGTAATCTTAAAAAAACACTTTTTTACGTAAAAACACCCTCACCAAGAATTTTAGCAAACATGGCGCCTACCCTATCTTGTAGAGAATAAAAAATTGAGTAAATGAGGCGATTTTAAAATAAATCGTAGGACCAGTTTTTGAGAAAATCGCAAAAAAGTGAAAAATTATACGAATAAACTACTACTTCCGGTTGACCGATTTTGATGAAAATGTTCGTGTCGGGTCCGGTAGTGGTATGTAACTTAAGTTTCAAGTTTCAACTTCGTTTTTTTTTTTTTTTTTTTTTTTGTTTAACGTCCGACTGTTCTGCAATTACTGCTAATGCAGACGGTGAATGATGAAATGATGTTCAACTTCGTGCGATGTTCCGTTCTTAAGATATTTTGTATACACACACACACACACACACACACACACATACAGACCGATCGCTAAAAACATGTTTTTGGGGTTTAGGGGGTCTGAAAACGTATAGATCCGGTGAAAACTCGATTTTGAAAAATCGACATGAAAACAATACTTTCCTTCCTATACATATTCATATAGGCAAGAGAAAGTAATAAAACATAGAATAATTGAACAATTGACGTGGAATTGGTTTTATCTTCTTCTTCTTCTTCACTTCCAAGGATTAGGTTTCTTGAACCTGTTCCGGTACCCATCTGTTCCTCGGTCGTCCTATATCTCTTCTTCCTGTAGGTTTGTAGTTTCTGGCGGCTTTTGGTATTCTCTCGCCTGGCATGCGATTCAAATGGCTGCACCATCTGTTCCTGTTCTGCTTGATTCTGTCTAGCAACGGTAAAGCATTCAGTGTTTTTCTAATTTCTTCATTTCGTAGGCTATCTCTTCGGCTGCATCCATATACACTTCGTAAGAATCTCATTTCTGCAGCCTGGATTTTGCTGTCTACCTTTTTCGTATGTATCCAGGACTCACTGCCATACATCAAAGTAGGGACAGCAATTGTATCGTAAAACTTAAGTCTCGTATCTTTTCTTGTTTTCCGTTTCAGATGTTTATGTATATTACCACAAATGCTTTGAAATTTAGATAGTTTGTAAAGCACATCTTTGTCAAAGTCATACGAAACATCATTACCAAGATATTTGAAATGAGAAACTTGTTCAAGCACTCTTCCTCCTTAATTTGGAGGTTGGTTTTGGAGGAATTGGTTTTATTTTAGAGATAATTATTTACCATTTTTATTTAAAAATAATTTCCGGCATGTGGCCGCCACGGCTGGCTCGGACATGGTCCAATCGAGACGTCCAATTTGTGACCACTTTTTGCAGCATTTGGGGCCGTATATTAGTAATAATGTGGCGAATGTTGCCTTCCAAGTCGTCAATTGTCTGTGGCTTATTGGCATAGACTAGCGACTTCACGTACCCCCACAGAAAATAATCCAGCGGTGTTAGATCGCACGACCTTGGAGGCCAATTTACAGGTCCAGAACGTGAAATTATGTGTTCACCAAACGTTTCCTTCAGTAAATCGATTGTGGCACGCGCTGTGTGACATGTTGCACCATCTTGTTGAAACCACAGCTCTCCAACATGACGACGATTCAATTCAGGAACAAAAATGTCATTGATCATGACTCTGTAGCAATTACTATTGACTGTAACATTCTGCCCGGCATCATTTTTTAAGAAGTAAGGACCAATGACTCAACCAGCCCATAAAGCACACCAAACAGTCACTTTTTCTGAATTTAAGGGCTTCTCAGCAATATATCGAGGATTACCTTCACTCCAAATGCGGAAGTTTTGTTTATTCATGTAGCCATTCAACCAAAAATGGGCTTCATCACTGAACAAAATTTTCACGAGAAAATCGGGATCAACAGCAATAAGTTTCACGAACCGAACCATGATTTTCAAAGTAAATCTGAACAATTTGTAAGCGTTGTTCAGGCGTCAGTCTATTCATTATAAAATGGCAAACCAAACTGAACATAAATTACAAAACAGTTTTCAAAATGGCCGTTATGGAAATCAGTACTGCCAACTTAAAGTTCTATACCTCTAAAAAAAACACCCTATATAAAGATACTGACCTGGTACACGTCATGTTTATCCATTTCTCTGGCCAACCTCTCGAACACACCGTTATCACAGTGAATCAAAGACAACACTTTGCGCAGACACTGACCCAATTTCAGATCGTTCCACAACGGGCAACCCAACAATATCTCCGACATTATTATACCCACTGACCATACATCCACTTTACATCCACACAGTTTCACTAGGTTCTTCAATTTGTTACTAGAATTGGTATTTAGAAATATCTCTGGCGCCATGTATTTAGGTGATCTGTAAATTCAAACGAGACAATAATTTACTGATTATGGAATGGATAGATTCAGAAAAATCTGGTGTGAAACACTCACACAACTTTCTCTTGCCAATGCAAATAATAATTAATAATATAACCTAACATTAGTAATAAAACATTAGAAATAAACAAAAAACTAACCTCAATTAAACATAAGCTAATTTTAATCATGAGTGAAAGACGCAAAATGAAAATCAACCTCAGTTTGGCTTAAAAATATGGAAAATCACTATTTCACGCTAAACTAGGCTCTGTAGAGAAAAATGCTTTAAATAAAAGTTGTAGATCTTTTAATTTCCTATAAATTTTATTATATATACACTTTTGTCGTAAAATGCATACTAAGGCCAAAATCTTAAAAAAACAGATTTTTCATACGTTTTCGTGAGAAAAAAAAACAGAAAATTGCTAATTACCGCTAAACTAAGTGTTGTACAAATAAAATGTTGAAAGTAAAAGTTGTAGAATTTTAAATTGTCTGCAACTTTAATTACATACATTTTTGCGGTAAGATGCATATTAAAGCTGCAATCTTAAAAAAACAATTTTTTTTACGTGAAAACGGCCTCACCAAGAATTTCAGTAAACATGGCGCCTAACCTACCTTGTAGAGCATAAAAAATTTAGTAAACGAATTTTTAAAAAAATCGTAAGACCAGTTGATGAGAAAATCGCAAATAAGTGAAAAATTACACGAATAAACTACTACTTCCCGTGGACCGATTTTGATAAAAATGTTTGTGTCGGGTCCTCTAGTGGTGTCTAACTTAAGTTTCAAGTTTGTACGATGTTTTGTTCTTGAGATATTTTGTTCACACACACACACACACACACACACGCGCGCGCTCACACGCACACACACACACACACACCAATTGCTAAAAACATGTTTTTTGGGTTCAGGGGGTCTGAAAATGTGTAGATCTGGTGAAAACTCGATATCGAAAAATCGACATGAAACCAATACTTTCCTTCCTATGTATTCATATAGGCAAGAGAAAGTAAAAATACCTTTATTTCCCACCACTAAAGGAACTAACAAGAAGAACATTAGTAAATATTCTACAGTTACAGAAATGAACAGAACTAACTTACCCAATCGGGAACGAAACTTCAGCTCCACCATCGGTCATGTAATAAAGTCCATAATTAAATAACTTAATTCGGCTGTTATGATCAATATGAATATTTTCAGGATTTAAATTCCGATGTACGATTCCTTTGCCATTTAAATACGACAGCGCCTCTAATATCTGCTTGGCTATATTCACCGACGTTTTAAGGCTCACATTTTGATATTGTTTCAATGTTCTCTTATGGAACTCTGATACTACCACTGTTCTTTCTGTAACAAACAAAGTTAACTAATAATCAAGCAAGGTACAAAACTTACAGATCTTCTCTGTTAGATGCCTACCACTATTAACTCCAGTTCCCCTTGTGCCTGACATTACTACGGTAGGTACTGCACGGTATGAGATGGTGGGAGTACGGAATTTTCCATTGTTGGAAACAGTGCTGGAAGTCATCTTCTGTCAGCTCCTTCAGGACACATGCCGCTTTCTCTTTTACAGCTTCCACAGACTTAAATCTTGTCCCTTTTAATGCAGATTTCACCTTAGGGAGCAGGTAGAAAATAATAACATGTGATGAAACGTGGTTTTTACTTATGATCCGAAAACGAAGCGCCAATCCATGCACTGGAAGAGCCGAACTTCACCGAGAGCCAAAAAAGCTCCAATGAGCAAGTCAAAATTTAAAGCAATGATGATTGATTTTTTTATATCCATGAGATTGTGTACCTTCACTGGGTTCCTGAAGGTCAACCAAATAATCAATATTACTAACTTAAGGTACTTTCTAAACTATGACAAAGAGTAAGTAAAAAACGCCCTAAAATGTGGAAGGACAAATCATGGGTTCTCCACCAAGACAATGTGTACGCTCATTCCACGTTATCCGTCAAGAAATTCCAAGCCAAGTACAGCATCTCAGTGTTAGAACATCCACCTTATCACCAGATCTTGTACCATGTGACTTCTACCTGTTCCCTAAGGTGAAATCTGCATTAAAAGGGACAAGATTTTCAAGTCTATGGAAGCTATAAAAGAGAAAGCGGCACGTGTCCTGAAGGAGCTGACAGAAGATGACTTCCAGCACTGTTTTTAACAATGAAAAATTCGCATGGAGTGTTGTAGGGATAGAGAAGGAGTGTATATTGAAAATGACAATAAGTGATTACCGTATTTTCCGGACGATAAGACGCACTTTTTTCCGTAGGAAAATGACCTAAAAATTACTATGCGTCTTATGGTCCGAACGCTAGCTATATTTCAGGGTAGATGCTTTCTATAATAATATTTAATACTACCCTACTCTACTTAAGCACGTTCAATAACTAGGGATTTCAAAACAAAACATACAATGATATAAGATGTACCGTAGTTTTTAAACTGTATCGTCTTGAAGATTCTAAGCGTACACAGTAGTTTCTGTATCGATATTACTTACGGTAAATATCATAGCATTTTAAAATATGAAGCAAGTTTCGTACTCTTTCACTTTTAAATTAAAAGTGGTTCAATATCCAAAAGATAATGGCATTCGGGCAGTTGAATGGCATTTTTTACCTCCTCCAGCAGAAAAAATGATTCGGGAATGGCGGAAACAATAAGATTTATTACTCAAGGCAGATAATAAGAAACATACCAGTAAATTTCGAACTCATGCTGTCAAATGGCCACAACTTGAAGTACAATTGAAAAATTGGATTATCAATTACTATTAGACTAACCATGTTGCCTGAATCTGATTGCCTACCTGATTTGACAATGCAGTATGTCAGTTCAGGTAGACCGTCCGACACGATGTCACGTACACAAACTAGCAACATGGATAGTAACACCCACCCCCCGCATTTCCTATCTATTTTTTTTCAAAATTCTAAAATTTCTACCACAACATTGGCCAATCGATATTTCATGTTAACATATCTGTACTAAGTTTTTTACGCTGAATAAAACAATAGTTTGCCCGAGCCGAATGATCGTGTGGTTACCGAGATAGCAAGGGTTCAGAATATTGTTAATAAATCAAAATTTAAATAACGTATGAATTTGAAATTTCGTACACGCTGTAAGAATATAATTGTCTTATGTCGTGTTAAAATTTCAAACTTTTTGGTCAAATGTTTATCGAGTTACACGCCTCTAAACGCATGAAATTTGTTGCGGTATCAAACAAATCGGGTCTTTTTGTCTTCCAACCTTGATATGGCAACTTTTAAACAACATTAAAAATATATGACTATTATAAGTCAAAGCAGAAAAATGAGCTAAATTTTGATATAAAGTATGCTGAAATCCGACTCAAAGTTATGGAGATGCAAGGGTTCAAACTCGGGTGTCTATGATTATGAAACCGATAGTAGTAATTTACGTTTTTACAGATTCTATATCCATGATTTTTTGTAAATTTATGACTATAAAATAATTATATATATTGCATCTTCTGTAGGGGCCTACTTGCTGTTTTTTAAATAAAGAAATCACATTTACCTGTATTAAAAAACTAATTAAAATCAGTCAAAATAATTTTTAGATAATTTATGCCTTGAAAAACAAGGGTGCGTCTTATCGTCCGATGCGTCTTATTGTCCGAAAAATACGGTATGTATAAAATAAAAATAAAATTTTTTACAACGTCAGTCTCGTTATTTAATAGCCACATCTTGTATTTACAAGTTATTGTCTAAATACTACTCTAATGTAATTACTTCTAACAATGGGGGGGTTTCCCCATACACTAGTTGATGGGTTTTACTTTAGTTCTGAAAGTTACGGTAATTACGAATTACCGTAAATAACTTCCATTCTTTAAAGTGTACAACGTAAAAGGAAAAAGACAATTTTCTTGTTTGTGATTTTTATGCATCATCATTCATTTGTCGCAGCCTATTAGTGTAGTGGTCAGCACAACTGGCTTCTATGCCAGGGTCCTGAGTTTAATTCCTGATCCGGTTTGCCATTTATTTCACCACTCATCTTCATTTATCAGTCTTCACCATTTGCATTTAACTTTGTTTCTAGTAACGGGTGTTTTATTAAGGACGCAACCCTGATTATAAGAAGATAGAAATAATACATCGGTAAATTTTCTGTCCCCCAATCGGTATGTTGGCAACATGTGTACTCAAGGCCAACTACTAAGACAGTTAAAATGTTCCAGTCAAGCATTAGTGTGGTGGCAGCAGTCATTTCGTTATATTGAGTCAGCAATGGTTTTTTTTCCAAGGAAGAACGCGTGTTTATTGTAAAGATTTACATCAGAAAATCACCACAATATATGGAAAATTCGCATGGAGCGTTGTAGGTATAGAGAAGGAGTGTATATTAAAGGTGACAATAAGTGATTATGTATAAAATTGAAATACAATTTTTTACAAAGTCAGTCTCGTTATTTACTAGCCACACCTCGTACATCATCAAGTATACTGTTCACCAATTATGGTGGCATGTAGGGAGGGTAGCGAGACAGAGAGAGAATGTGTTGCGTCCGCCGTTCCCCTCAACTCATTTCAATCAGTGCATGATGTTCAAGCACAATAGTGACAATACGCGGTAAGGTAGGGCACTCTGCCGGCCAGTTTCGTTCATTACACTCTAACACGCATATTTTTACTTTCTCTTGCCTATATGAATATATACGAGGGGGTACCCAAAAGTATCCGGAATAGCTCTGCTGTGGGCGGAGCTTGTGCAGTACAAATTCCCGCCACTAGGCTGCTTGTAGCGCTACTCATTGCCAGTTCAATGCCATTTTGTTCGTTGATCTAGCTTGTTCTGTTCTCGTGCAGTGATTGTTCTCGCTAGTGCTGTTTTGTGCTCGTGTCGTTTTTCATGATGGCAAGTTTTAATGAACAACGTGTGGCTGTGAAATTTTGCTTCTTGCTCGGTAAAAACGCCGCGGAAACAGTTGTAATGTTGAACACAGCTTACAAAGACGACGCTATTGGAAAAACCCAAGTGTACGAGTGGTTTTTGCGCTTTAAAAATGGCGACATGTCGATTGAGAACAAACCTCGTTCTGGACGACCGTCGACTTCCCGAACAGACGAAAATGATGTGAAAGTGAAAGAAATTGTACGAACAGACCGACGACAGACCATTGACCAAATATCACAGGTTAGTGGGTTATCTTGGAGCTCAGTCCAACGCATTTTAACAGAAGACTTGACAATGAAAAGAGTCGCTGCCAAGTTTGTGCCTCGGGTTCTGACAGACACTCAAAAGGAACGTCGAATTGAAACGTGTAGTGATTTGAAACAACAGCTTGAAACTGATCCAGATTTCATGTCAAAGATCATTACGGGTGACGAGTCTTGGTGCTATGGGTACGACCCAGAAACCAAACAACAATCCGGTCAATGGAAGACTTCATTATCACCCCGACCAAAAAAAAGTCGTCAAGTCAGATCGAACATCAAAACAATGCTGATTTGTTTTTTTGATGTGAGGGGAATTGTCCATTCAGAGTTCGTTCCACCAGGCTAGACGGTAAATCAAGCTTTTTATCTTGAAGTGTTAAGAAGACTACGAAACAGCATTCGTCGTAAAAGACCTAATTTGTGGCAGACGGGGGACTGGTTTTTCCACCACGACAACATGCCTGCACACACGGCAATCTCGGTTACCCAGTTTTTGGCGAAAAACGGCATGGTTTTGCTACCACACGCACCGTACTCACCCGATCTGGCTCCGTGTGATTTTTCTTGTTCCCACGCATGAAAAGGGGCATGAAAGGTCTCCGATTTAACAACGTTGATGATGTCAAGAAAAAAACGACGGATGAGCTGGCAGCCATCACTGAACAGGAGTACAAAAAATGTTTTGAACAGTGGAAGCACCGGTGGGACAAATGTATTAGTTGTAATGGAGAGTATTTTGAAGGGGATAAGGTTCTTTTGTAAAAAAATTAAAAATAAATAGTTTTAAAAAATAATTCCGGTTTCTTTTGGGTACCCCTTGTAGGAGGAAAGTATTGTTTTCATGTCAATTTTTCGAAATCGAGTTTTCACCGGATCTATACGTTTTCAGACCCCCTGAACCCAAAAAACATGTTTTTAGCGATTGGTCTGTGTGTGTGTGTATACAAAATATCTCAAGAACGAAACATCGTATGAACTTGAAACTTAAGTTACATACCACTACCGGACCCGACACGAACATTTTCATCAAAATCGGTCAACCGGAAATAGTAGTTTATTCGTATAATTTTTCACTTTTTTGCAATTTTCTCAAAAACTGGTCCTACGATTATTTTTAAAATCAACTGGTTTACTAAAATTTTTATGCTCTACAAGATAGGGTAGGCGCCATCTTGGCTGAAATTCTTGGTAAGGGTGTTTTTTTTGTAAAAACTTTGTTTTTTTAAGATTACGGCTTTAATATGCATTTCAGCGCAAAAATGTATATAATAAAAGTTGTAGACAATTTTAAATCCTACAACTTTTATTTAAAACATTTTTTTGTATAACGCTTAGTTTAGCGGTAATTAGCAATTTTTTTATTTTTCTCACGAAAACGTGTGAAAAATTGATTTTTTTAAGATTTCGGGCTTAGTATGCATTTTATCACAAAATGTATGTAATCAAATTTATAAAAAATTGAAAGATCTACAACTTTTATTTAGAGTATTTTTCTCTACAGAGCCCAGTTTAGCGTGAAAGAGTGATTTTCCGTATTTTTAAGGCAAACTGAGATCGATTTTCATTTTGCGTCTTTCATATGATTAAAATTAGGTTATATTTATTGAGGTTAGTTTTTGTTTATTTGTAATGTTTTATTACTAATGCTAGGTTTATTGTTAGTTATTTACATTGGAAAGAGAAAGTTGTGTGAGTGTTTCACACCAGATTTTTCATCAAAAAATTCTGAAAAAATTACTTTCGTTTCCTAAGAATCTTATTCTATTAAACTATAAATGTTATTATTATACTCTCATATTTATGTAAGATCTCTCATACAAAGTTAGACGTTTAAATCTCATCGCATTTTTGCGTATCATGTAGGCTAATATAACTTCTTTTCCAGGATGACATTATGAGCGTTTTGTTATTTTGTTATAAAATATAAAATTTTATCTGTAAATTGATATATGCAAGTAGGGCAGAAAAAGAAATAATAAACGAGCTTGAAAAAAATCACTTTTTGAAGGGAAGTCAGAGATAGATCATCGTGTCTGGTGTCTCCTTCCTGTTAGTATTCCAAGAAGCTGAATCAATTTTTATAGCTGTGAACTTTATACCAAACATACGTCAATTTTTAGAAATAAACTACACATGCACAATATCAGTTGTATGAAATTTTAACAAAAAGAACCGTATAGTAAATAAATAACAGAATGAGGGTATGACGTACCTCTCTTTCGGACCTGTCAAAACTTATAGTAGGTTCATCATTTAGAAAAAACTTATTGCCTATTACCCCAAAATGAATCGCAGACATTGTCCCCAGTATTTTGTGTGCGCGCAACTAATTTCGACGGCGTGCGGCTTTCGACAACGACGCGAATGTCAAAACGATTACCGCACACACACATGAGTAGTGAGTACTACTTTAGAGGCAGCTGGTATCAGGCTACATCGCTGTGGTGGGGGAGCTAACGGGTGTTTCAAAAAGAACGCACTTTGAAGTTTAAGGGTTAATATTTTCTGCATAGGGAATATTTTTTTCCCCCAAATAACAGTTGGCACTACCGTACTCATTGTTGACCCATTGTGTATTACTGACATGTACTAGTGCTATCCCAGTATTCATTTGTGTCTGTAGTGTCTGTATAAGTTCAAACATGGTTTTTTGAAAGGATGAATGTGTTTTTATTATTGAAAGTTAATGCGCACATAAATCTTACGAACGAGTGAAAGACGAGTTCCAGTTAAAATTTCCCAATTCTGAAGTACCTAATAACACCACAATATCACGTCTGATTAATAAATTTCGTGAGAGAAATTTCGTGCCGGGTGAGGTAGTCAAAACGTTGTTTCACATCGTCCAAAACTTGTTCTGTTAACACTGATGGTCGACCTGTGCTTTTCCGATCCTGTACACTGCCAGTCTCACAAAATTTATTAATCAGACGCGATATTGTGGTGTTATTAGGTACTTCAGAATCGGGAAATTTTAACTGGATCTCGTCTTTCACTCCTTCGTAAGATTTATATGCGCAATATTTTTTAATAATAAAAACACGTTCATCCTTTGAAAAAACCATGTTTGAAGTTATACAGACACTACAGACATGAATGAATACTGGGATAGCACTAGTACATGTCAGCAATACACAATGGGTCAACAATGAGTACGGTAGTGCCAACTGTTATTTGGGGGAAAAAAATATTCACTATGCAGAAAATATTAACCCTTAAACTTCGAAGTGCGTCCTTTTTGAAACACCCGTTATTACAAGATAATTGAATCGGTCATTTCAGAAAGCCCGTAAGTCACAAAAAACTAACTTTTGGAAAAATTAAAAACTTATAATTTATTGTGTTTCAATTAAAAAAATGTAAATTGTTCAGAAGGCTGTCCCCTTTAATATAAATATACTTTTGTTTTTTTAAAGACAAGTTAGTTGTTTAAAAACAATTGAAAATTTAGACTTAAGGTGTTCTGAAATAAATTGGAGTAAATTATTAAATTACGTTGTTAGACCAGTAGAAAATTGTGTTGTACAACAGTATTCATTTGTTATTATTATTATTATTACTAGTCGTAAAACTCCCAAAGTGGAAGACGCTAAGTAAAGATGATTCAGTTTTGGGGTTTCTTGTTATTTTTATTTGCCCACCAGTTTTTCATTCCCTGCGAGAATTTAGCCTTTCTTTCTTCACTCCATTTTACTCCAGTTCTCGGAGCTTTTGTCTCTGGTTTAACTTCCCATTTCTCAACCTTCCTCCTGAAATTGTTTCTTGTGTCCAAGTCTTCTTTCACAATCTTAGCCATCTCCAAGTCTTTTTTAACATTTCGGATCCATTCTCCTCCATCAACGGGATGCTATGTATTTTACTATTTTTTTTGTTAGTCTGTGATCGGGAAGCCTCATTATATGGCCATAGAATTTAAGGCGTCTTTTCCTCATGTCTGTCTCAACATTAGAATATTCTTCAACTTTACACGTTTTCTGTAATCTATATCCATTTTCGGTCCATCTTGGTCCCAGAATCCTCCTGATTATCCTTCTTTCTTCTTTCTTTAGATTTTCCATATCTGTTTTCCTGTTTAGTAATAAAGTTTCGCAGGCATATAGCATTCCTGGTTTAATTACTGTATTGTAGTGTCTAATTTTGGTATTTAGCGATAAACATTTTTTATTATAAAGGTTTTGCACCAATCCCTGGCCTCTACGAGCTTTTTGTATTCTTTCTTGTTGTGAATATTTTTCAGAGATAGTCTCTCCTAGATATTTAAAATAAGCTACTCTTTTAATTTCTCCACATTTGGTTTGCAAATTGGCGATTTCTAGATTTCGTTGTCGTAAATACGGTCTTTCCAAAGGATATTTGCAAGCCCACTTTTTCAGCACATTCTTTTAAAGTTTCTATTTGTTTTACCGCCATTTCACTCGAATCTGTTATTATTGCGAGATCATCTGCAAAGGCTATTTATTTATTATTGTTTTTTTTTATTGAGTGATGATGCCTACATAAGCCTTGGGCTTGTGCGTAGGTAATGATATGCGGTGATTTGCATATGAAAAAATGCCACACCTGACCGGGAATCGAGCCCGGGACGTCGGCATAGTAGCCAGTTGCGCTGACCACTACACCACGGGCCGGCCATTTATTTATTTATTTTTAGTTACTGCGCATATGCGGCCCACATGCCACCGTAGTTGGTTTTTATATATTGATGCTACAGCGTACTTACCATGTTTTCCTCTGATCACGTCGAGATATTTACAGAGGTGTGGATGTGATAGAGTCTTCAAGAATTGAGCTCTTCCCAAAATTGTTATCGAGTTAGGAGTTAGCGGTAATCCATTACTACCACATAATTCACCAGAATGGCGTTTCGCAAAAAACGTCATACCAGCAAATAAAGGCACTGCCCCATTCACATCTACTTCTTTTCCTCTTGTCATTTTTGCTGTTAATATTTCTGAAACAAAAAAAAAATCTGGTGTGAAACACTCACACAACTTTCTCTTGCCAATGCAAATAATTAAAAATATAACCTAACACTAGTAAATAAAACATTAGAAATAAACAAAACAACTAACCTTCATAAACATAACCTAATTTTAATCGTGAGTGAATGACGCAAAATAAAAATCGACCTCAGTTTTGCTTAAAAATACGTAAAATCACTCTTTCACGCTAAACTAGGCTCTGTAGAGAAAAACGCTCTAAATAAAAGTGGTAGATCTTTTAATTTCCTATAAATGTGATTACATAACACTTTTGTCGTAAAATGCATACTAAGACCGAAATCTTAAAAAAATCGATTTTTCACAAGTTTTCATGAGAAAAAGCAGAAAATTGCTAATTACCGCTAAACTAAGCGTTATACAAAAAAATGTTTGAAATAAAAGTTGTACAATTTTAAATTCTCTACATTTTTTATTAGATAAATTTTTGCGCTATAATACATATTAAAGCCGTAATCTTAAAAAAACACTTTTTTACGTAAAAACAGCCTCACAAAGAATTTCAGCAAACATGGCGCCTACCCTATCTTATAAAGAATAAAAAATTGAGTAAACCAGGCGATTTTTAAAAAAATCGTAGGACCCGTTTTTGAGAAAATCACATGAAAGTGAAAAATTACACGAATAAACTACTACTTCCGGTTGACCGATTTTGATGAAAATGTTCGTGTCGGGTCCGGTAATGGTATGTAACTTAAGTTATAAGTTTCAAGTTCATACGATGTTCCGTTCTTGAGATATTTTGTATACATAAACACACACACAGACACAGACCAATCGCTAAAAACATGTTTTTTGGGTTCAGGTGGTCTGAAAACATGTAGATCCGGTGAAAACAATACTTTCCTTCCTATTCATAAAACTAACCTCAATAAACATAACCTAATTTTAATCAAGATTGAAAGACGCAAAATGAAAATCAACCTCAGTTTTGCTTAAAAATACGGAAAATCACTCTTTCATGCTAAACTAGGCTCTGTAGAGAAAAAAGCTTAAAATAAAAGTTGTACATCTTGCAATTTCCTATAAATTTTATTATAAACATTTCTGTCGTAAAATGCATACTAAGATCGAAATCTTAAAAAAATCAATTTTTCACACGTTTTCATGAGAAAAAACAGAAAATCGCTAATTATCGCTAAACCAAGCGTTATACAAAAATATGTTTGAAATAACAGTTATAGAATTTTAAATTCTCTACAACTTTAATTATATAAATTTTTGCGCTAAAATGTATATTAAGCCGTAATCTTAAGAAAACAATGGTTTTACGTGTAAACAGCCTCGCAAAGAATTTCAGTAAAAATGGTGCCTACCCTATCTTGTAGAGCATAAAAAATTTAGTAAACCAGGCGATTTTAAAAAGAATCATAGGACTAGTTTTTGAGCAAATTGCAAAAAAGTGAAAAATGACATGAATAAAGTACTACTTCCGGTTGACCGATTTTGATGAAAATGTTCGTGTCGGGTCCGGTAGTGGTATGTAACTTAAGTTTCAAGTTTGTACGATGTTCCGTTCTTGAGATATTCTGTTCACACACACACACACACACACAGACCAATCGCTAAAAACATGTTTTTTGGGTTCAGGGGGTCTGAAAACGTATAGATCTGGTAAAGAGTGGATTTCTAAAAATCGACATGAAAATAATACTTTCCTTCCTATTATTCATATAGGCAAGAGAAAGTAAAAACTACAATTGGTACAAGAATCTAAATGGCAGAAGAGAAAGAGAGAGACGGAACTACAACGATCAACAGCTAGGATAGCGCTGACAACAACAATGGAAGCCGGAATGTGTTAATAGCGGGACAGAGACAATGTTTTCACGAACGCACGAACTGCAGTCATAACTTACCTCTACTCCTCTCTTTCCCATTGTCTGTAACGGTCATTCAGCCCGGTTGTTACACGGGCATCGCTTTCCTATTTTACAAAGCTGATGATCTTTGAATGTACGCATTGCCCCCTACGCCCTTCATAGATAGCCAATTACTTGCCAGCAACGTTGCCAATATCTGCTCTCGGAGCTCTGTTATATATTCTGTCAACCATGTTTTTGGCCTTTTAATAACAATTATAACCTATAAACATGCAACCAGCTGACAAAATATTATTACAAAGTATTGGGTGTTAACTATAATCAATGTGTTCAGTACAAGATATAAGACACGAATGAACTACTGCAGCTCTAATATGCATGTCGATGCTCTTGAAATACGAGGGCGAATCAAATATAAACGGTAATTTTGCTGTTGACTGTACCAAACACGTTCGGACCAGATGTGGTGGTGAGCAGTTGTTGTTTTGTTTAATAGGAGTGGGGGGAACAGCTTACTTCGCAGCATTGTTGCGTTCTGCTGTCAGTACAGCCATGACCGAGCGAGAGGTACATCCATCTGTTGCGCAACGAATCGTCATAAAATTTTTAGCAAATGAACGTGTTAAGCCTTCGGAAATTTTTACTCGTTTGCGGGCACAGTTTGGGGACACTACTCTGTCTAAGAATCGAGTGTATACGTGGGCCAGAGAATTTAGGGGTGGGCGAGAACGTGTTGAAAACGAAAGTCACCGTCGATGCCCAAGGTCAAGTCTCACAGATGACAACATTAGTGCCGTTCGAGAGCTTATTGAAGGTGATCGCCGGTTAACTTTCAAGAAATCTCGTCAGAAATTGGTATCAGCTACGGGAGTGTTCAGTCTGCAATCACAGACCACCGTTTATTCAGAAAGATTAGTGCTCCATGGGTTCCGAGGTTGCTGTCCGGAAATCAAAAACAGGTCAGGTTGGAGATCGCCGGGAGACTTCTGCATCGATTTCAAGAAGAAGGTGAAGATTTTTTGAGGCTCATCGTCACATGTGATGAGACGTGGGTCCACCATTACACTCCCGAATCAAAAATGGCAAGTAAGGAGTGGCGAAGGAAGGATGAAGGCTGCCCAGTGAAAGCCAAAACTCGTCTCTCAGCCGGAAAAGTTCTTGCAACAATTTTTTTTGACTCAAGGGGAGTTCTACTCATTGATTTTCTTCACGATCAACGAACAGTGAATGCGGCTTGCTACTGCTTGGTGCTACAGTCGGCAAAAACCAGTTACCGAAACAAAAGACGAGGTGTGCCCATTAGAGATGTCATCCTTCTCCATGACAACGCAAGGCCTCACACCGCATTGTTGACAAGGGATAAATTGGAAGAAATGGGCTGGGAAACTTTCGAACACCCTCCTTACAGTCCAGACTTGTCCCCTTGTGACTACTTTTTGTTTGCGCCTCTGAAAGAATCACTTGGAGGAAAACGATTTGAAAGCAATGAAGATGTCGAGAAGCACGTGTGCGATTGGTTGACAACTCTCCCTCAATCTTTTTATGAACAGGCAATATTCAAGCTTCCAAATCGGTGGCAGAAGTGTGTAGATAATGCAGGAGACTATATTGAAAAATGTTGAAGGCATAGTTTTTGTATAATATTATTCAATAAATATAATTTTAAAAATTACCGTTTATATTTGATTCGCCCTCGTAAATACACATGTTAACATAGAGTCTGTAGTACAGTTCTTGAATCAAATGTTATTAACAGTTAATCGAAAAAAGTGCCAGTATTTGCAGTTCAAAAACAAACATAACGTTAAAGAAAGTAGAGAAGTGGATGTATTTATTCATGTAATAGTTTAGAGCATGTAGAAACAGTGAAGTTGCTGGGCGTATCTCTAGATAGATCTTTGTCTTGGGACTTCTATACCAATCAAGTTTGTAGTAAAATATCATCTGGGGTATTTGCACTAAAACAAATTGCCAGATTAAATGATAAAAAATTACTAATAGCAGCTTATCATGGCCTCATTCTGTCTCATATCCGTTATGGTATTTTAGTATGGGGTAATTCTAGCATGGGTAATATGAATAGGGTTTTTAAAATTCAAAAGAAAACTATTAGGTGTATGGTGGGAGCTAACCAGCTAAACTCATGCAGGCCACTATTTAAGGGGCTTAAATTGCTTACAGTTCCCTCCCTCTACATTTTTGAGGTGATTATGTATGTTAGGCAAAATAATTTTATGCAGAATTTCAATGTTCACAATCATAACACGAGAAACAGGAATGATTATTATGTGGCTAATCACTCCACAAAATTGTTTGAACAAAAACCTACTTATGCAGGGAGAAAATTCATGAATAAATTACCCCAATTTTTTAAATGTGATAATTTACATTCCTTTAAAAAGTCTGAAAAATTACTTGATCGGTGAAAATTTTTATAGCGCACAAGAATTTCTTTCTTGATAGTAGTGATACATTGTGTGATTCTTATATGTATTTCCGGTGTTATAACTGACATGTCCTATACTCCATAGCTAAAAATAAGAAAAAAAGTTCATATAAACATACGCCTGAAAACGCTTAGTTAGCGAGTTATGGCTAGCAAAAAATTTCACCTAGAACTCTGTACCCTCGGTGAAGTAAGGCCATATAAAAATCTTGAAGGTAGTTACAAAGATACAAATATAATTGTTTCTTATGTTTTTTAATCTGCAAAATTGAATAAAATTGGTTCCAGAGCTGTAAATGCAATACTTTCAGAGATATCTTACATAAAACACAATTCTTGTGTTTAACGTAAGATTACTTTCATAAATGGTAAATAAAGGTGTATTTTTTCTTAAATAAGTTTGAAGAAAATTTAATTCTGAAAAGATTCATGTGAATTTCTCAGTAAAAAAATGAATAATAGGTATTGAAATTTCGCTTTATTTAAAATCAAAACAGATACACATAAAACGCACATTCTTAACTGCATAACATATTAGGTTGGGAGTAACAGCTGTTAATGATCAGCTGTTCAGCCATGTTTTTGGCCTTTTAATAACAATTATAACCTATAAACATATAACCAGCTGACAAAGTATTATTATACGTTGGACAATTTGAATTGGCACACGCCGCATTGGTGTTTATCTACTCCACTCTTCGCGCCTCGCCATACAACGATGGTACAGTCACAAAAGTATACAATCACTACTCTAATGTGCAACTCATGTACGATCACTACACTTTGTTTTCACTGTTATTATTAATAATAATCTATCCGACATAACGATGTGACTAATATTTTGTTTTCATACATGATTTTCTGTTCGTTATAATATGAACAGACCAATTTATTTAATTAGTTGTGTGCATCTGTTGAGTATAGTTTAGTGAGTTTTTGCAATTTAGTTCTTGTAATTCATATTTCTATTTCATATAATGAATTAATATAATAATTTCACTAACCTTCTTTTTAAACTGCGTCACCTTTATTTTATTCCTACTTACACGTGTTTCGGTGGATCCACCATCATCAGAGTAAATGAAAAATTGAAACTAAAAATTTTTTTCATTTATTTAAAATTTACAGAAGATGATACATCTTCAGTCACTTGTATAAAAAAAAAAATTTTTAGTTTCAATTTTTCATTTACTCTGATGATGGTGGATCCACCGAAACACGTGTAAGTAGGAATAAAATAAAGGTTTTTTTTTTTTTTTTTGTCATCAGTCTCTCGACTGGTTTGATGCAGTTCTCCAACCTGTTCTATCTTGCGCAAGTCGTTTCATATCTACATACCTGTAACACCCTACATCTTTTGTAATTTGCTTTATATATTCTAATCTTTGCCTCCCTCTACAATTTACTCCCTCAACATTACCCTCCATTATTGATAGCCCAATACCTGGATGTCTTAGGATATGCCCCACTAGCCTATCCCTTCTTTTGGTAAGATGCTTCCATATACTTCTTTTTTCATCCACTCGCCTAAGAACCTCTAAATTACTTATTTTGTCCACCCACCTAATCTTTAACATTTTCCTATATTTTCCTGCAGTTTAAAAAGAAGGTTAGTGAAATTATTATATTAATTCATTATATGAAATAGAAATATTTCAAACTGCAGGATGCATTATAAAGATTTATTTTTGTAATTCATAATTAAAATTTTAACTAGGACAAAATAAATACATATTGTTATAATGAAGCGGCGGAAAATGAAATCAGCTGTTCATAAACAGCTGACTGATTAATTATAAAAACAAAGGATTCCATTGTTGAGGCGCGGCTGTGGTTTTGAATGGCTGACGTGTTAGTGGTCTAAATTGTACAGGATTTTTCGTTACGGTGAAGTTTGTTATTTTGTCAACAGACATTGTATTTATATTTCATATAATGAATTAATACAATAATTTCACTAACCTTCTTTTTTAACTGCGTCACCTTTATTTCAATTTTCACTTACACGTGTTTCGGTGGATCCACCATCATCAGAGTAAATAACATATAATTGAAACTAAAAACATTATTTATTAAAAATCTATAGAAGATGATACATCTTCAGTCACTTGTATAAAATCAGTTTTATCAGTTTATCAGTTTTATACAAGTGACTGAAGATGTATCATCTTCTATAGATTTTTAATAAATAATGTTTTTAGTTTCAATTATATGTTATTTACTCTGATGATGGTGGATCCACCGAAACACGTGTAAGTGAAAATTGAAATAAAGCTAACGCAGTTTAAAAAGAAGGTTAGTGAAATTATTGTATTAATTCATTATATGAAATAGAAATATTTAAAACTGCAGGATGCATTATAAAGATTTATTTTTGAATGAACATTGTATTTAATTTTTAATTTGGTAAGGGATATTGTTTATTTTATTTTATTGTTAATAAATTGCGTGAACTGAATTGTTTTAATTGTTTAAGAACTTATTTTCATAAACTCATTATATTCATTGTTGTAGTTTGTAAAGGTTAGTTTTTTGTTAAATAAACATATGTGAATTAATTAAATTAAAGTTTACAATTTCACTTTACTATAACAAGTTGTAACAATATTTTAAAATGAAATAATTATTTATAAGTTTGTTCGTTGTAATAAGGTTGTAGGCATTTGCGTACATTAAAATTTGTAGACCTTGATGAAAGAATAGGTTATGGATATAGACCTATTTTATGAGGAACTGTGTGTACTCGAAGAGCAAAAGTTGTGCCAGTTCAAATTGTCCACAGTATACAAAGTATTGCATGTTAACTATAATCAATGTTTTCAGTACAAGATGCAAAACACAAATGAACTACTGCAGCTCTTATACAGTTCGGCCGTTCTTAGTTTGCTCCTACAGTCAACAAACAAAAGCCACCTACTACAGGGTGCACGCTAGAGTCTACGACTTTACGGATCTCGTATATCTATTAAGTTAACTATTTTTTAAATTATAAGTACTTAAAGTACTAAAAACATCAGTCATGATATGATGTACGCCTAACAATTTCATTTAGAAAAATACTTTTATAAGTATTTTGTTGTTACTTTTTAAAGTATCAGCGTTTGATATAATGCGCATGCTCAGTGACATCATTATTTGTTTACATTAGGAGCAAACTAAGAGAGGCTGGACTATATGCATGTAATGATTGTCAAGCTGTTACATTCGTACAATCTGACAACACAGGCTAACATCCTGATTGGTCTAAACGTGTCGAACAGTACAGCTCATCAACTGTGAAAAGCATTACAGTGAGAGTTATTACCTTTGAGAGTAATGAATTTCATTACTATACATCCAGACTCTGTGGAGAATGAAATGAAGGTGGCATTTGCAGGGTGGACAATGGATGTTTTTCAGAGAGCCTGGTATTCTGATAAGCATAGTTTTTCACTCAATGAAGAAGGCAATTGTAAACTACCTCACTCCTCATTTTACTGAGCGAAACCTCTAAAAGTTCAAACTAGCCTATCGGCAGTTGACCTTAACAATACTGTTGAAATCATCAGTGATATAGAGAAGTTAAAGTTAGTTTTAACGTCCATTTCTCCCTTCTGCAGATAGTTTTGTTGAGGCCAAAATGAATTCAGGTTAATTTTATAAAATTCTTGGTGGAAGAGCATACGACTTAAGAGTTTTATGTTCTTATAGTATTATTTTATTGCAGAACAATAAAAAATGTGAACATTTCCACTGTTCAGTAAGGTATCACAAATGAAATAAAAGGACGGAATCGAGCTTGACAAATCATATTTAACGCCAGACAAAAAAAGCTCTTCACACAAATAAACAGAAACTAATTAAATAGTACTTATAATAAACAATTACTAATGTAATGACTTTTAAATTACTCAAAATAAAAATATCATCTTAATAAATTTAACCTAACATCCACTTTGTGGCCTTTTGACGAAAACAAAACACAGAAGTAACTTACTTTCTTTAACTTAACAAGGCATAAATGTAGTGAACTACATTTTGTAGTTATAAATAACACAAGTGTCACGGAATATGCGCGAACACGATTTTAAAAAAGTAATTGATTCTTTCCAAAATATAACGTTAACAAAACAAACACCGGTGGCAAGAACTCCAATTGACACTGACACACACACACCCACCGACGATATCTATAATCTTATTGGATTCCCCCCGGACTAGACGATAAACCAATCACGCCTCGGGCAATTTACAAATTTAATTGACGTAGAGGAAATAATAAAATATTTAATGAGTTATTTTAATTTAAAAAAAAAAAAGAAAAAACGGAACGCAACGTAGTAACAAACATATTTTATTCATGAAATTTTAGCGGATACTATATTCATATTCCTGACAATATGTATGTATTTTAAAATTAACGATGTAACAAATTACTTGTAAAGTTATGGAAATTACTGTACATAGATAACAGATTTCTGCATGTATTATTCAATCAGCTTCTATTCTTCTCAGGGTCGTATTGAATTACTGATGAATCTGTAAATCTTCATTTATATGAAAATGTCACATTTTGTGTTTTAGGAAATGATCGTAAGAGGCGCAAAAGTAGTATTTAGGAATTCAATTATTTGATGTAAAGTGTATTATTTAAAAAAATAAAGCTCATTTTAAACTTGCTCTGGAGTGTGACACTTTATACAAATATATTTTTTAAATTATGTATCAGAGAACTTAAATTATTTGAAAAATGCTGAAATCGCTCGGTTTAGTTAGTGCTTTGGACAACTGTCGCAAGATGGCTCTCACGATTAAAATGTAAATCGTCGCTCTCTTTTTTTTGTACTGTCAATTTAGCAGAGTGGTTCGGTTTGTTTGTGTGTTGATTTCGGTTAAACTTCTACACTAATTATGTATTTTTTTAATGATAAGTAATCAAATCGACCAGATCTATATTAGGCTAATCTCACATCTAAATTAACCATGGTTAATTAATTAGGTAAGACTATTCGCGGGTTTGTTAATAAGATTTACATTTTCTTATCCCCTTAGGTTAGAATTTATTTTTGTGTTTATCTAACTGTGTTTTATTAATTCTCCGTGGGTTTTAGGACTAATTAAATTCAGTAAATAAATTTAGTTTATGCAAAGTATTTTTCGGGAGTGTTGAAAAATATTTAATATAATTTTTTGAATTGAGATTGTTGATTTTTGGATAAGGAGATTATCTCGTAATTTCTTTAAACATTCTTAATATCTAAAGAAAGGTTTCATGAAAATGTTTGAAATGTGTAAATATTGTAATTCAAAAATGTGAGAACTAGGAGAATAAATATGTAGAACTGATTGTGTATAAATTTATGTTTGCTGCTAAGTTTTTAGCGTGTTATCTTGAGTTCCTACCTGTTTCGTTTATTTTTCTAATCAAATGCATGATTAAATCTGTATCAAACTTTAATAAAAAGTAATGTGGATCTGAGTAAATTTATCAATACTACTTAACAAAAAAATAATTGTGATTTGAACTTCTTCTGTTTGGTTTACATTTATTGCTGAGAAGATAAATAATACTTTGAAAAATAAAATAATTTTCATTGCAAGAAAGGGGTTACTGTATTTTAGTTCATTTAATCATAAATTAAAAAAATATGAATCTTCAGTTATGTCATTTTGTGGTTACAGTGAAATTAGAACCTTCCATGTCTGAAATAATGAGTTCAAATTTAGCAGTAAAGTGGAAAATAAAAACATGATTTAGAGCTAGTAAAGATTCAAACATTCAGGTTAATCAGGTTTTTATGTGGACAGTGTGTAATTTTACAAGTGATTTCTTTACAAAATGAAAAGTTGAAATTTTTGGGAGTTTTCTTTTAAATATTTTTTGGGTTGCAATGTTTTAATATATTGAAAATGAGAACAACTGCTTGAGAAGCCTCTTTGTATTGTTCTGGAGAATGTAATGCAATATGGAATAGGCAGAAACTGGAACTTAAAGTAATGTCCAGAAACAGATACAGTCCAGCCTCTCTTAGTTTGCTCCTAAAGTAAACAAATAATGATGTCACTGAGCATGCGCATTATATCAAAATGTGTACACGCTGATTAAAGTAACAACAAAATACTTTTAAAATTATTTTTATAAATGAAATTAGTAGGCCTACATCATATCATGACTGATATTTTACTACTTTAAGTACTTATAATTTAAAAAATAGTTAACTTAATAGGAATACGACATCTGTAAAGTCGTAGACTCTAGCGTGCACCCTGTAGTAGGTGGCTTTTGTTTGTTGACAGTAGGAGCAAACTAACAACGGCTCAACTGTAGATGTCAAAAGCCGTTGAATACAATATTACTTTCTCTTGCCTTATACGAATATACAGAGAAAGAAAATTTTGGGGTCTTTTCTGTTTTCTTTATGTCACTGTCAAATCTGAATTCCATCCAAATTTGAAGGGTGGTGTTCATTTCTCACGCTTCCTGCCTTACTGAATTCTCGTACTGAGTGTGACACCTTGTGAAAACGATACTTACCGAGGTGAACAAAAATAAAAAAACAAGTAATAAGTAGATAAAAAAAACAAGAAGCGTAGAATTGTGGTTGCGACGGGAAAACATAAATTAACAAAAGTAATAGTTGCACCAAAATAAAGTTTTAATATTAAATTAAATTATTAAGAAAAGAGAAAACAATTAAAATAAAAAAATATGCATGTAAAAAAAAACAGTGTTATGAATGGCTCAAAATTTTAGCAAAGTTATATCCAAATAATATCAAAATTTATAATAGTTAATTTAAAAGACACAATACAAAGATTTCTTTTGTTTGAAAATCATCAATTTCATCAACAAAATTATTTTTTTGAAGTTTATAAATTTATTACAAAAAAATAATTTTGTTTTTGAAATTGATTTTGAAATTTGCTCTATTTGTGGAATGATTATTACAAAAACGATTATAGGGATTTAGTTAAAAAATAATTTGTGAATACATAAAATAAATGTTTTTTTTCAATAAATTTCTTGTAAGAAAAAATACATACAAGCGTATACAACAGATATAATAGAGAGCAATTTTCTGTATTTTGTAGCATAAGAAGCATGTTGATATCTTTCTTGGTTCCTAAGATATTTGATTCCTCGTAAAAGCCCACTTTTCCAACCTCATCCTTATTATATTACGGGCTGTAATTAATTTTTTGGCTCAATTCAAATGGTAGATCATTACTAGTAAATTAGTCTTTTATTTAAAATAAATAATGATAAATTATAGCCAGAAGTTTTGATTTTCATTTTTTGGTTTGACTACTCCCTTAAGGGGGTAGTCAACTAAAGAAGATGAATTTTTTTTAGTTTCAATTTTTTTGCATTTATTTGAAGTTTAACATTTTCTGAATCACAACATTTGTTTACTTTGTACGTTGACAAAAAGTTATAAAAACATGTTGTTTAAAATAAAGATCATTAGCAAGGCAAGTGAAATTATTCCTTCAAATTTAAGTTTTCCGGAAATGTGATTTTTGCATGATTGTACATTCTTGGGAATTAAATATTTTGGCTGTATTGGAGATGTTTGGATGATGTTTCTTTTTCAAATGTTCATAATTTCTTGCTCTATTATCTGTGGAATGATTATAACAAAAACCTTAATAGGGATTTAGTTAAAAAATAATTTGTGAATACATTAAATAAATGTTTTTTGAAAATATGGTTTTTCTTTAATAAATTTCTTGTAAGAAAAAATACATACAAGCGCATACAACAAATAATAGACAGCAATTTTCTGTATTTTTTAGGATAAAAATCATGTTGATATCTTTCTTGGTTCCTGAGATATTTGATTCCTCGTAAAAAACCCCGCTTTTCTAACCTCACCCTTATTATATTAGGGGCTGTAATTAATTTTTTGGCTTGTTTCAAATGGTAGATCATTACTGGTTGTCGCCACCGGCTTCTAGTAGCGCAGTCTGCAGAGCTCATAGGACCGGCCGGGCATCCGGCGGCGTAGTTCAAAAGATGCCAGATGCTTATAGCGAAGGGGGAGGACGGGAAGTCGTCTTCGCCGCTGCCTAAAAGATTAGGAGCAGCCGCCGACGCAGCGACCACCTTTCACCGCTGCCTCCGAGGAGGAGCAGTCACTGGTGAAGTGAATCGGGGTCGTCTGTACCGCTGCCTAATCTAATAGGAGCGCGTCGCCGACGCAGCGTGCACCTTTTACCGCTGCCCCCGAAGGGGAGCAGTCGCCAATGAAGCGAGGGTAGGGGATGGAGGTACAGATGACGGAATGAAAACTCAATGTTGAGATGTCAACTTCCCCGTATCGATTCTCGCACACAGAGAATATCGATACTGTCACCTTCTCAACTTTTGCATCGACAGTGCATAGACACTATATGTTGCCACTTGGTACATGCGCTGTGAGAGGTATGACCGCTGGCGCATTCGGCAGCAGCAACCCCATCACAGCGCCACAGTGGGCAAAATATGAACTACGGACCGGCGTACAATTAAAAACAGTATCATGGTAAATTAGTCTTTTATTTAAAATAAATGATGATAAATTATAGCCAGAAGTTTTGATTTTCATTTTTTGGGTTGACTACTCCCTTAATGAAATGAAAAGCAAAGAAGCTGAAAGTATTTGATTCAATAATGGTGTATGTTCGTTTGGTTTTCAGATAAATTATCGACGGAGTTTTTACTATAATGGCAAATCAGGAGGTACATTCGCTAGTTCAAGCAAAATTAAGCGTCGGAGAGAATGTTACTTCTGTATCCTTTTTATAATAAACAATTTTTTTTTTAGTTGCTAAGTTTTCATTGACATAAATATTTCTTATTGTAAATTATCACTTATTACAAGGAAAATCGAAACATAATACAATACATTCTGTAAAATGAAAATTAAAAAAATAAGATTAAGAGGAGATGGAGCATGAAGTCCTTTGAAAAGATTTTTTTTTGTAACAGTTTATTTCTTTTGCAATCAGTTAAGAAATACAATAACTTAGAGCTAATATGAGAAAATCTGAGTAATGTCCTTAGAATTAAAATATAAACTACATTCAGTAGTGTGTTTCAAAAAGACTGAACTGTGAAGAAAAAAAAATTGAAATACAGTATATATTTCTAACCACCAGAATATGGTAACATAAAACACTTACCAATGTTTATAGCGCTTTCGTGTATCTTGTACACAACTTCAGTAAATTAAAAAATTTTTATGTCAAAATTGAAAACTTCCTACTCCTACCATGGTAGATAAGGAATCTATGATAATGATTCCCTATCTACCATGGTAGGAGTAAGAAGTTTAAACTTTTGACATAAACATTTTTACTTTCTCTTGCCTATATGAATATATAGGAAGGACAGTATTGTTTTCATGTCGATTTTTCGAAATCGAGTTTTCACCGGATCTATACGTTTTCAGACCCCCTGATACCAAAAAACATGTTTTTAGCGATTGGTCTGTGTGTATACCGGACCCGACACGAACATTTTCATCAAAATCGGTCAACCGGAAGTAGTAGTTTATTCATGTAATTTTTCATTTTTTTTGCGATTTTCTCAAAAACTGGTCCTACGATTTTTTTTAAAATCGCCTGGTTTACACAATTTTTTATTCTCTACAAGATAGGGTAGGCATCATGTTTGCTGAAATTCTCGGTGAGGCTGTTTTCACGTAAAAACATAGTTTTTTTAAGATTACGGCTTTAATATGCAATTTAGCGCAAAAATGTATACAATAAAAGTTGTAGAGAATTTAAAATTCTACAACTTTTATTTCAAACATTTTTTTGTATAACACTTAGTTTAGCAGTAATTAGCGATTTTCTGATTTTTTCTCACGAAAACGTGTGAAAAATCGATTTTTTAAAGATTTCGGCCTTAGAATGCATTTTACGACAAAAGTATATGTAATAAATTTTATAGGAAATAAAAAGATCTACAACTTTTATTTAGAGCATTTTTCACTACAGAGCCTAGTTTAGTGTGAAAGAATGATTTTCTGTATTTTTAAGCCGAACTGAGTTCGATTTTCATTTTGCGTCTTTCAGTCATGATTAAAATAAGGTTATATTTTTAGAGGTTAGTTTTTTGTATATTTCTAATGTTTTATTACTAATGTTAGGTTTATTGTTAATTATTTGCACTGGCAAGAGAAAGTTGTGTGAGTGTTTCACACCAGATTTTTTAATTTACTGAAGGTGTGTACAAGATACACGAAAGCGCTATAAACATTGGTAAGTGTTTTATGTTATTGTATTCTGGTGGTTAGAAATATATATTTCAATTTTAAATAATACGGCTGTTTAAAATCCTACATAGGATGTTTGATAAAATGAAAAAATATATATATTTACAAAATTAAACTTGATGAACTGTGAATTGACATCTTGAAACACAAAGTTGTTGAAGTTGGAGATGATGATGATGATGATGATAGAGATGAAAACGACGCCGATTATGAGATGACGATGATTAGTAGTTGAAGTAGAAAAGATTAAAAAAAAAATTTTAATGATTAACAAAATCGTATAGGTAAGTCCTAATGGTTTAAAACGTTTCAGTCTGTGAGTATCTTCGCTGTTGTCAAGGAGGTTAATCGCTAATGGATTCTGATGGTCTTTTGAAAAGATAATCTTTAATTTATGGGCCTTCCTGTGGTTTGTGAATTTAGAAGTTTTTGTTTTTTTTATGAAAAATGTGTTTTATGACAAAAATTTTTGTTTTCTTCTCACAATCAAGGATTAGGCTCCCACCTGTTCTGTCTCACAACAGCAACGAAACTCAATGTTGAGTTATTACCATCTCTTGCGTGGCCTTCCAACATCTCTCCTCCTCTCTGGTCTGTATTGCTAAGTGTTGAGGGGTATCCTTCCCTCATGCATTCTCTCTACATGCTCCATTCGATTTATTTTTACTTTGTCTTGCCTATATGAATATATAGAAAGGAAACTATTGTTTTCATGTCAATTTTAACAAATCGAGTTTTCACTGGATCTACACGTTTTCAGACCCCCTGAACCCAAAGAAACATGTTTTTAGCGATTGGTCTGTGTGTGTGTGTATACAAAATATCTCAAGAACGGAACATCGTACGAACTTGAAACTTGAAACTTTAGTTGCATACCACTACCGGACCTGACACGGACATTTTCATCCAAATCGGTCAACCGGAAGTAGTAGTTTATTCGTGTAATTTTTCACTTTTTTGTGATTTTCTCAAAACTGGTCCTACAATTTTTTTAAAAATTGCCTGGTTTGTTAAATTTTTTATGCTCTACAAGATAGGGTAGGCACCATGTTTGCTGAAATTCTTGGTGAGGCCGTTTTCACGTAAAAAAATGGTTATTTGAGATTACGGCTTTAATATGCATTTTAGTGCAAAAATTTTTGTAATAAAAAATGTAGAGACTTTAAAATCCTACAACTTTTATTTGGAACATTTGTTTGTATAACGCTAAGTTTAGCGGTAATAAGCAATTTTTTGTTTTTTTCTCACGAAAACGTGTAAAAATACAATGTTTTTTAAAGATTTTGATCTTAGTATGCATTTTACGACAAAAGTGTATATAATCAAATTTATAAAAAATTAAAAGATCTACAAATTTTATTTTTTAGGCATTTTTCCTCTACAGAGCCTAGTTTAGTGTGAAGGTGTGATTTTCCGTATTTTTAAGCCAAACTCAGGTCGTTTTACATTTTGCGTCTTTCACTAATGATTAAAATAAGGTTATGTTTTTTGAGGTTAGTTTTCTGTTTATTACTAATGTTAGGTTATATTGGTCATTATTTGCATTGGCAAGAGAAAGTTGTGTGAGTGTTTGACACCAGATTTTTTTTTTTTTTTTTACCTTAACATTAATGACAGATTCATGAAGCTAGTTTAATGCAAGGATGGGTACGAACATCACGGTTTCTGGCTTTAGTCGAGAAGGATGGACACCACGGTTTGTTCGTTTTGGTCTCATCACATCCGCCACCGCTTGCTGCCGCGACGGATCTTACTATCGATAGAGTTCTCGCTATTGATGCGGATTTTCGCTGCGATATCGGTAAGTAGGCCTAGTCTAGTTTACCGTATTAATAGTGTTCAAGTTTGTACCGCGAGGTGCATGCCCGGGCGGTGTGGGGGTTCCTTGACGAGGTAGCTACGTTCTACCGTCGTCATGTAGTTTAACTAAGGGTTGTGTCCCTCAGCTATCGTCGAAGGCACTGAAGACTAAATTATATGGTGTACAAACACTTGTTGGCAAATTTAAAGGCGACTAGGTCCTAACTCCACGTTTGGTCTCAACTCCACGTCACTGTTCCGAGCAGCTGTTTCGAAAGTTAGGTTAGCAATGATGATCGCCAACCTCCGACGCGGAGACGGCACTTGAAGAAGAAGAAGAAGGTCCTAACTAATATTTTATATTATTAGTTATCTACTATTTTAATCTTCGACAATTATTCTTCTTGACTGTTAGGACCCAAACGTTTTCTGACGCGGGCCTTGAGCCCGAAGAGGCACCCTGACAAGAGGGCGAGAAATACACACTCCCCAGGTCGGTCGACCTGGCTCCAACTCGCCCTCGAAATTTTTATATTCTAACTAGTTTTTAATTTTCAATGCAAGGTGACTGTCGCTGTCACAAAGTTTTATAAGAGTTGTTAGGAACGACCTCCAGGTCTACGCCTTCCGGCGACCAATTGGAGGGGAGGTGGTGGGAGAAATGCCAGGAAACCATTACCATTACCGTATTATATTAAATTTATAAACAAACATTTCATTTAATATCTTCTTTTCATTCATTACAAAGTTTATACTGTATTGACATTAGTGATGGGGCTTATTTAACATAACATAACAAGATTAATAACGTGGTTAACCCTAGAAAGCTAATGTGTCGTATTTCCTACGAGCGCGAATCAGTTTTTCATCCCCTCCCCCTGAAGTGGCAAGCAATAGATTCGTCCATTACGATCTACTCATATACCATACTGACCTGTCAAGTCGTGCTTTCGTTTGCAAATTAGTGCAGTGTTTCGGTCCGTTTTTTTGAATACTGCTCGTAAATTTTACGACTCATTAGCCCTAGCGTATACATGTTTAGCGAATACATGTGTAGCCGAAAAACCAGAAGGTGGCCAATCTGTATGTTTTTCGGTATGATAAACATCATATTGGTGAATTCTTACATTATTTATGTTCACAACATTGCTAAGCTGGGCCAAAAATCAAAGTCAAGGTGAAATTTTGTGAAAGAACTTCATCATGAACTAGTGGCACCGTGGTTAGGGGTACGTTTGGAAACCCCAAATTTACGAAGGCAACTCTGGCAATCCATTGCAGATATATTGGGTGTACCATTGCCGAAACGTCAAGTTGATCATCCTGAACAAGGTGCAAGAACGATTTGCAAGATATGTCCATCTGTCAAGAGGAGAATGACATCCGTGTACTGCCGTGCGTGCAACAAGCCGATTTGTGCCGAGCATCGTGCAAAGTGCTGTGTTGAGTGTGCTGAAGAACTTTAAAAACCGTTCATAGCATAAAACATTATTTTAAGATATACATTTTTAATTGTATTTAATTAAAATAAGTTTTTTCGCCTAAAACAATTTTTTTTTATATACATACCGTCAGTCGTAAATTTTACGATACATTAGCTTTAATGAAACTTTTTGATAACCTTAGCTTTCTAGGGTTAATGGATTGAGGCAGTTATTATAATGATAACAGGTTACTAAAAACACCCTCTTACCTCTTACTAACCTAACACCCTCACTCAAAGCCAATGTACGAATGACGTTTGTCTCACTCTTATAACACCATAAGACTGTTAAAATTAATTGAAGTTATAGCCTGATTTTCGTAAGGAGAGCGCTGGGCAAATCGTGCGTCTGCATTAGTATAGTCTTGTATGTACTGCAATAACGCAGTGTATGTGATCAACAATGGAACAGCATGCCTACAAAATGCAACGGGAGTTGTCAATTTTCAACAACACTCTGACTGTACATCTTACTGTAGGTTGGAGGGGTACGCGGGGTCAAATTCAAGTATTCGGATGCATAGTCCAGCGCTCGCAGCTGGCCTGGCCTTTATCTAACCTTTTCGTCTAATAGCACCGCTTTTAAATTAATTTTCTTTCAAGTCTTAAAGTATTGTGAAGCTTAAATTTTTTTGGGGCTGTTTTTTTAGGTGAGAGACTGATCACAGTTACTACTCGCGTAAAAAAATCAAATTTACTGTGAAAGAGTGATGTGTGTCTCAATGAAATTTTACTTGTATTTCTATAAAATCTATATATTAATAGCGAGCAGGTTTTTTTCAACACGATTT
This sequence comes from Catonia carolina, assembly GCA_035578175.1. Taxonomy (NCBI): domain Eukaryota; kingdom Metazoa; phylum Arthropoda; class Insecta; order Hemiptera; family Achilidae; genus Catonia; species Catonia carolina. The sequence goes on along the minus strand of JAQMRL010000001.1, from coordinate 438,839,548 downwards.
TAACCACCTGAACCTTCACCGATTTTCCCCGAAGTGGGCTCAAATGAATCATCTGTTCGAGTAGATTTGCAGAAAACTATCCAAAATCAAATATTTCGATTTATGACCGTAAAATAGGAGGTCTAAAATAGATTGGAGAGGGGGCAAGTTCAACGAACTGAAGTATAGACCTCTCTCTTTCTCTATCTATCCCTCCCACATCTCGCACAGCTATTTCAGTTTGGAGAGGGGGCAAGTTCAATGAGCTGAAGTATCGGCCTACCAACGCAGGAAGGAGACTAGGCTCGCCTCGAAGTGCTCGAACGGAATCAGTTTGTCAGACACCTTATTATAATGCGCGAAGACAAAATTCAATTAGATTACGAATTGGGTTGCGTACCGCACTTGATAAAACCCAAAATAATTTGGAAATTAGTAACATCGGAAATCTAAGAATCTAAGAATATATGAAAATTTTCTTGATTTAGAAGTCATAACAGTAGAAGACAGTTCCCCATCCGATTAGCATTTGCGATTACAATAAATAAATCCCAAGGCCAAACATTCAACAAAGTTGCCCTTTTTCTGCCACAGCCGGTATTTTCACATGGACAATTGTACGTTGCTATGTCATGTGTCAGATCATTTGATAGCCTAAAAGTTCAAATAATGCCACCCAACAATAAAACAAAAAATGTTGTTTACAGAGAAGTTCTATAAAAAAAATTTACACTTTTGTGCCGGTTTTCCCGCACAGGTTCACCTAGTATCATAAGTATTTTATAAATAGTTTACTTTAGGCTATTTTTCAATAAAACTACGCAGATATCAATGATGTGTCTCTCTATCAAGCAGTTGTTCGGCGAGTGGTAAACTTGAGTACCAGTTGTCTACATAGAGGCACCAACCAGAGTCAACATTTACAATGAAAAAAATATTGTATTATGAAAACCATATAAAATTAAAAGATAAAATGATTTCATTCATTGTATAATATAATTAAAAAATGATTAATAATGCAATAATAAACAGCTATAATAATAGTCAATATTATGTAATAGTAATAATAAGCTGTCAAGTTTCACTGACTCATTTTTGACTCGATCGGATCAAGTAAATCATGAACCATGACTGGGGAAATGTTTTTTGAACTCATTTATAACAGCTCAGTATATGATTCAATGCAAATGAGCATCCAATTCGTCTCACGATTCTATTAAAAACACTATTACATGAGAGACGGATCAGTCTCTCAAAATTAAATTTTACAGATCTGGTGAGAGGCGTATAAGTGTCTCATGGGAGTCAACCTGTTAAGTTTACTGATGTACAGAGAATGTACTGATGCAGAGAATTTATTTAATAGTTAAAAATTATTAAATTAATAATGTTGAATATTATGACTTTATATAAAACACCGAAAATTACAATAAATAACCTAAAAACTCTTAACAAACACGCATTTACAGATCGTATTATGTTACCGTATTCTGGTGGTTAGTTATGTTTCTGGTGGTTAATTATGTTACCGTATAAAGTATCTAGAAAATAAAAGTGGAGTACCGCAATCAATAAAGGTAAGTACCTTTATTGATTGCGGTACTCCACTTTTTCATTCAAACTAAATACACCCAACTCGGATCTAATTTCCTTGTTATGTATTAGATCCAGCCTTGAGCAGCCCTTAACTCTTCTTAAAAACCTCATTTCAGCTGTTTGGTTGCTACTTTCTTGGCGTTTCGTGGTAACCCGTGACTCACTTAAGATTTTATTTATTTATTTACAACAATAAGGCTAATAGAACTTATCCATATAAGCCTTATTGACAAAAAAATTACATATTTACAAAACAATATTTGCTTGTTGTTTAGGTCAACAGCCGAAAGGCTGGTTTGAACCTGTAGAGGTTTTACTAAGTAAAACGAGGAGTGAGGTGGTTTACCATTGCCACAACTCACTGAGTGGAAAAGTACGCTTATCAGCATGCCGGGCCCTCTGAAAAGCACATATTTTCCACTATGCAAATGACACCTTCACTTCATTCACCACAGGGTCTGGCTGTACAATGAAATTCATTACTTTCAGAGGAGATAACTCTGATTAGTGTCTTTTACACCTCTACCTCTTCTGTTGTTAAATGATTCAGTCATTTAATTGACTGACCATGCGATAAGAAACAGAACTATTTATTTTAGCCCTGTAACGAACAGATTAAGTGTAAATAATTTGACACTCCACCTGTCTGTTATGGGCAGAATATTTGCTTATAACTATTTTATTTACATAATATACATGCTAATACACTTTTTGTCTCTTTTTCTCATAAACATTAAATAATGTTTCAATAAAATTACTTATTATAATAATAAATTAATAAGAAAAAAACAAAAATTCCCACAAAAAATAGTTTAGCAAAACTTGTTCAAAAATAATATTATTTATTTATAAATTAATAAAAGGAAAAGGAAAAAGAAACAATAGAAAAAAAGAAAGAAGGAAAGGAAGAGAGAAAGAAAAAGATGTGAGTCTGCTCTGTGAATTTATGTCAATTGTTGGTTGGTGAGCGCCTGATAACATTTTGATGAAAATTGTTTGTAATTATCAAAAAAAGGATCGAGTTCCAGATTAAATTTATTAAAAAAGGATAACGTCCGTATTAAGAAAGTATTACTGTATTGCACAGTGTTCACTTTACGCAAATAAAACAGATTAAAAGTCCTGCATCTAACAAAAGGTACATAATAAAAAATGTTTTTAACAATATCCTCAACCTTATTATTTAATATTTTATACAAAAATTGCATACACATCACATTTCATTTGACTTCAAGGGATTTTATGTCAAAAATTCTTCTCATCGTCTCCGTAGAAAACCCTAAAGGGCATGACATATCATATTTTTTGTAATACAGGAGACGCAATAATCTATTTTGAATTTTGAATTTTTATGACTTTGTTGACTATTTTATTGACTATTTTATGATTGTAATTTAGTCTAGTAAAGCATGTGTGTTTGGTTTGTTTAGATGCAGAAAGTAAACACCAAGATAATAGTGATGTCTATGTGAACATAACGTCCAGAAAACTAAAGTTATTATTTGAAATGGTGCCTGGCATGAAGACTAGCAATTTTGTAACCGATCTTTTCAGGGCTATTGATCGTAAGTAGTGGTTTATTTTAACCCCCCATTGACCTACGAATTGTTTCGTACTGTTGGTTTTTTTTTTTTTTTGGTTTAACGTCCGACTGTTCTGCAATTACTGCTAATGCAGACAATGAAGGATGAAATGATTTTTTGTAACGTATGAAAATATGCCGTGCCTGAGTGGGATTCGAACCCAGAACCGCATGATGAGAGGGGAGCACGTTACCAACTGCGCCAATGCGGCCGGCAGTTGGTGGCCTTACAGTTGGATTTCATTTTGCATAAAATGACACTCATTGTAAATAGACAATAACTTTTCTTTTGTTTTAACCAATTCTCTTAAATTTTTTTTTCATTTTTCAAGAATTTAGTAACAATTTAGACCAACAAATTACTTTTGTTGTTGTTTAGGTCATCAGCCTCTAGAGGCTGGTTTGAACCTCTAGAGGTTTTACTAAGTAAATTGAGGAGTGAGGTGGTTTACCATGCCTTCCTCACTGAGTGAAAAAGTGCGCTTATCAGCACGCCGGGCCCTCTGAAAAGCACATATTTTCCACTCTGCAAATGACACCTTCACTTCATTCACCACAGGGTCTGGTTGTAAAATGAAATTCATTACTTTCAGAGGAGATAACTCTGATTAGTGTCACAGTACACCTCTACCTCTTCTCTTATTAAATGATTCAGTCATTTGATTGGCTGACCATGTGATAACAAACAGAACTATTTATTTTAGCCGTGCAACGAACAGATTGAAATTACTTTTATTGTCTTTGAAATAAATTTTTTTCTACAAATTTAAAAAAAAATTTATTTCTTGTAAATCAATTTTTTTTAAAGTTTTTTTAATTGTAACTTAGAAATTTATAATTTTCTATAAAAACTTATATAAAAGCCATCTAGAGAATTCTTTTTTCTACAAAACTATTTTAAATTTTTAAAAGTTGGTTAATATAAAAAAAAGTTATGTCCTATTTTCTAATCACCGGTCATTGCAGTTTTCACTTATTTACACATCAGTATCCTGTCGGTAATGAAATTAATATTTTAGCATGCAGAGAATTTATTTAATAGTTAAAAATTATTAAATTAATAATATTGAATATTATGACTTGATATAAAACACCAAAAAATACGATAAATAACCTAAAACAAACACGCATTTACAGAACGTATTATGTTACCGTATTCTGGTGGCTAAGAAATATATATTTCAATTTTAAAATTAGGTTATGTTTTTAATTTTACATTATTTACTAATGATTAAATATAAGGTAATAAAAATGTTTCTTATTTATATTGGCAAGAGAAAGTCATGTGAGTGTTTCAAACTAGATATTTTAATATGGAATAAAAGTATTTTATCAAACATCCTATGTAGGATTTTAAACAGCCGTATTATTCAAAATTGAAATATATATTTCTAACCACCAAAATACGGTAACATAAAACACTTACCAATGTTTATAGCGCTTTCGTGTATTCTTGTACACATCTTCAGTAAATTAAAATTTATTTTACGTCAAAATTTAAAACTTCCTGCTCTTACCATGGTAGATAAGGATTGATTCCTTATCTACCATGGTAAGAGCAGGAAGTTTTAAATTTTGACGTAAAATAAATTTTTATTTACTGAAGATGTGTACAAGATACACGAAAGCGCTATAAACATTGGTAAGTGTTTTATGTTACCATATTCTGGTGGTTAGAAATATATATTTCAAGAATAAAAGTAAAATAAAATTGTCAGCTGAAAACAAGTTACATCCATTTTGAAGTACCCTGTAGGTTGTAATTAATATTGTCCATATACACCATTAATTAATTATTTATTTCTAACAGGATAATATTTGTGTATTATTTCTTATCTATTAGCAGAGATCTTAATGTATTTTATTATATTTTAAATGTAGTATAATAGTGGTTATCATGGTTTTATGATAATATAAGGATAGTGTATTGCATTAAAAGTATCAAGGAAAACTATGTTATTGGCACTTTGTGAAATTCATACTTGTTTGTATCTGTAGTTATATACAGTTTGCATCGGTTTTTCCTCTAGGATTGTTTTGTTTTAATGGAATCCAAGAATTTCTTATAATTTTATCGAAGTGTTTTGTTTTGTCAGAAGTAGAGTAGATCGTCAGTAATGCGGATGTCAAAAATCTGGACCGTTGATAATCCAGACTTGATTCTGGGCAAAAAATTAACTGCTTGTACTGTTACGGTATAAATGTAATTTATTCAGGTTTTTTGTAGTATTTATATAAAAAAAAACTTTTAATAATTACCTTTTTTTACGTTCTCTTGCCTGTATGAATATATAGGAAGGAAAGTATTGTTTTCATGTTGATTTTTCGAAATCGAGTTTTCAACGGATCTACTTGTTTTCAGACACCCTGAACCCAAAAAACATGTTTTTAGCGATTGGTCTGTGTGTGCGCGCGCGCGTGTGTGCGTAGGTGTGTGTGTGCATGCATGCGTGCGTACGTGTATACAGAATATCTCAAGAATGGAACATCATACGAACTTGAAACTTAAGTTACATACCCCTACCAGACCTGACACGAACATTTTCTACAAAATTGGTCAACCGGAAGTAGAAGTTTATTATTCATGTAATTTTTCACTTTTTGTGATTTTCTCAAAAACTGGTCCTACAATTTTTTTTAAAATCGCCTGAATTACTAAAAATTTTTATGCTCTACAAGATAGGGTAGGCGAGATCTCTGCTGAAATTCTTGATGAGGCTGTTTTTTTTAAGATTGCGGCTTTAATATGCAATTTAACCCAAAAATGTATATATAATAAAAGTTGTAAAAAATTTAAAATCCTACAACTTTTTTTTTAAACAGTTTTTGTATAATGCTTAGTTTAGCAGTAATAAACAATTTTCTGGTTTTTTCTCACGAAAACGTGTGAAAAATCGATTTTTTAGAGATTTTAGCCTTAGTATACATATTACGACAAAAATGTATATAATAAAATTTATAGAAATTAAAAATAAATATGACTTTTAATTAGAAAATTTTTCTCTACAGAGCTTAGTTTAGCGTGAAAGAGTGATTTTCCGTATTTTTAAGCCAAACTGAAGTTTCTACTTACACGTGTTTCGGTGGATCCACCATCATCAGAGTAAATGAAAAATTGAAACTAAAAATTTTTTTCAGATTTATTTAAAATTTACAGAAGATGGTACATCTTCAGTCACTTGTATAAAACAGTTTTATACAAGTGACTGAAGATGTACCATCTTCTGTAAGTTTTAAATAAATGTGAAAAAATTTTTTAGTTTCAATTTTTCATTCAAACTGAAGTTGATTTTCATTTTGCGTCTCACTCATTATTAAAATTAGGTTATGATTATTGAGGTTAGTTTTTTTTTGTTTATTTCTAATGTTTTAATACTAATGTTAGGTTATATTATTAACAGGTTGGCTGCTGTGAGATGCGCCGGCGCTACTCAGGCTTTTGTTACCCACAGGCCGTGAGTAATACGGTTGCTACTCAATTCCTATTCTACAATTTTGTTAATATCTTTTCGCGGCCGGCTTGGAGAGTGTTGTAATTTTAATACGGCCTCTATGGCATACTTTTGCGTATATGTACGGTAGCAACATCTTTGAGACGTCATAAGAACTCTAATGACACGGGAGAGAACTGATGCCATTCGCTTCCGTTGTTTCATTGAATAAACATCATTTTATTGTGAATTTTGTCCAATTTTTAGTTTAATTTGTTGTTTTATCGTAATAGTTTTTTATCTAATTAATTTAAACCGGTGAACTCACTTTTTTCATTATATTTAATTGTATTAATGGTTTTTTTTATATTAATAGAATAATAAACACATAATTAAAAAGAAACTGTGTTTTTATTACGTGACCTGTCGGGAAGGGGTTTCCTTTAACATGGGCGGCGGCCAACCTGTTAATTATTTGCTTTGGCAAGAGAAAGTTGTGTGGGTGTTTCACACCAAATTTTTTGTGAGTACTTTTCGCGGTGAACATTGCTTCTTCGGGTAATAACATTTGAGTTTGTAGAAAATTTTTTATTGTGAAGATTGCATCTTCCTTTGTCAAAGGTTCCATTTAAACTAAACTTAACTTAAATAATTACAGTTACAGTATGTATGTATGTATGTATGTATGTATGTATGTATGTATGCATTGTGACAAAAGCGTCAAAAACGACAGTTTACACACAGTTTCTGACGGAGTGCGCACAAGTCTCCCCTAAATAGGCAAAAAGGTGTATCCCAAAAACACAACTTTTCAGGAATTGCATTCAAAGTTTAAATTGCGGCCGTTTTTTTGTAAATGACTTTCTAATTGAGTACTTTATGTATTGTTATAGTTTTTAATGTTCTGTTTATGACTACATAGTCAAAAATTTGTAAAAAACTTGTTAAAACCCTAAAAACTTAGTTAAACCATTTTGCCTTAATGGGAAAAAATCCAAAAAAAATAAGTGAAACTATGGCAGAAAGGTGTACCCACTGTTTACAGCCGTTTCATTAATTGCATCGAATGCAGTCTGTATTGGCAAAAAGCTGTTTATCCCTTTTCGCCTTAGCATGAATAGAAGAATAGAATGGCATGAATAGATTACCTTAGGCTGTATGAATATACAGCCTAAGGTTGGACATAATCTGAAACTAACACCAAAACAAAGTCTCATTGTGTATGAGCGGCAAAATGGTGTATTAAGTTCATACACCTTTTTCCCTTATGGAATGACTGTTCATGAGCAGCAGTAAACATAATGTAAAATATGGTATACACCTTTTTCTATGTTTGTTTTGGATAGTTAATTTTCAGCATTTCATAGGCAAAAGGTATTATTTGAGCATACATCCTTCTGCCGTGTGCCTTTCTCTAAATGCAAATGATTATAAAATATACCAAAAAGAAGCATAAGCCATTTAACCCCTTTTACCATTGACTAAAACTATTTTAACAACACAGTTTACTAAAGTAAAAAGTATTAATCGCACATACATCATATTCCCGTTTTATAGCAATGTGATTTTCAGTGTTTTCAGAAAGAAAAGTGGTGAAAAGAATTCATACATCTTTGTGCCAATCTTTAATTACCAATTTATTAACACATACACCATTTTGCCTCTAAAATTTCTCAAAATAGGCGCGTACATACAGCTTTTTGCCATCATTGTATCTTGAAAACTATAACTCGTACAGACTTGGCAATAGGATTTTTGAAAAAAGCGCAAAAAATTACCTTAGAATCGTAAATAAAAAAAAAACCAATTTTTTTTTCACATACATCCTTTTGCCAAAACACGGGAGAAGTGGTGTGTTGTGTGTACTTTACAGTACTTTTTTAAAAACTTATTTTAAAATTTATTAACTTTTATAGAACATGTATTTGCCCACAACAGACATATTTACTTCATATTGCATAAACATTCACGGGTTGGTTAACAGGTGGGTGTTTTTATAAAAAAGGGGATAGATTTTTATCATAAAAAGAAAGAAATAACTTTTTTGAAAGTAGAAACTAATCTTATTTGCATGAAAGTCATTTGCAAATTTGTTGTTTTAAATTAATGTTTGTTGATTTACAGATGTCGGTAAACGAAGGGGTGGTACCGGTTCACAAGAGTTCCATTGGTTGTCTAAATATAATGCGGGGAACACATCCAGTGCAACACATCCAGTAGTGACCGTACCAACGAGTTTATCTCCAAACAACACAAACACAAGTAGTGGTGGTGTCGGTGGTGTTACATCTGCAATTTCTGGCGCTGGAGATGAAATAATAGAAGAGTTTGTCACCGATGGGGTTAGTTCTCGTTTTTTGTTTTATTCTTCTAGCTAATTATTATTATTATTATTAGTGAAATTACAGTCAATCTGTTCGTTGCAGGGCTAAAATAAATAGTTGTGTTTCTTATCACATGGTCAGCCAATTAAATGACTGGACCATTTAAGAACAGAAGAGGTAGAGGTGTAAAAGACAGTAATCAGAGTTATCTCCTCTGAAAGTAATGAATTTCATTATACAGCCAGACCCTGTGGTGAATGAAGTGAAGGTGTCATTTGCAGAGTGGAAAATATGTCCTTTTCAGAGGGCCCGGCATGCTGATAAGCATACTTTTCCACTCAGTGAGGAAGGTACTGGTAAACCACCTCACTCCTCGTTTTACTTAGTAAAACCTCTACAGGTTCAAACCAGCTTTTTGGCTGATGACCTAAACAACAATTAGTGAAATGAAGCATTTTGTCCCGAAATATGGCATAGACGTGAAAAACTAGCTATCTAAATTTAATCAGATGTATGGGACAATTTATATAGGAAACTGAGGCAAAAAACACGACCCGAAATAAAGGTTAAAGTCTGATAAGACTATTTTATATAATGAATTTATATAATAAATTTCACTAACCTTCCTTTTAAACTGCATCAACTTTTATCTTTACTTACACATGTTTCGGTGGATCCACCATCATCAGAGTAAATAAAAAAATTGGAACTAAAAAAAATGTTTATTTAATTAAAATCTATAGAAGATGATGCGAGGGCAATCCAGAAAGTAACAGACGTTTTGGCCAGACGTTTGACACACGGCCAAACGTACTCAAGTGCTCTTGAAAGGTTTTGGATGGGAAGTTTTTAATCATCCGCCGTACAGCCCGGATTTGGCGCTGAGCGATTACCATCTGTTCCCAGCAATGAAGACATGGCTCGCTATGCAACGCTTCGACACAGACTCTGAACTCCATGCCGGTGTAAACCAGTGGTTGAACTCGCAGGTGGCAGATTACTACAAAGAGGGCATTGAAAAGCTTGTACCACGTTACGGTAAATGCCTTAATTTACTTGGTGATTACGTAGAAAAATAGCCTAAGAGTTAACCTTCAAAATGTACGTAATAAAAATTGGTTTTTTTACTTAGTTTATTTTTTATTTCAAAACGTTTGTTACTTTCTGGACAGCCCTCGTACATCTTCAACAAATGACTGAAGATGTATCATCATCTTCTATAGATTTTAAATAAATAAAACAATTTTAGTTTCAATTATAACCCACCGGGTTGGTCTAGAGGTAAAGTCGTCGCCAAAATCAGCTGTTTAACAGCTGATTTTCGGAGACGAAGGTTTCTGGTTCAAATCCTAGTAAAGGTAACTTAGTTACTTTTATACGGATTTCAATGCTAGACAGTGGTTACCGGTGTACTTTGATGGTTGGGGTTCAATTAACCATACTCTCTCAGGAATGGTCGGCCTGAGTCTGTACAAGACTACACCTCATGTGCAAGTCATACATATCATCCTCATCTCATTGGGTCGCTTATTGTTCTGAATTGAACAGATTGCAACGTACACATATTAGGAAGTAAAAAAAAAAAAAGTTTCAATCATGTTATTTACTCTGTTGATGGTGGATCCACCAAAACACGTGTAAGTAAAGATAAAAGTTGACGCAGTTTAAAAAGAAGGTTAGTGAAATTTATTATATAAATTCAGTATATAAAATAGAATTAATTTTGAACTGCAGGAACAATTTTTAAAGGTTTATTTATGATAAGGCTGTGCCAGTTCCAGCCTTGATGTACAGTTGATGAATAGAAGGGAGGAATAAAACATCCATACTGTGGAAATGAAATTCTTAAGGTCTGTCAACAGTTGTATAAGACTAGACAGGATCAGAAATGAATATATAAGGCAAGAATTGTGAATTTTTCCACTCAACAAAAAAATTGTTCTGTGACCAATGGGTCAACCATAATAGAATCCCAGAAACCCACTTACCTGATTAAGCAAGCCTAATTACCTAAATTCTATCCCTTATTGTTTTCCCCTGCGTACTCTTCTTGAACTTCATCTACTTGGATTCTGCTTTCTACTGTCTTTCCCTAAGTCCATGTCTCGGCTGCATACCTCAAAATTCACACAAGTATGCATTTTACATAATTTTTACTTTCTCTTCTCTATATGAATATATAGGAAGGAAAGTATTGTTTTCATGTCAATGTTTCAAAATCGAGTTTTCACCGGATCTACTCGTTTTCAGACCCCCTGTTTTTAGCGATTGGTCTGTGTGTGTGTGTGTGTGAATAGAATATCTCAAGAACGGAACATCATACGAACTTGAAACTTGAAACTTAAGTTACATACTGGATTCAACACAAAAATGTTCATCAAAATCGGTCAACCTGAAGTAGTAGTTCATTCGTGTAATTTTTACTTTTTTGCGATTTTCTCAAAAACTGGTCCTACGATTTTTTTAAAAATCGCCTGGTTTACTTAATTTTTTATGCTCTACAAGATAGGGTGACGCCATTTTGCTGAAATCCTTGGAGAGGCTGTTTTCACATAAAAAAAATGTTTTTTAAGATTGCGGCTTTAATATGCATTTTAGCACAAAAATGAATAAAAAAAAGTTGTAGAAAATTTAAAATCCTAAAACTTTTATTTCAAAATTTTTTTTTTGTATAACGCTTAGTTTAGTGGTAAGTAGCGATTTTCTGTTTTATTTTCTCATGAAACGTGTGAAAAATCGATTTTTTAAAGATATCGGCCTTAGTATGCATTTTACGGCAAATAGTATATAATCAAATTTATAGGACATTAAAAGATCTACAACTTTTATTTAAAGAATTTTTCTGTACAGAGTCTAGTTTAGTGTGAAAGAGTGATTTTCCGTATTTTAAGCCAAACTGAGTTCGATTTTCAATTTGCGTCTTTCACTCATGATTAAAATTAGGTTATGTTTATTGAGGTTAGTTTTTTGTTTACTTCTAATGTTTTATTACTAAAACTACTAACAGAAAATTGCTAATTACCGCTAAACTAAGCGTTATACAAAAAAATGTTTGAAATAAAAGTTGTAGGATTTTCAATTCTCTACAACTTCTGTGGTATAAATTTTTGTGCTAAAATGCATATTAAAGCGGTGATCTTAAAAAAGCAATTTTTTTACGTGAAAACAGCCTCACCAAGAATTTCAGCCAACATTGTGCCTACTCTATTGTGGTGAGCATAGAAAATTTAGTAAACCATGCGATTTTTAAAAAATCGTAGGACCAGTTTTTGAGAAAATGCAAAAAAATGAAAAATTACACGAATAAACTACTACTTCTGATTGACCGATTTTGATGAAAATGTTCATGTCGGGTCCGGTAGTGGTATGCAACTGAAGTTTCAAGTTCATATGATGTTCCATTCTTGAGATATTCTATTCACACACACACACACACACTCGCGCGGGCACACACACACACACGCACCCACACAGACCAATCGCTAAAAACTTGTTTTGTTGGATTCAGGGGGTCTGTTTACGTGTAGATCCGGTGAAGAGTGGATTTGTTAAAATTGACATGAAAACAATACTTTCCTTTTTATATGTATTCATACAGGCAAGAGAAAGTAAAAAAGAAGCTTTTCATTCCAGAGTATCTGTGGAACAATTAATTGGGACACTGAAGAGTTGGATGGGGGGGGGGGATGTGCATCTGGGATTCTGTAATATGTAGGTTGTCTCTAATCTTCTCTATTCTTGTAAAGTACGGACAGCTTAAAGGCCGGTTTGCTGCAATGAAATATTGGTTAGATTGAGTAAATAATCCAATCTAACCAATGTTGGTTAGATGTAAATAATCCAATCTAACCAATGTTGGTTAGGTGTAAATAATCCAATCTAACCAATATTTGTTAGATTGAGTAAATAATCCAATCTATTGAACTTAGTTGTAAACAATTTTCCTGGTGCAGGCCGCATTGGCGTAGTTGGTAACGTGCTCGCCTCTCATCATGCAGTCGTCGGTTCGAATCCCACTCAGGCATGGCATATTTTCATACGTTACAAAAAATCAATCATTCTTCATTGTAAACAGGTACACCCCAATGTCGTCGTTAATGACTGTTGCAGTTGATGCGACGTTAAATTAATTAATTAAAAAAAAAAAAAAAAATTTTCTGGTATTTCTTTCGTTTCATCTTGTTTTTATTTTGTAAGTATTTAATGTGCTTTAGTAAAGCATTAGTTATGATAGTGATGGTAATGTTTCAGTTGGTGTCAAGCCCTGAGATTCCAGTACCGAGGCAAAGTATAGCGAAAGGGACTACACCGATAGCAGCCAGGGAGAGTGTCATACGTTACCAGATGGCCATGAAAGAAGATGATTATACTTACACTCAGAAACTTAGGTCAGTTTTCACGTGTTATTATTAGTTTATAATTACTGGTGGTTTACCCTTACACTGCCAGACAGCTCCCGTACCTACTATTACAAAAAATGCCAACCTAAAATCCTGTTATTTTACCAGGTAATTTTTAAATATTTTTTTAAAATTTCAGAATTGAGACAGGAGAAAGCTTTTAGTACAATTTTTTACCTTAAATTCTGCTCTTTCTGTTCATATACAGAGTGGCGCACATAAAAGTACCTTGTAAATAAAGTGCAACACAATTGAAATGAAATCTGTTTACTTACAAATATACCAATAATTTTTTAAATTATTTTATTCAATAGTCTAATATTGTTACGTTATTACACGATATGTTGAAAGTGATCACCGTCACCTTGTACACATAAGATAGCGCGGCATAGCATATTCTGAAATACAGACGAGTTCAGGAGCTGTAATGGTGCGTATGATGTTCGTGATAGAGATCTTTAGGTCTTCAATGGATTTTGGATTACTGGCGTATACTTTATTCTGTAAATTTCCCCATAAGTAGTAATCACAAGGAGACAAATCCGGTGATTGCGGCGGCCATAAGCCTAAAGAGATAGTCCTCTCATCGGTAAAAACACTACACACACGAGCCAGTGATCTGCGAGATGTGTGACAAAGTCACCCTGTCTTGTTGGAAAAAAGAATAGGTATGTAATTTCGTGTGGTGCTAATTGATTTATAAATTGTTCAAAAATCTGCAGGTAGACATCGGTATTAACTGTTATTTCAAAGAAAATTGGCCTAACAATTCGTTCCGCTGAAACGGCACAACAAACACCGATTTTCATGTCATGTAGTGGTTGTTCATGAAAGGCATGCGGGTTTATGGCAGACCAAATTCTTCCATTTTTGGCGTTTACATAACCTGACACATGAAACCATGCTTCATCAGAGGAAAAGAAAAGATATGGGTCCATTTCACCGCCTGCTACTTTTTGAAGTAGCCAGTTACAGTATGCCACTCTCTTACCTTTATCTGCTGAAGTTCATGCAAGTTATCTGGCAGAAGTTCATGAACAGCACTGATTCTGTAAGGTTTCAGTTTCAAAGTGTGTAAAACTCTTTGACAAGATCTGCGTGACACACCAACTTGCTGTGGTAAATGCCGAGTGGACTTACATGGACTTTGTTCTATACGAGCTGCGATCTTAGCAACAACTTCAGGTGTTCGGATTAAATTTGGCTTATTTCTCGATTTATTTTTAATTGAGCCCGTACTATGCCACTTTTGTAACAACATTTGAACCATCCTCTTGGCAGGAATAGTACTCTCTGGGTATTTCTCACAAAACTTTTCACGTTTTTCATTAATTGAACCGCTTCGAACGTAGCACTCTACAATAAAAACTCTCTGTTCCACTGAATACGACGGCATTGTAACAACTAACCAGTCTACATCTGGCGTGTGTACTAAGCTACTGTGACATTCACATTTTAAGGTTGAACATGCAGGTTGTACACGGGAAGGGAAAAATGGGGAGAATTTTCCTTGACTCGGCATTAACATTATACAATCTCGGCTAAGTTACAGGGCTACTTTTATGTGCGCCACCCTGTAGTAATGGAAATAAAGTTTAAATAGTTTCAATAAATTTAAAGTTAAAAAAAAATTGAACTGTAAAAAATTTTTTTAAATTTTCTTCAGAATTGAGAGAAGTCTTAATATTTTTTGATTTTTTCCATGTATATCAAAGGTAAGGGCTTACTTTTCTTTTTAACTGCAAAATAACAATACTTATCCATATCGTACAAACACACCGTAACAAAATCGTGCAAAAATCACACTGAGAACAGCTGTAACCAAAACAAACATTGCTGTTGGTGTACTCGAAACTATTGATGTTTGTAAGATTGAAATAATCAATATATTTGGCTAATACAGAGTACATCGTTAGATACATGTATAGTGCATTTGTTTTTGGAAGAAGCTTGTAAGGGGAGGGCGAGTAGGTAGAGTAGGGATAGTTTCAACAGGGCAAGTGGTGTCTCCTTCTCACTTAATGATCATTCCCTCTCTTTCTAAATGTATACAACTCTGTTACAGCTACTACGCTAGACTAAAAACTAGTTTAAAACTTTATTTATATTTTCTGTTGTCTTTTGCCTTTCTCCATCTGAATCCCATATCTTTTATAATTTTCTACAGCGACCATTTACTTCCTTTGAAATTAATTTTCTCTTGCAAAACGGGGAATAACAAATTCAAAGTTGGCCATTCAGCGTTTGTTTTATGAAAATCATATATATTGTTCTTCTCACAACACGCTTATCAAAATCGTCCACTTCACTCTTCTTTTTCCTTCTCATTGTTTTCTTATTTGGTGTTATGATTAGCACATCTGGGTTGTTTCTTTTTTCTTTCAAAATTCTTTGAACTGTACTACATGAAATCCCCATAGCTCTGGCTACACGATTTTGCACATCGGTCAGTAAAATTGGTCTGTTTTGTTCAGCTTCTGTTTTCATAAAATTGTATACACTGACTTTATACTCCCTAGCCTGACCGCGTATTACCTGCCTTTTTTGTATTACACTAGCACTCGTGCTCGAATTTTCACTGCTACAACTAAGTAACACACAACTTGACAGTTGCGTGTTGTTTTCTCACTTGTACAGATGGCCAACATCAATCCAATAATTCATCCGTAATATCAAATTTAGCTTTTTATTTTTTCTTGCCTATATAAATATGTAGGAAGAAAAGTATTGTTTTCATGTCGATCACAACAAATACACTCAACACCCACCATATACACGTAAACAGACCCCCTCAACCCACACGAACATGTTTTTAGCAATTGGTCTGTGTGTGTGTATACAAAATATCTCAAGAACGGAACATCGTTCGAACTTGAAACTTGAAACTTAAGTTACATACCACTACTGGACGTGACACAAACATTTTCATCAAAATCGGTCAATCGGAAGTAGTAGTTTATTCGTGTCATTTTTCACTTTTTTGTGATTTTCTCAAAAACTGGTACTACGATTTTTTTAAAAATCGCCTGGTTTACTAAATTTTTTATGCTCTACAAGATAGGATAGGCGCCATGTTTGCTGAAATTCTTGGTGAGGCTGTTTTCACATAAAAAAATTGTTTTTTTAAGATTGCGGCTTAAATATGCATTTTAGCGCAAAAATTTATATGATAAAAAATGTAGAGCATATAAAATTTTACAACTTTTATTGCTAACATTTTTTTGTATAACGCTTAGTTTAGCGGTAATTAGCGATTTTCTGTTTTTTTCTCACAAAAACGTGTGTAAAATCTATTTTTTTAAGATTTCGGCCTTAGTATGCATTTTACGACAAAATTGCATATAATCAAATTTATAGGAAGCACATTTTTGTACAGTTCCTAGTTTAGCGTGAAAGAGTGATTTTCCGTATTTTTAAGCCAAACTGAGGTCAATTTTCATTTTGCGTCTTTCACTCATGATTAAAATAAGGTTATGTTTTCGAGGTTAGGTTTCTGTTTATTTCTAATGTTTTGATGACGAATGTTACGTTATATTGTTAATTATTTGCATTGGCAAGAGAAAGTCGTGTGAATGTTTCACACCAGAATTTTTTTGTCATCAGTCTCTCGACTGGTTTGATGCAGTTCTTCAAGCTGTTCTATCTTGCGCAAGTCATTTCATATCTTCATACTTGTAACACCCTACATCTTTTGTAATTTGATTTATATATTCTAACCTTTGTCTCCCCTACAATTAACTCCCTCAATATTACCTTCCATTATTGATAGACCAATATCTGGATGTCTTAAGATATGCCCCACTTGCCTATCCCCTTCTTCTGGTAAGATGCTTCCATATATTTTTTTTCATCCACTCGCCTAAGAACCTGTAAATTACTTATTTTGTGTACCCACCTAATCTTTAACATTTTCCTATAACACCACATTTCAAAAGCTTCTATTCTCTTCTTTTCTACAGCCCCTATCACCTACATTTCACTCCCGTATACTGCTACACTCCAAACATAATGTTACAAGAAATTTTTCCTAATCTGTAAATAAGCGGTTTGTAGTCAGTAAGCTGTTTTTCATTTGAAAGGCTTTTCTAGCTTGAGCAATTCTACTTTTGATATCACTCGTGCTTCTACCATCCTTTGTTATTTTACTCCCTGGATAGCAGAATTCCCCAACTTCCTATGTGTTTTTGTTGCCTACTTTTAAATTTCCCATCTCTTCTAAACCACTCTTGCTGCTGCACAACACTTTTGTTTTGTTCTTATTATTGAAGTAATCCTTTCTTTCAATTCAAAAACCAATTCTTTCAAAATTAAAGTAATCCTTTCCTTTTGTTCGTATTGAAGTAATCCTTTCACAAGATCTCATCAATTCCATTTAAGGCATCCTCTAGTTCTTTCTTTGTCTCGGCTAATACTACTATATCATCTGCGAATCTCAGCATTTTTATTGTTTCTCCTTTAATTTTTATTCCTGCGTCAAATTTCTCCTTCACTTCATTTATAGCCTCTTCTATATACAAGTTAAAAAGTAGTGGTGATAAAGAACAACCTTGTCGTACACTTTTAGCTATTTTCTTTAGCAAATTTAGCTATTTTTTTTTATTATGCTCATTTTTTTGGATAATTCAAATAGTTCCTGATCCCAATTAGTTTGGAATAGCGAGGTTGTTGTGTAGTGATTTTTTAAAATTTATTACCTAATTTTGGTGATGAATTATTATGGTTCTTGTCTAATGGTTTGTTTTTTTGTATCTGCAGGGTATACGTGGCAACATGGAATGTGAATGGTCAACCGCCAACAATCTCGTTATCAGAATGGTTATCGGCGGATGATGAACCTCCGGATATTTACGCCATTGGTTTCCAAGAATTGGATTTGAGCAAAGAGGCGTTCCTATTTAATGACACACCAAGAGAAGATGAGTGGAGGTTTGTAAATGTTTGGTGTTTTTGCTTTTTCCTGTACTAGCCGGCCGCATTGGCGTAGTTGGTAACGAGCTCGCCTTTCATCATGCAGCCTTGAGTTTGAATCCCATTCAGGCACGGCATTTTTTCATACGTTGCCAAAACTTCATTTCATCCTTCACCGTCTGCATTAGCAGTAATTGCAGAACAGTTGGACGTTAAACCAAAAAAAAAAAAAAAAAAATTTACTCAGAAATTAACACATTTCAGCCTTAGGACGAGCCCAGCTCGTCTGCCGCAATCGGCTCTAAAATCTTAAGGGCGAGTGGTATTTGTTTTTACATATTTCATGGTTTTTATTGGAATAGAACAGCCTTGGTTTTGTCTATAGGTTTTAAGCTCTTTTTATAATTTTTTTTTCAAATTTGTCACTAGAAGTGCTAACTATTTAATGTAATTGTTTCTATGTCTATATAATCAAACAAGTTGCGTAATGTTTAACCCTTTCAACTCATATTATGTTTGCACTGTGATTTCCCTCCACTTGTATTTATTTTATGATTTGTTGATACCCTATTACATTAATCATACGCATAATGTGTTGTTATTAGTTTTAAGAGCGTGCAATACTTTTTATGTTTGTTATTACTTTAATGATAATAATGATACATGAAAAATGCTTTTTCTCACCTAAAAACTTTTAAAATATAACCTGCAAAAAATACACTGTCGTTGTAAAAACTAAGATAAAATAAACTATTTAACTAGAAATAAGATACCTAAAAACTAATAAAAACACGCAAAATAATCTGAATATTTTTTTTGTGTGAATTAGTTACCTAAAACTACCAAAAAACATTAACCGATCTTAAAGCGACACGAAATACCGCAAACTAAACGAAGCACGTTCACGATTAGGTTAGTTTGTTATGGTGACATCGATTCAATTAAATCCGTTTATATCGATAATTGGTAGTAGTCAACTATCGAAAACTACAAGAATTAACTTTTAAAACATCCCGTAGAGGCCAGCACATTACAAAAACTTTGTTAAACGTGTATTTTCATACAAAATCAACTTTGAAAATAGAGTCGGATGGAGTCCGACATACGAGTGGAACGGTAATACTATCGTGTCGGATCAGATCCGACAGTCGAGTGGAAAGGGTCAATAAGTTTTTGCGTTGCACGTAATTTTTGTGTTTTTGTTTGTTGTATTGTGTTTGGAATTTTCTTCTATTATTCGGTTTTGGTTTCAAAGTGAATGTATTGTATTAATGTGTAAGTTATTTATGCCCATAACAGAGCGGGTTCGCCAATTATATGACTGAAGCATTTAAGAACAGAAGAGGTAGAGGTGTAAAATACACTAGTCAAAGTTATCTCCTCTAAGAGTATGAATTTCACCGTTATACAGCCAGATCGTGTGGTGAATGAAGTAAAGGTGTCATTTGCATAGTGGAAAGTAGATGCTTGTTAGAGGGTGTGGCATGGTGATAAGCATACTTTTTCACTCAGTGAGGAAGGCATGGTAAACCCACAATGACATTTTCACTTCATTCACCACAGGGTCTGGCTGTATAATGAAATTCATTACAAGAGGCGATAACTTCTGACTAGTGTCTTTTACTGGTTACGCGCTATAAGTTGACGATTTACGCCTATCATGTGGAGGACAGTATACTATCTATCCTACTTAAATTGGCCAACCCGAAAGCATGAGACATGTATCAAGCGTCTAACTCAAAATGTAACCACCACAAACACTTAAGTAGTAAAATTCAATTCATGACCCATCACACTAAATAAGTAAGGAGTAATGTAATTATTTAAAAAAAGTTATTTGTTTAAAATTCAATTACAATTTTACATAACTTTACTGAAAATAATTAAATATGTAAACCCGAAAAATACAATAACATTTTGAAATTACCATAAAACTAGTATTACTCACGATAATAAGCTCGCATCGACAGAACTCACGGACTAACTAGTCTATCACTACAAATGTCAGAGTGCTGTAATTCAGTTTACTGCTGATGACCAAAAGGGTTACTAAAAATAGCGTAGGGCTAGTATTGTGGCTTATTTAGAATGAATGTTTATTATTTAGGATAATTATTAAGAATCAATAAGTAATACTGTGGGATGTTTATAAAACGACATAGTTGTAAACATAATAAATCAATGTAAGAGTAAAACTACAACATGATGTCATGGTTAGAGTTGTCGCTATGATGTTTTTAGAAAAGCATATCAAGGGGTTAATCTCAAACAACACTATCTACAAAAACCTAATTTTTTAGGAGAGCCATCACCATTTATTTACCATTTACCATTGTTGTTGTTGTTGTTGTTTAGGTCAAACAGCCAGAAGGCTGGTTTGAACCTCTAGAGGTTTTACTAAGTAAAAACGAGGAGTGAGGTGCTTTACAATTGCCTTCCTCACCAAGTTGAAAGAGTATGCTTATCAGTAGACCTCGGATCGATATGGACTTTTTTGACCCAAAATATGCATGCAAATATGCCAAAAAAGGAGAAAATATGCACCAAAAAAGTTGATATATGCAAAAATTAATGCAAAAATAACAAGCTATTTTTAATAATTTTGTTTAATTAATTTAACTTTGAAATACATTATATTTATAAAATGTTTTAAATAATGAATACGCTAATTTAACCACTTTAACCGTAATCATCACATTTTAAAAAATTGAAGTTTTAAATAAATAAATTATGTTAATTGCATAAAATAATCAAAGTTTTTTCCACTTTGTAGCTCCGTCTTTTGTCAGACAGGACGTTGTTCATT
This sequence comes from Catonia carolina, assembly GCA_035578175.1. Taxonomy (NCBI): domain Eukaryota; kingdom Metazoa; phylum Arthropoda; class Insecta; order Hemiptera; family Achilidae; genus Catonia; species Catonia carolina. The sequence continues at coordinate 438,818,522 of JAQMRL010000001.1, read as the reverse complement.
GCTGAAAAGGACTGTTTAACATCACATGAAACAATTGGTAGGAATTTCAGAGCTGAAATTGCTAGGGGGTCACTCATTTCCATTTCCATTTCATCCGCAAGCTCTCCCTTCAAAATTTTTGAATGCCCTTATTCTGCTCGGTGCCTTCACAAATTTTTTTGTTTTTTACAAGTTTTCTGGAAATTTGTGTAAAATATGCTTAAAATATGCAAAAATACCACAAATATGCAAAAGGTCCGAAATATGCACAAATATTCAAAATAAAATTGGGGTTTTTTTGGTCACAAATCATTCAAAAACACTCAAAACAAATTATAAACTTATTTTAGAACTTAAAAAAAAGATATGCAAAATATGCAAAATCTGAGCACTACTTATCAGCATGCCAGACCCTCCGAAAAGCACCCACTTTCCACCCTGCAAATGACACCTTCACTTCATTCACCACAGGGTCTGGCTGTATAATGAAATTCATTACTCTCAAAGGAGATAACTCTGAGTAGTGTGTTTTACACGTCTACCTCTTTTGTTCTTAAATAGTTCAGTTATAATATTGGCTGACTATATGATAAGAAACAGAACTATTTTTTGTAGCCGTGGAACCAACAGATCGAGTGCAATTAATTTACGCACTCCATCTGCCCGTTATGGGCACATTTACCATTACCAGTTGACTGCCACACTAAAATATTTGTACTATCCAAGACCGCTATGCCTAAATAATGAAAAACTTCCACCAGCGCTGGAAAAAAATTTCCATAAAAAGGGAAAGTTTTCAACCCTAAATACATATTTATTGTGTTATAATTAATTTACATTCAGTTTTCATTAAAAAATACACATAAATAGCTGAGACACAAAATTATGTCTCGTAGCAACCAAAGATGATGAGACATGGTTTCATGTCTCAAAAAGAATTACAAATTGAAACAAAAGAGTAAAAACACACAAAGTTATTTATTACTCTAGTAATAGTAAGAAAACAAAGCAGTATTTTGTAACTTAACATAATTACAGGTCAAAAGATATTAATTAGTAATGTTATAATCTTGATTAAAATGAAATAAAATGTTTTACAGTTCCACAAAATAAATCACAAAAACTATATACACCATATGGTTCTTTTCAAAAATTAAAGCCCTAATCACAATTTACTGTACACAATTTACAAAAGATTAACTGAATTAGGCCAAGCTCACATTTTTAAAATTTTGAAACATGGTTTTCAAAGAAACGAGACACAAATTCATGTCTCGCAGCAGCCGTGGCAAAGTTATGTGAGACACAGATTTATGTCTCATAGCAGTGATGGATTTCATACTGAGATATATTTATAAATGTCTCATGGCACTCAACCTGTTAAGAAATAAATTAAATTACACTAAATTTATAGTTGACTACATATATTTAATAACTGAGATAATTGGAAGACAATCAGATTAGAATTAATTTTTTCGCTTTCCTGAAAAATATTAAAAAAATAGGTTTTTGTAGATAGTGTTGTTTGACATTAACCCCTCGACATATAGTAGCACTTCCACCCCCGCATAGTCCAGTCTTACTCTCGCTGACGATCGTCAACTTATATTGCGTTACCAGTACACCTCTACCTCTTCTGTTCTTTAATGGTTCAGTCATGTAATTAGCTGACCATGTGATAAGAAACAGAACTATTTATTTTAGCCCTGGATCTAGTAGCTGTTGTTGTTTAGGTCATCAGCCTGTAGGCTGGTTTGAACCTGTAGAGGTTTTACTAAGTAAAACGAGGAGTGAGGTGGTTTACCATTGCCTTCCTCACCGAATGGAAAAATACGTTTATCAGCATGCCGGGCCCTCTGAAAAGCACATATTTTCCACTCTGCAAATAACACCTTCATTTCATTCATCACAGGGTCTGGCTGTATAACGAAATCCATTACTTTCAGAGAATATAACTTTGATTAGTGTATTTTACACCTCTACCTCTTCTGTTCTTAAATGATTCAGTCATTTAATTGGCTGACCATGTGATAAGAAATAGAACTATTTATTTTAGCCCTGCAACAAACAGATTGAGTGTAAATAATTTGACACTCCACCTGTCTGTTATGGATCTAGTAGATCAAGTGCAAATAATTGAACATTCCACTTGCCTCTAATGGGCAGAGCTGGATGCATTATAAAGATTTAATTTATGATTGGTTATTTGTTTGTTTAGGTCAGCAGTGATGAATAGCTTACACCCGAAAGCAACGTACAGGAAAGTAGCGTTAGTTCGTTTAGTCGGCATGATGTTGTTGGTTTTCGTTCAGGAACACCATGCTGCTTATGTTAGGCATGTCGCTACCGAAACCATCGGTACTGGAATCATGGGGAAATTGGTATGTATTATTATTCATTTTTACTTTCTCTTGCCTGTATGAATATATAGGAAGGAAAGTATTGTTTTCATGTCGATTTTAGGAAATCCACTGTTCACTGGATATACACGTTTCTTCTTCTTGTAGTTGGATTCTTCTAACGAAGATTAGCAATCATCATGGCTATCTGCACCTTGGAGACGGCTGCTCTAAATAGTTCACTTGTACTACTCCCATACCACTCTCTGAGGTTCTTGATCCAAGACGTCTTCCTACGGCCGGGTTGTCTCCTTCCCTCGATTTTTCCTTGCATCACCAGTTGGAGGATTCTATACTTCTCATTCCTCATCACATGAGCAAAGTATTGTAATTTGCGGACCTTAATCTTGTGTACACGTTTACAGACTCTATACACGTTTACAGACTCCTTAACCCAAAAAAACATGTTTTTAGCGATTGGTATGTGTGTGTGTGCGCGTGCGTGCGTGCGTGCGTGTGTATAGATACTAAAGTCACGAGATTGCCTTTTGCATATGTATGGGCTGTGAGGAAGGGAAGAGAAAATATGACAGTACTCCTAACCTCAACAGTGAGACACTACTCGTACATTTCACTACCGTGCTGTTTCTACATACATTTTTTAAGCTGTGGTTTAATCCGAGAAAATGTTTTCTTCATTAACCTTATAAGAAATAAATGTGACCTGTAATATTGCCTGTAAGATGCTTAATGAAGTGACTAGAAATGTAGGAATTACTCTAATTATGAATGAATTGCCTTCTTTACTGTTGCTTTCACCGGTGTTTTCATTTCCAGTCTCTCTAGTATCTACCTAACCATTTTCTTTTTATAACCAGATGTCAATAAAACTGTTAAAGAATAGATTCTTCATGTACTTAATTTCCTTCTTTGTTTTTCAAATTGTGGAAAGAGAAATATCACAGTAGTTAGCCGCTAGCTCACGGCTTTTGTTAAGAGGCACGGATAGGCATTTTTATTTACCTTCAACTTCACAACATTTTATTACATCGCATATTAGATTTCGTTCAGCACTGTGAATAGTTCGACCACGTTTTCGAGAAACTGACATTTCTGTTTATGGTAACAAACAGTTATATTCGTACAGTTAACCTACAAAAAGTTCAGCGATATACTGTATATGCTCTGGATATAATATAAGTTGTTATGTTTGTCATACTGAAATTAAAGCAGTTGCGCATGCGCACTGATGCTTTTCCCCCTTTACCCCTCGTGGCAAACAAAGGCAAACTTGTGACTCAAGTGACTATATGTGTCTGTGTGTGTGTGTGTGAACAGAATATCTCAAGAATGGAACATCGTACGAACTTGAAACTTAAAAACTTAAGTTAGGTACTACTACCAGACCCAACACGAACATTTTCATCAAAATCGAACAACCGGAAGTAGCAGCTTATTTGTGTCATTTTCACTTTCTTACGATTTTCTCAAAAACAGGTCCTACTTTTTTTTAAATTGCCTTGTTTACTAAATTTTTTATGCTCTACAAGATAGGGTAGGTGCCATGTCTGCTGAAATACTTAAAGACGCTGTTTTCACGTAAAGAAATTGTTTTCTAAAGATTGCGGCTTTAATATGCATTTTAGCGCAAAAATGTATGTATATAATAAAAATTGTAGAAAATTTAAAACCCTACAACTTTTATTTCAAATTTTTTTTGTATAATGCTTCAGTTCAGGAGTAATTAGCGATTTTCTGTTTTTTTTCTCATGAAAACATGTAAAAAATCAATTTTTTTTACGATTCCACCCTTAGTATGAATTTTATGACAAAAGTGTATATAATCAAATTTAAAGTAAATTAAAAGATATACAACTTTTAATTATTTAGAGCATTTTTCTCTACAGAGCCTAGTTTAGCGTGAAAGTGATTTTCTGTATTTTTTAACCAAACCGAGGTCGATTTTCATTTTGCATCTTTCACTCATGATTAAAATTAGGTTATGTTTATTGAGGTTAGTTTTTTGTTTATTTCTAATGTTTTATTACTAATGTTAGGTTTATTGTTAATTATTTCAATTGGCAAGAGAAAGATGTGTGAGTGTTTCACACCAGATTTTTTTGTTTGTAATAAAAGTTAATTTATCATACTGTTTTTTTTTTTGTAGGGTAATAAGGGTGGTGTTTGTGTAAGATTCGATTTACACAGTACGTCGATGTGTTTTGTCAATTCACATTTAGCTGCTCACGTTGAAGAATTCGAAAGGCGTAATCAAGATTTTCATGACATCTGCTCAAGGGCTTCGTTCACTAGATTCTTACCACCAAAGGGTATCAAAGATCATGAGTGAGTCACTTTTTCTTCATGCTTCATTGTTTTATCCTTTCATGTAGATTGTTTTTGGTCAGGTCATCAGCCGAAAGGCTGGTTTCAACCTCTAAAGGCTTTAGAGGTAGAGGTTTCAACCTCTGGCGCAACGCTGCTTGAAAGGCTGGTTTCAACCTCTAAAGGCTTTAGAGGTTGAGGTTTCAACCTCTGGCGCAAGGCTGCTTGAAAGGCTGGTTTCAACCTCTAAAGGCTTTAGAGGTTGAGGTTTCAACCTCTGGCGCAAGGCTGCTTGAAAGGCTGGTTTCAACCTCTAAAGGCTTTAGAGGTTGAGGTTCTTACACACTAAGTAAAACGAGGAGTGAGATGCTTTACTATCCCTCACTTTACTTCCTCACTGAGTGTAAAGGTATGATTATCAGCATGCATGACCCTCTGACATGGATCTACTTTTCACCCTGCAAATGAGACATTCACTTCAGGTTCTGGCTATTTAATGAAATTCATTACTCTCAGAGGAGGTAACTCTGACCACTGTTGTTTGCTTCTGTACCTCTTCTCTTCTTAAATAGTTCTGTCTTATAATTAACTGACTGTATGATAAGAAACAGAACTATTTTTGTAGCCCTGGAACCAACAGATTGAGTTCAATTAATTAAACACTCCACCTGCCCAGTTTGGGCATGTGGTAGTACTATTAATTTGAAAAAGTGAAAAATTGCTACTTTTTTCTTGTTTTCCAATAATCAATTATTTCGAACAAATACACCAGTTTTTTATGTTCAGTTATGAACTAAAAACCTGGAAATAAATACTGTCTCATAAAATAGTTAACAAGATTATATATACTGATAAACGAAACTTTTTGCGCCAAAATCTTATGAAAAGTATTTAGATGCTTCTCATTGTTATTAGACTACGGATTTCTAGTATATTATTTTAGTAGTACAGCAACAAAGATTTGTCACCACAAACGGAAGTTTACAGTAAAGTCACATGTTTCGTTAATAATAAGGACAAAATATTGTGTAAAATACCAATGTTTCCAGTTAAAATTTAATTAATTAATTTATTTAAAATTTTAATCCATACGAAACTGAAAAAGAGTATAGGATAAGTCGGTATCAAAACATTTCATCTCTTAAAAAGCATTAAAAAGAAACATCATATAAAACAAATTGTCAACATCAGTCACATACGAGGCGTGTTCAGAAAGTAAGTACCGTTTTTAAAAAAAACAAGTAAAACAATTTTTTTTCAACACAATTTTATTTCTACATGAAAGTCCAAACCTGAAACTATATTTCGACATAGTTTCCACCAATGTTCAAACACTTGTCGTAGTGGGTGATCAATTTGTCTATGCCCTCCTCGTAGAAGGTTCCCGCGTAGATGGTTTCAAAGCGTTGGGCGCCTAGCTCGCGCTTCATGTGCAGGAGCAAGTGGTAGTCAGACGGTGCCAAGTCCAGGCTGTAGGGCGGGTGATCGAACTGCTCCCAACGAAATTGTCGAACCAATGTTTGAGTGTCACCAGCGGTATGGGGCTGAGCATTGTCATGGAGCAACACGATTCCGTTACTGAGCATTCCTCTCCGTTTGTTTTGAATTGCCCGCCTTAGTTTTCTTAAGGTTTCGCAATACCTTGCCGCATTAATGGTTTCACCTCTTGGGAGAAAATCAATCAGCAAAACACCTTTCCGATCCCAAAAGACAGTGCACATGATTTTTTGTGCAGACAATGTCGTCTTGAATTTTTGTTTCTTCGGGGGTTGCGTGTGTCGCCACTCCATTGACTACTGTTTAGATTCCAGTGTGACTTCTCCCGACTTATGATAATGTAAATGTTTTTGTGGTAAGGATTATGAAAACAACCGATGACATAAATCTCTGTTTTCGATTACTTATTATGTGTATTAAATATGAAAACATTTGATTATATTTCAGTCAAATCTATTGGTTGGGAGATTTAAATTATCGAATAACAGAAATGGATCCGAGGGTAGTGAAGGAACTCGTCGATATCGCCAACTACAATGCGATATTAGATTACGACCAACTGAAGCAACAGCATAAGAAAGAGAACGTGTTCACTGGGTACAAGGAGGGCGATATAACGTTCAGGCCTACTTACAAATATGATCCGGGAACTGACGACTGGGATTCCAGGTAAGAATATCAAAAACTTATCTGCTGATGTTTGATGTGTATGTACAGTCCAGCCTCTCTTAGTTTGCTCCTAATGTAAACAAATAATGACGTCACTGAGAATGCGCATTTTATCAAAATGTGTACCCGCTGATTAAAAAGTAACAACAAAATACTTTCTTAAGTATTTAAATACAAAATACTTTTAAAAGTATTTTTTTAAATGAAATTGTTAGGCCTACATCATATTATGACTGATGTTTTTAGTACTTTAAGTACTTATAATTTAAAAAATAGTTAACTTAATATGAATACGACATCCGTAAAGTCGCAGGCTCTAGCGTGCACCCTGTAGTAGGTGGCTTTTTTTTGTTGACAGTAGGAGCAAACTAACAACGGCTCAACTGTATATGATTTTAACCTTTAAGGGCACTGGTGCAGCCTATACCTGTAATGTTAATATAGGTACACATATCTCTGGAACTATTTGAGTTAGCTTCAAATTTTTTTTTTAAATGAATCTGTATAAATCTTTTTATGGTATAAAGTATCTTTTAAGATTTTCTTGAGTACAGAATTTTTCATGAATTTTTAAAGTAATATAAGCCTGTCGAGAAGGAAAAAAACAACAAAATTTTTTTTCACCCTCCCCAATGTGATATTTTTTATAATGAGCATATGTTACAAGTCAGATCTATAGACATATATTAAGCCCTGAAAGTTTGAAGCAAAAATCTTTTGTAGCAACTGATACATGTGTACCTAAAGTTGAGAATAGTAGTTTTACGGGAAATGAGCATTAAAATTTAGTGGGGATTGAATTTTTTTTTTTTTTGTAATTCCTAATGTGTGTACGTTGCAATCTGTTCAGTTCAGAACAATAAGCAACCCCATGACCCAATGAGATGAAGATGATACGTATGACGTGTAAATGAGGTGTAGTCTGGTACAGACTCAGGTCGACCATTCCTGAGAGAGTATGGTTAATTGAACCCCAACCATCAAAGTACACCGGTAACCACTGTCTAGTATTCAGATCCGTATAAAAGTAACTACCTTTACTAGGATTTGAACCAGGAACCATCGTCTCCGAAAATCAGCTGTTAAACAGCTGATTTTGGCGACGACTTTACCTCTAGACCATTGTGGTGGGTTAATAAATATTGATGGTAATAATACGCAAAATGTAAACAAGCTTACAGTAACCATCATAATCATTCACTTTCTTTGGATTATGTTGAAATAAACGCCAGCCGCGTTGGCGATGTTGGTAACGTGCTCGCCTCTCATCACGCGGTCTTGGGTTCGAATCCCACTCGGGCATGGCATATTTTCATACGTTACAAAAAATTCATTTCATCCTTCACCGTCTGCATGAGCAGCAATTTGCAAAACAGTCGGACGTTAAACAAAAAAAAAAAAAATGTTGAAATCAGGTTAACCAACTTAAATAATAATACATAGAGGTAAATAATATTAGCAAACGCTAAAAAATTTTTATCACAAAATTAAGGACTAGTGCAGAATAATAAATCATAAAAACGGCGAGTTCAGGAGACTTGCAACGCTTCTGGAAAAAAAATAATGTTTAAAACTTTTAATCTATGTAGTTTCACAGTATTACCACTATTTTAAAGAGGATATTTCACACTTTATATTAGCATTAAAACCTAAAAATTGATTTTTTTTTTAATTTTTCCCTGCACCAGTGCCCTTAAGTTACCATTGTGCTGTCTTTGTTTCATAACTACTGTTGTTGTACCTGTCAGGCATGGAAGCTTTTCACATTGGAGCCTACCGTTTTTCATTAAGTACTGAAATGACACCAGATCCTGATCATTTTTAACTATTTTCAAAAGATTATATTCAATTAACTACTAACGGGTGTTTCAGAAAGGACGCACTTCGAAGTTTAAGGGTTAATATTTTCTGCATAGGGAATATTTTATTCCCCCAAATAACAGTTGGCACTACCGTACTCATTGTTGACCCATTGTGTATTACTGACATGTACTAGTGCTATCCCAGTATTCATTCGTGTCTGTAGTGTCTGCATAAGTTCAAACATGATTTTTTCAAAGGATGAACATGTTTTTATTATTGAAAGTTATTGCGCATATAAATCTTACGAACGAGTGAAAGACGAGTTCCAGTTAAAATTTTCCAATTCTGAAGTACCTAATAACACCACAATATCGCGTCTGATTAATAAATTTCGTGAGACTGGCAGTGTACAGGATCGGAAAAGCACAGGTCGACCATCAGTGTTAACAGAACAAGTTTTGGACGATGTGAAACAACGTTTGACTACCTCACCCGGCAAATCACTTAGAAAGTTATCTTCACAGGCTGGATTATCACTATCTTCCGCTTTAAGGGCTACAAAAAAATTAAATCTGCATCCTTACCACATCGGTGTCGTTCATGAACTGAAAGAAGTTGACCATGGGAAACGTATACAGTATTGTCATTGGATACGTTCTCTTGTTAATGACAACGGTGTTGAAATATTATATCGTGTTTATTTCAGTGACGAAGCATGGTTCCACTTGGATGGTTACATCAACAGCCAAAACTGCCGAATATGGAGCGCTCATAATCCTCACACATTTCGTGAACGTCCACTACATGCACGTAAAATTGGTGTTTGGTGTGCGATATCCCGACGTCGTATTGTTGGGCCTTTATTTTTTGACACTTCTGTAGATGGTGTGGTGTACCGCAACTTGAACAATTTATAACGTTGATAGAATTACACGATCGAGATTGTTGGTTTCAGCAGGATAACGCAACGTGCCATACTTCTACTGAAACGCTGAATATGTTGCGAGAATTTTTTGGCCATCGTGTGATATCAAAAGGATTGTGGCCACCAAGATCCCCAGATCTTACTCCTGCGGATTTTTTTCTTTGGGGGAATTTAAAGAGTAAGGTTTTTAAAAACAATCCTCATACAATTTGAAGAATTGAAGGCTAATAGTGAAAGTGAGATTACAAACATTAATGAGCAAACACTACGAAAAGTGGCTGCAAATGTTATGAAACGTATCCGAACTTGCATTACAAGCGGAGGAAGTCATTTTGAACATTTATTGTGAAGTTTTAAAGGTAATCTGAATGTTATAAAGGTAATAATTTCATATCGTTTAATTTGTATAATTTGTAATTACTTAATGTAATAAATTAGCGTTCTCAAACTTCGAAGTGCGTCCTTTTTTAAACACCCGTTAGATTTACTCCTTTAACTTTGACGTCTATTTAAATCTCTAAAATCCTTTCATTAAATTTAAATATTAATATTTAAATTAATCAGAAAATAAAATATTTGTTTGTAAATAACACCACTTTTTGAATAAAAAAATAGTTTTTGTAAAATTATAGTATGTTTGTTAAAATAATAACGATAAAAATCATCGCACCTCACTGGCATGATGAAAGTAGTTAACCCCTTAAAGGTTGATTTTTTTAAACCCAAAGTAATGTTATTTTGCTTAATTTTTTCCTAATGAATAACTTTTTTGATTATTTTTGATTATTTTTTTACTTTCTCTTGCCTATATGAATATATAGGAAGGAAAGTATTGTTTTCATGTCGATTTTTCGAAATCGAGTTTTCACCGGATCTATACGTTTTCAGACCCCCTGAACCCAAAAAACATGTTTTTAGCGATTGGTCTGTGTGTGTGTGTGTGTGTGTGTCTGTGTGTGTGTGTGTGTGTGTGTGTGTGTGTGTGTGTGTGTGTGTGTGTGTGTCTGTGTGTGAACAGAATATCTCAAGAACGGAACATCGTACGAACTTGAAACTTGAAACTTAAGTTACATACCACTACCGGACGCGACACGAACATTTTCATCAAAATCGGTCAACCGGAAGTAGTAGTTTATTCGTATAATTTTTCAGTTTTTTGCGATTTTCTCAAAAACTGGTCCTACGATTTTTTTTAAAATCGCCTATTTTACTCAATTTTTTATTCTCTACAAGATAGGGTAGGCGCCATGTTTGCTGAAATTCTCGGTGAGGCTGTTTTCACGTAAAAACGTTGTTTTTTTAAGATTACGGCTTTAATATAAATTTTAGCGCAAAAACTTATATAATAAAAGTTGTAGAGAATTTAAAAACCTACAACTTCTGTTTCAAACATTTTTTTGTATAACGCTTAGTTTAGCGGTAATTAGCGATTTTCTGTTTTTTTTCTCACGAAAACGTGAGAAAAATCGATTTTTTTAACATTTCGGTCTTAGTATGCATTTTACGACAAAAGTGTATATAATTAAATTTATAGAAAATTAAAAGATCTACAACTTTTGTTTAGAGCATTTTTCTCTACAGAGCCTAGTTTAGCGTGAAAGCGTGATTTTCCGTATTTTTAAGCCGAGTTCGATTGTCATTTTGCGTCATTCACTCATGATTAAAATAAGGTTATGTTTTTGAGGTTAGTTTTTGTTCATTTCTAATGTTTTAATACTAATGTTAGGTTTATTGTTAATTATTTGCATTGGCAAGAGAAAGTTGTGTGAGTGTTTCACACCAGATTTTTTTTGTTATTATATGACATTTTTATTAGTATACTAGCAGTACCTGGCGTGGGTTGCTATGCCCAAGAACAGAAAACATGTTTTTATGGAAAATATGAAATTTATTTTATTTTATCTAAGGCTCGTTAGCATAGTGGTTAGCGCAAGTGGTTTTAACGTCGGGGTACCGGGTTCGATTCCCGGTCAGGTCTGGCATTTTTTCATCACTCATTTTCATTACCATCATTTATCTACCGGCTGTATTAGCAGAAATTGCAAAACAGTCTGACGTAAAAAAAAAAAAATGGAGGTTGAAAAAATTGGCCCTTGTAATATTTTTGTGTTTAGATTGATTACAAGGTATCCCGGCCAGCCCAGTCAGTCAGCTGGTAGAAAGTCGCTATTATTTGTTAAGTAACATCGGTTGGGCAAGCGACTTTGTTTGGTGACCAGCTGACAGCCAGCCATGAACAAACTCTACTGGTAGTCCCTGTTCAAACTCATGCCTAATTCACTTCAAAAAAATACAGCGATCAAATTGGGTAGTTGTCAATAATGTACAGTGCCCGATAACAAATAAAAGCTAAAAAAAAACATTGATTACAAACTGGAGAACATATTTTAAGGGTTTATTCACCTTGAAAAAAAGACAGGGTTTTTGTGTACACTAGTTAAAATATCCCTGGGATAAAAAGGTTTAAGATTGAACACTGGAAAATAGGCGTCGATTAGCTTCACTAATGTATTTGAAACAATTATTGTGTGGTGAAATAAATTATCCTTATACGCTTAGAAAAATTCCTTTTCGCGTCCCAAGTTTTTGTAACCGTTCAAAAAATATTTTTTATCACAAATCTTCTTCCACTAATTATGCTGCTTATTCGCCGGTTAATTGCATGATAGTCAATTATAATATCATGGACAGAATTGCGGCAATAGATCCATTTTGCCAGAACTGAGCATTGTATAGGTCAGCCATTCTTAAGTCTTTCAAGATGTAAGTTTCCAAGCAATTCCATATTATGTGTGTGTTATTTTTTTTTTGTTTTGTTTTGGACCTCTATCATGATTATGAATCAGTAAATTATTTGTAAAATCTTAGTGTACGAGGTCTGTCCAATAAATACGCGAACTGAGCCCATAAAAACTTTATTTTGCAAAATTTAGTCTACATCAATTTTGTCCCCTTCAAAGTACTCTCCATTTGTTGTTATGCACTTATTCCATTTTCTTTTTCAGTGTTTAAAGCACCCTTGGTAGTCCTCAGCAGTTAGGCTTTTAAGTGTTCTCGTCGTTTCTTGCTTTATTGTGTCCAAATCTTCCCAGTGATGTTCCCTCATCACATTTTTGCATTTTGGGAATAAGGAAAAGTCGCAGGGGGTGATATCTGGCGAAGAAGAAGGATGATCAAGGATGGTGATAGAATTTTTTGCGAGAAACTGGTGAACAATCAATGCTGAATGTGCAGGTGCATTGTCATGGTGAAGGATCCATCCATCACCTTGACAAATGTTCAGTTAAAATAGTGTGCACTGTTGATTTTCCTAGATTCAGTTCATCAGCTATCATTCAGACAGTTTTTCGACAATCAGTAAGGACAAGGGACTGCGCATGATCAATGTTGTCGTCCAACACAGGTGGTTGAAGGTCGTCCCGGCCTTGCATCATCCGTGCCGTCTTGTCGGCCATCTTTAAAATGCTTAATCCACGTGAAAACTGATATTTTCTTCAGAGCATTATCACCGTAAACAGCTGTAAATATTTCAGTAATTTCTTTATAACTTTTACTGCACTTCACCAAAAACTTGATATTGATTCGTTGCTCCGTGATTTCGTCAGTTTCCATTTTCGACAAACAGTAAAAACTAGGACAACAGAAACTAACATAACTAGCATTATAGGCACAGTTCGACGATCCGCCAAGCACTGACGGCTCATTGGGAATCAGGCAACTAGGACCGCCAGTGTGTGGGACTATAGTCCGCGTCATGGGCACTAGCTTGCACAAGTTTGCGTATTTATTGGACAGACCTCGTATAATACTGTGTTTTAGTTATATTTAATTCTGTTTGCATTATTGACTATTTTTGATTGTATTTTTCTCTCCTTTTCTTTTCTTTTTACTTTTGTATTGTCTTTTGCTCTGTAATGAAATATTGTTTCTGTAATTGGGCCGTGGTCGACCTGTTGCAAATAATAAAATAAAATAAATAAATAAATAAATAAGATTGATCTCTCTGTATCAGTTTGTGCTCTCTTCATTATTTGGAACCTTTAATAATAAGCTAGGTTTTTGAAACATTAGCCATCACAGTTGTTGTTCTTACGTTTTGCTTTGTTATCTTATTTATTGTTACTATCCTCTTTAATTTCTGCAAAAGCTGAGCAATGTTACTTGAATCTGATACTTTGTCGTAAAAAAGAGCGTATAAAATTGTCATTGTCAGTGATGGTAGCTGTCGGAATGTGCATGTGCAGCGAGAAGAACCGTGCCCCTGCGTGGTGTGACCGAGTGTTATGGCGTGGCGATACCATACAACAGCTCACCTACAGAAGCCATCCTCAGTTACGGATCAGCGATCATAAACCAGTCACCGCTGTATTCTCGTCTGAGGTTTGTACACCAATTTATTTATTTATTTATTTATTTATTTATTTTATGTGTGTTATTGTTTAGGTCTTCAGCCGAAAGGCTGGTTTGAACCTGTAGAGATTTTACTAAGTAACAATGAGGAGTCAGGTGGTTTACCATTGCCTTCCTCACTGAATGGAAAAGTACACTTATCAGCATGCCGGGCCCTCTGAAAAGCACATATTTTCCACTCTGCAAATGACACCTTCACTTCATTCACCACAGGGTCTGGCTGTATAATGAAATTCATTACTTTCAGAGGAGATAACTCTGATTAGTGTCACAGTACACCTCTACCTCTTCTGTTCTTAAATGATTCAGTCATTTAATTGGCTGACCATGTGATAAGAAACAGAACTATTTATTTTAGCCCTGCAACTAACAGATTGAGTGTAAATAATTTGACACTCCACCTGTCTGTTATGGGCAGGAATTATTTTATGTATTAATATTATTAACCCTTTGGGTTGGTCTGGAAGTCAGCTGTTTAACCCTTTATAGGGCAGTTTTTTTTTTTTTTTTTTTAATTTCTAATGCCAAAACAGTAAGATATTTCTTCTTCTTTTTTTTGTTAAGCCGTGGTAAGTATACTTAACGCTTAAAGTGCCAGCGTCCTATTATTAGGACGTCTGAAGTTTTACCAAAAAATGCCGGCGTCGTCCTTTAATTAGTACGTCGACTAAAAAAATTCATAGAATTTTTATATTTCACTGAATTTTTAAAATTAACGTACGAAATTAATCAGTAAGAAATGTATATTGAAAAAATGCATGACTGTAGAGTTTTTTCATGAATGTAATTGATTAATGTTGATTAAAAAAAATTAAATCAAATTTTTAAAACCTTTATCGCAGTATTTTTATTTTTTACATTAAATAAATATTTTTTTGTAATTTTTACATAATTAAATTGTCTTTAAAGTGATGTAAATGAAATTGAGTAACATAATTTTTTTATGGTGATTTTTTTTTTAAATTGAAAAGGAAATTTCCACAAAAAATGACTACGTATCGTTTTATTTTTAAATTGTAAAAAAATGTGTTCGGTTTGGAATGTCATGCAAGATCAATTCATTATGAACAAAACAAAAAAGTGATTAAGATACCTTGCAAAATAGCCATGTTATGGACAGATATATACGAGGGGGTACCCAAAAGAAACCGGAATTATTTTTTAAAACTATTTATTTTTAATTTTTTTACAAAAGAACCTTATCCCTTCAAAATACTCTCCATTACAACTAATACATTTGTCCCACCGGTGCTTCCACTGTTCAAAACATTTTTTGTACTCCTCTTCAGTGATGGCTGCCAGCTCATCCGTCCTTTTTTCCTTGACATCATCAACATTGTTAAATCGGAGACCTTTCATGCCCCTTTTCATGCGTGGGAACAAGAAAAAAACAGACTGAGCCAGATCGGGTGAGTACAGTGCGTGTGGTAGCAAAACCATGCCGTTTTTCGCCAAAAACTGGGTAACCGAGATTGCCGTGTGTGCAAGTGCGTTGTCGTGGTGGAAAAACCAGTCCCCTGTCTGCCACAAATTAGGTCTTTTACGACGAATGCTGTTTCGTAGTCTTCTTAACACTTAAAGATAAAAAGTCAATGGACTGTCGTCGGTCTGTTCGTACAATTTCTTTCACTTTCACAACATTTTCGTCTGTTCGGGAAGTCGACGGTCGTCCAGAACGAGGTTTGTTCTCAATCGACATGTCGCCATTTTTAAAGCGCAAAAACCACTCGTACACTTGGGTTTTTCCAATAGCGTCGTCTTTGTAAGCTGTGTTCAACATTACAACTGTTTCCGCGGCGTTTTTACCGAGCAAGAAGCGAAATTTCACAGCCGCACGTTGTTCATTAAAACTTGCCATCATGAAAAACGACACGAGCACAAAACAGCACTAGCGAGAACAATCACTGCACGAGAACAGAACAAGCTAGATCAACGAACAAAATGGCATTGAACTGGCAATGAGTAGCGCTACAAGCAGCCTAGTGGCGGGAATTTGTACTGCACAAGCTCCGCCCACAGCAGAGCTATTCCGGATACTTTTGGGTACCCCCTCGTAAAATGCTACAAATCGCACAAAAGTACGCTGGCATTTTTTAGTAGGAACTCACAATATTCTCTAGCACTGTAAGGGGGTTAACAAGGAACGTTTATTGAAATGGGAATCACATAATGGGTTGTTTAGTGGTAATAATTCTTATTAAAACAACTTTTAGTACTTTATAACAGAAAAATGTATCGAATAACTTATCTTAACTATATATTACCATGAATGCTTGCTTTCCCGTAAAAAAACTCGAATTTTCTAAGCACAGTACAAAAGTAACAACAAAACAACACAGTTGTGTACTATGCTGGTATGAATTCTTACCACATTCGTGTAACTCACGAAGCAGAAGGTTGCTACGCACTAATTTCAAAATGTGGATAGCCTATTTACCAGAGAACATCTATAAAACCATAAAATGCCAATTAGTTTCAACTCCATAGCTTATTCTTTAAAAAACAATTGACATTATTGGCAGTGGTTAGTATACTTACCAAAGACCTATAAAGGGTTCATCGCTGATTTTCGGCGATGAATAAATAAATTAATTAACTAAATTTGTAAATAAAAGTAAGCTAGAATTTAACTGAAATTATAAAAAAAAAATCTGGTGTGAAACACTCACACAACTTTCTCTTGCCAGTGCAAATAATTAACAATAAACCTAACATTAGTAATAAAACATTTAAAATAAACAAAAACTAACCTCAATAAACATAACCTAATTTTAATCATGAGTGAAAGACGCAAAATGAAAATCAACCTCAGTTTGGCTTAGAAATACGGAAAATCACTCTCTCACGCTAAACTAGGCTCTGTAGAGAAAAATGCTCTAAATAAAAGTTGTAGATCTTTTAATTTTCTATAAATTTAATTATTACACTTTTGTCGTAAAATGCATACTAAGGCTGAAATCTTAAAAAAATCAATTTTTCACACATTTTCGTGAGAAAAAAACAGAAAATCGCAAATTACGGCTAAACTAAGCATTATACAAAAAATTGTTTGAAATAAAAGTTGTAGGATTTTAAATTCTCTACAATTTTTATTATATAAAGTTTTGCGCTAAAATGCATATTAAAGCCGTAATCTTAAAAAAACAACGTTTTTACGGAAAACACCCTCACCAAGAATTTCAGCACACATGACGCCTACCCTATCTTTTAGAGAATAAAAAATTGAGTAAATGAGGCGATTTTTAAAAAAATCGTAGGACCAGTTTTTGAGAAAATCGCAAAAAAGTGAAAAATTACACGAATAAACTAACACTTCTGGTTGACCGATTTTGATGAAAATGTTCGTGTCGGGTGCGGTAGTGGTATGTAACTTAAGTTTGAAGTTCGTGCGATGTTCCTTTCTTGAGATATTTTGTATACACACACACACACACACACAGACCAATCGCTAAAAACATGTTTTTTGGGTTCTGGGGGTCTGAAAACGTATAGTCCGGTGAAAACTCGATTTCTAAAAATCGACATGAAAACAATACTTTCCTTCCTATATATTCATATAGGCAAGAGAAAGTAATAAAGATTCTTACTTACTCCATGGATAGCTCTGACAAGACAGTGATGACAACAATGGAAGGCGGAGTGTGTTAATAGCTGGGCAGAGACAATGTTTTCAGGAACGCACGACACTGCTGTCATAAAATACCCCTCTACTCCTTTCTTTCCCATTGTTTGTAACAGTTATTCAGCCCGGTTGTTACACGGGCGTAGCTATAGGGCTGTGTATACGAGGGTCATTCGTAAAGTAAGGTCCGTTTTTACTTTCTCTTGCCTATATGAATATATAGGAAGGAAAGTATTGTTTTCATGTCGATTTTAAGAAATCGAGTTTTCACCGGATCTACACGTTTTCAGACCCCCTGAACCCAAAAAACATATTTTTAGCGATTGGTCTGTGTGTGTGTGTGCGTTTGTGTGTGTGAACAGAATATCTCAAGAACGGAACATCGTACGAACTTCAAATTTGAAACTTAAGTTACATACCACTACCGGACCCGACACGAACATTTTCATCAAAATCGGTCAACCGGAAGTGGTAGTTTATTCGTGTAATTTTTCACTTTTTTGCGATTTTTTTAAAAACTGGTCCTACAATTTTTTTTAAAATCGCCTGGTTTACTCATTTTTTTATGCTCTACAAGATAGGGTAGGCACCATGTTTGCTGAAATTCTCGATGAGGCTGTTTTCACCAAAAGAAATAGTTTTTTTAAGATTACGGCTTTAATATAAATTTTAGCCCAAAAACTTATATAATAAAAGTTGTAGAGAATTTAAAAACCTACAACCTTTGTTTCAAAAATTTTTTTGTATAACGCTTAGTTTAGCAGTAATTAGCAATTTTCCGTTTTTTTTTCTCACGAAAACGTGTGAAAAATCGATTTTTTTAAGATTTCGGCGTTAGTATGCATTTTACGACAAAAGTGTATATAATTAATTTTATAGGAAATTAAAAGATCTACAACTTTTATATAGAGAATTTTTCTCTACAGAGCCTAGTTTAGTGTGAAAGAGTGATTTTCCGTATTTTTAACCCAAACTGAGGTCAATTTTCAATTTGCGTCTTTCACTCATGATTAAAATAAGGTTATGTTTATTGAGGTTAGTTTTTGTTTATTTCTAATGTTTTATTACTAATGTTTGGTATATTGTTAATTATTTACATTGGCAAGAGAAAGTTGTGTGAGTGTTTCACACCAGATTTTTGTATAAAAAATTAACCACAACAGATTAGATCAAAAACCTTGTTTTATTTAATTCCTGACGTCTTAATCTATTTATCTACATAGTTTCCATTTTTTTTTTTAAACATTTGTCATAACGTTCTACAAGCTTTTGAATACCAGTGTCGTAGAACTGTGCCGCCTGCGAATATAACCAGTCATGAACAGCTTCTTTCACCTCGTCATCTGAGTTGAAGCGCTTACCGCCGAGAAACTTCTACTGTTCTACTCACGTTCGAGAATTCCAATGCTAATGACGAAATTGTGAATTGCCGATTTTCATGAATCTTTTCTTCAATGGCTTTGACCAAATCTTCCGTGATCACTGATGGTCGGCCAGATCGCGGTTCATCATGGACATTGTCCCTCCCCTCCTTGAAAGCTCTCACCCACTTGCACACTTTACTGTCACTCATTGCATTAGGGCCATACACTTCACTTATTTGTCGATGAATATCTACTGCACAAACGTTCCTTGCTGTCAAAAAACGAATCACTGACCGTATTTCGCAGTCGGCGGGATGATCAATTGTCTTAAACATCTTAAAGATGCACAGTAAACAGCACACAACAAAGATACTACTGCAAATGGCGTCGTTTCGTACGCAAGGCATGCTGGGAGTCATCGCGCATGTGCATTGCACTGTTCGCTCGCCGTGTGGCTAGTTACCGCGATTCCGACCTTACTTTACGAATGACCCTCGTACATTGACAAACACACTGTCAACTTGTTACACTAACCCACCGGGTTGGTCTAGAGGTAAAGTCGTCGCCAAAATCAGCTGTTTAACAGCTAATTTTTGGCGATGAAGGTTCCTGGTTCAAATCCTAGTGAAGGTAGTTACTTTTATACGGATTTGAACACTAGACACTGGTTACTAATGTATTTTGATGGTTGGGGTTCAATTAACCACGCTCTCTCAGGAATGGTTAGCCTGGGTCTGTACAAGACTACTGTTCATCTACTCGTCATACACATCACCCTCATCTGATTGGGTCGTGGGGTTACTTATTGTTCTTAATTGAACAGATTGCAACGCACACACGTTAGGGATAAAAGAAATATTATTAACCCTTTTAAGGGCATGAACCGAAATATCAGCTCTGTGGATATTATAGTTCCATTTTTCTTTTTCAAATACTAACTTTTTACTTTCTCTTGCCTATATGAATATACAGGGTGTCTCACGAGTAACCCGACAAACTTCTAAGGTTGTTTCCTCTCATCAAAATAATGAAAAAAGTTTATATAAACATGGGTCCGGAAACGCTTCGTTAGCGAGTTACGGCTAGCGAAAGATTTCGCCCTGGGTTCAAATCATACGCCTAAATAAAGTCATCCTAAAGGTCTAGGAACCCAATTTTATGAGTAGATTTGATAGTTTCGTATATATTTCGACCCGAAAAAATTAAATAAAAAAAAAACGTTCCAGAACCATATCTCCAGTAGTTTTTGTAATATCCAATGAAAAACGGACAAATCTGTGCATAAAAATATGTTTTTTTTTAGGTTTGAAGAACAATAACTGTGTTAAATGGCTAATAAATGTGTAAATTTATTTAGCAAAACTTGTAGAGATTGTAATTCTGAAAAGAATGATGTAAAATAGGCCAATAATAAACAAACTCAAAGTTTAAAAAATTTATGTTTAATTAAATCAACACATACGAAAAATAAGACAGAAAATGCAATATCTTTTTAATTAATGTTCTTCGTAAACACAAAACATTTTAGCCTAATTGCTGAATCTTTTATTTTAATATCCATACCTTACAAATGGTGTTCAAAATAATGTCCTTGGTCATTTGTGCACAATCTAGCGCGTTTAATGAAACCACGTGTCCTTTCTGATACAATCTTGGTTGTGCTTAAGTAGTTCACACACGTTTAAAATTTGGTTCAATAATTCTTCTTTGGAATTAACTGGTTCTGTGTATACAAGCTGCTTTAAATGACCCCAAAGGTAATAATCCAAGGGATTTAAATCAGGGGACCTAAGAGGCCAATTTAAATTTGTCCTCCTCGACCAATCCATCTGCTCGGAAAACTTATCTGCAAGTGCTCACTAACATTTTGTGAATAATGTGCCGGTGTGTCATCATGATGGAATATCATTTGATGTCTTCTTTCAAGTGGTACATCTTCAAGTAGAACTGGCAGTTGATTCTCTAAAAAGTTTTTATGCACAAGACCTGTAAGGCAGTTTTCAAAAATAAGTGGGCCAATTAACTGGTCCCCAATTATACCACACCATACATTTATAGAAAATCGAATTTGAAAGTTTGACTCTACAACTGCTTTTGGATTTTCAGTTGACCACCGGAGACTATTTTTCAAATTTCGAATTCCGTATCTTGTAAACAACGATTTGTCTGTGAATAATATACAATTTACATTATTTCAATTTTCGAACACCCATCGACAAAATTGTAATCTTAATGTACTGTCACCTGGATGAAGATTTTGAACTTTTTGTAAATGATGTGGATAAAAGTTGTTTTCTTTCAATGTTCTCCAGACTGTACTACGAGGTATGTTTAATCTATTTGAAAGTCGGCGAGTGCTAAGTTGAGGACTGCGCTGTATCATGTCAGTGATATCTTGTTCGCGTACAAACTGTATTACAGGACGTTCACGCGAACAAGAAACTGTAGGAAAAGATCCATTTGTTTGTAAGTTATTGAAAACTGATGCAAATGTTTTGTGAGTAGATGTTCTTCTATTCGGAAATCGTCTTTCATATTCACGTTTAGCTGCCGGACTTCATTTGAAAATGCGAATGGCATCTTATCGTTAAAAAACACGAATGAAGTACAAATAATACAATAATACTCATACACTGCACAAACCAAAGATGACAGATTAGTTACTGCGACAACTCTATTGTCGGACGGCTGTACAATAACTAGGATTCAATTGTTTTTGCAGGAGTGTTGCCAACTCTCGATTTTCAATACACTAAAATCAATTCAATTGATGCTGTATTTTTAAAATCTTGTTTCTCAACCTACAAAAAAAGTTTTTCTCAAAAACTGGTCCTACGATTTTTTTTGAAATCTCCACGTTTACTAAATGTTTTATGTTTTACAAGATAGGGTCGGCGCCATGTTTGCTGAAATTCTTGGTGAGGCTGTTTTCATGTAAAAAAATTATTTTTCAAGATTGCGGCTTAAATATGCATTTTAGGGCAAAAATGTATATGGCAAAAGTTGTAGAGAATTTAAAATCCTACAACTTTTATTTTAAATATTTATTTGTATAATGCTTAGTTTAGCGGTAATTAGCAATTTTCTGTTTTTTCTCACAAAATTATGTGAAAAATCGATTTTTTTAAGATTTCGGCCTTAGTATGCATTTTACGACAAAAGTGATAATCAAATTTATAGGAAATTAAAAGATCTACAACTTTTATTTAGAGCATTTTTCTCTACAGAGCCTAGTTTAGCGTGAAAGAGTGATTTTCCGTATTTTTAAGCCAAACTGATTTCGATTTTCATTTTGCGTGTTGCACACATGATTAAAATAAGGTTATATTTATTGAGGTTAGTTTTTTGTTTATTTCTAATAATGTTTTATTACTAATGTTAGGTTATATTGTTAATTATTTGCATTGGCAAGAGAAAGTTGTGTGAGTGTTTCACATTAGATTTTTATATTTATATAATTTTCAACTTTAATATTAAATGTGATACAAGGTTTAATTTTTTCGGTTAATTTTTGTGTATTGGTTTTGCAGATCAGAGTGATCGATACTGTCAAGTATAGGAAAATACATGAAGAAGTGATGAAGAAATTGGATAAATTAGAAAATGAATTCTTGCCGCAAGTAATGGTTGATAATACGGAAATAATTTACGACGTGCTTAGGTTTCTTGAACCGCAGGCCAAAGATTTGATTATTGCCAATACTGGACAGGTAACATTAACTTAAGTTTTATGGAATACATCCATTAGTTATCTATTAATTGTCTGCCGGCCGCATTGGCGTAGTTGGTAACGTGCTCGCCTCTCATCATGCGGTCTTGGGTTCGAATCCCATTCAGGCATAGCATATTTTCATACGTTACAAAATATCATTTCATCCTTCATCGTCTGCATTAGCAGTAATTGCAGAACAGTCGGACGTTAACATATTCAGCGCCATGGACGCATACGTGGCGCCCAGCAGTACCTCATCTGCTGCGCCGAGAGCGCCACGTGTGCGTCCCACACAGTATTATTTTTCTAATGTTCTTACGTCATCGGTTTTTCAGTTGTGCTCTTTATATTTTAGTGGCGTGTTAATTGAACAATCGTAAACGTGTATCGGTTCGTGGTTTCAGTTTTTTTGTTTTAATAAGTGTTTATAATGGCTGATGACATTGTAAGTGTTTGTAATGTTTATGATGACTATAACCAATCATTATTACATCATCAATTTTATTTTTTATGTAACTTACTCCTTATTTTTGTAAACAGAAAATATTTATAGTGTACTACTACAATATTGTTCTTAATTTTCCTAATAAACACAAAACAAATAAAACATTCTTTGTTTATTAGTCAAACCCCTTGTACCACTATACTAGGGTACAATTTTAATTGAACAAGCGGATTTTGTGCAGTAAAATGTTAACAATTTATGAATCATATCCGGTGCCGTTCCTGCTTACTGCTGTCGAAACAATCGTATTTACAGAAAAATGTTTCACAAGATGTCGTTGTAAGGTAATAAATCCTCTTTGTCGGTTTTACCAAGGATCTTTTGTTATGCAACTAACAGTTTTGTCGAATATTAGACTAATAATACAAAACATTTTTGATTAATACGTAAACAATAAAACAGTAACGAAACTGAAAATGCATCCGCTAGTTGTGTATAAAAACAAAAAACAAAGCGGACGCCACATGTGCGTCCAGCGGCCCCTCAGTCGGATAATTCAATCGCAGGGCCACTGGCGTCTTTATTTTATTTGCTGTAAAATTGGACAATATAATCCCTACTAAGGATAAATATCATTTTTATACATTATTTAAACTAATTATTTAAAAAAAAGTATGTTGGGCTTACAAAGTCTTCTAGTCATTTCTACGTGGTGTTAAAATAAAGAAATTGATTGTCAATAATTTCCGAAGAAAAAAATTAGACGTTGGAGTACTTTTTTTTTTTTTTTGGTTTAACGTCCAACTGTTCTGCAATTACTGCTAATGCAGACGGTGAAGGATAAAATGATTTTTTGTAACGTATGAAAAAATGCCGTGCCTGAATGGGATTCGAACCCAAGACCGCATGATGAGAGGCGAGCACGTTACCAACTACGCCAATGCGGCCGGCACATTGGAGTACAAGTTGCTGGCTGGTTATAAGTCATTTATTGTCCCATCTCTTTACAAAAATCATTACAGTACAAATTAATTTCCTTAGTGTTATAACTTAAAAGTCTAAAGCTATTTATATTTACTCGTGATGGGAAAGTTAATCTAGTCAACTATGGTTTCCCGTGTTGAAACGTACGTACATCAATTTAGTGCTTCTTTGTTTATTTCTATTACTGCTACTATTACGTAATCTATTAGTCTGTTAGTAATATAAATACAGGGTGGGTAAAAAGTGAGAACGGCTTAATATTGTTACAACTTGTTATAGTAAAGTGAAATCGTAAACGTTAATTAAATTAATTCACATATATTTATTCAACAAAATTATTTGACAAAAAAAATCTAACCAATAAAAATGACAACAATGAAAATAATGAGTTCATGAAAATAAGTTATTAAACATTTAAAACAACGCAATTCATACAATTTATAAACAATAAAATAAAATAAACGATTTCCCTTACCAAATAAATCATTAAATAAATAAATCATGCAGTCCTGGGTTCGAATCCCATTCAGGCACGGCATATTTTCATACGTTACAAAAAATCATTTCATCCTACATCGCATAAAGTTCCACCCCAACATCGTCGCTAATGACCGTTGCAGTTGATGCGACGTTAAATAAATGAATTAAAAAAAAAAGTCATTAAATACAATTACAATGTCTTATGACAAAATAACAACTTCACCTTAACGAAGAATCCTGTACAATTAATTTAGGCCACTAACACACCGTCATTCAAACCGCGGCGGTGTCCAACAATCAAAATGCTTCGTTTTTATATTTAATCGATCAGCTGTTGATGAACAGCTGATTTTATGTTCCGCCAAATGTATCGTTTTTATAATTCATCAGTCAGCTGTTTATGAACAGCTGATTTCATTTTCTGCCGCTTCATTATAACAATATTTTGAATGTTCGGGAAATTTCAAGATATATGTAAATGTAAACTTCTCTTCAATGAAAAATACTATTTTATAATGAATCAAAAACATTTTGTCCGCTATTTTGAATATACCGGGTTGGTCTAGAGGTAAAGTCGTCGCCAAAATCAGCTGATTTTCAGAGACGAAGGTTCCTGGTTCAAATGCTAGTAAAGGTAGTTACTTTTATACGGATTAGAATGCTAGACAGTGGTTACTGGTGTACTTTTGTGGTTGGGGTTTAATTAACCATACTCTCTCGGGAATGGTCGGCCTGGGTCTGTACAAGACTACACCTCATTTACACGTCATACACATCATCCTCATCTCATTGGGTCATGGGGTTGCGTATTGTTCTAAATTGAACAGATTGCAAAGTACACAAATTACGAATAATAAAAAAAAAAATTTTGAATATCACTGTTTTTTTTTAATGGGGAGGTGACACATGACTTTAACGCAAAATTTCAAGACATTTTGAATGGTGAAAACTACATATCGATATCTCATACAGTTTGGAAGATATTCGCCTTTCTTTAAATTTCGGCAACACCTAATTAAATATCATGTGTAATTACTTAGAATTTATGAAAAGTCAGAGAATGGCTTTATATTTTAAATGTTTGGGAAATTTCAAGATGTATGCAAATGTGAACTTCTTTTGAATACAAAATACTATTATATAACAAATCAAAAAATTTTTTTCTGCCAGTTTGAATGTAACTTAATCTTCTTAAATGGGAAGGTGGTCATGCGACACATGATTTCAATGCAAAATTTCAAGACAATTTGAATGGCGAAAAATGCTCATCGATATCTCATACGGTTTCTTCTGACGCATTTCTTTACATTTCAGCTACACCTAATTGAATCTCATGTATAATAACTTATCATGATTTAATATTTATTTTAAAATTATTCATGTGTATTTTTTAACCTGATAACATTTATTACATAAGTTATTTTGTGTTACATAATTTACTTTATTACTTTCAACAAAAACGTGCTACTCAGTAAATGTTAATGTTCAATACAAATTATCAAACGATGCCAAAATAAGTATAAAGAAAATGGCACTATAAAAATGTTAACAAATTTAATTTGTAATAATAATAATTATTATTATTATTTGTTATTTTTAGTGACTTTTTGTCACTAGCACATAAATATCAATTTCTTATTGGTCACATGATTGATTGGTTATGTGACGGGTCGGTCACATAACCAGTCAATCATGTGACAAAATAATCTTGTGATCGACCAGTCATGTGACTGGTTGATCATGAGATGATGATGGGATTCAAATGCTGGTTGTAAGGTAAGGTACGATAGTGCCTTAATATTAGTGGAAATTATGTAGAAAAGTAGATGAAGGTACAGTATTCAGACGAACTAAAGTCCCCTAGCCGTGGGAGTGAGAGAATGAATGCATAACGCTCTCACTCGCACAAGCCATACGCGCCGTTCCAATAACATTGTCGTATAATTTTACTCATTGTCGTGAGCAAGCGTTTATGCATGCAGTAATAAACTAACAAGCAAGATAACGACTGTAGTATGTTTTCAGATCTGGGTTATAACGGTAAATACCTTTGAGCGCATGCGTAGTTATGCCACATATCTCCCTCTCACTCGCTCAGCTATGGGACATTAGTTTGTCTGATACCTATGCATGCTTTCATTAAAAATAAAATAATTAAGAAAAGTAAAACTTGTTTTTAAAAAATTCAAAACAGTACTTTAAAAAGTGTGCCTCTTATGTAGAAGTTACTTAGTCACTGTAAGTATGTGTGTTTATTACTGGTTTGCAGGTTCCAGTACAGTTTGAATTTATTAAAAAGTTGGATGATACCAGTTATTGTAAGGATTGGCTTCACATTGAACCGTACATGGGATTTATCATGCCAGGTAACATAAATGTTCACATGTTCATCACATTTTCATATTTACTGGTGTTGTGTATAATATGTGTTCTAATCACATATCTGTATATATACTAATGTTTTGCTTTCCCATGCATGTATAAAAGAAACCCTCATCCACCTTTTACTGTCTCTCATACTCTTTCTCCCCACAAACACCCTCGCGGTTCACACCGCCTCCGGTATTGGAGGCAGTATTAGGTGGTTTTTACTTTCTCTTGCCTATATGAATATATAGGAAGGAAAGTATTGTTTTCATGTCGATCACAACAAATACACTCTTCACCGGATCTACACGTAAACAGACCCCCTCAACCCACTCAACAACATGTTTTTAGCAATTGGGCTGTGGGTGTATGTGTGTGTGCGCGCGCGCGCGTGTGTGTGACACGAACATTTTCATCAAAATCGGTCAACTGGAAGTAGTAGTTTATTCGTGTAATTTTCACCTTTTTTGCAATTTTCTCAAAAACTGGTCCTACGATTTTTTTAAAAATTGCCTGGTTTACTAAATTTTTTATGCTCTACAAGATAGGGTAGGCGCCATGTTTGCTGAAATTCTTGGTGAGGCTGTTTTCACATAAAAAATTGTTTTTTAAGATTGCGGCTTTAATATGCATTTCAGGGCAAAAATGTATATGGAAAAAGTTGTAGAGAATTTAAAATCCTACAACTTTTATTTCAAACATTTATTTGTATAATGCTTAGTTTAGCGGTAATTAGCGATTTTCTGTTTTTTTCTCACAAAAATCTATTTTTTAAGGTTTCAGCCTTAGTATGCATTTTATGACAAAAGTGTATATAATCAAATTGGTAGGAAATTAAAAGATCTACAACTTTTATTTAAATTATTTTTCTCTACAGACCCTAGTTTAGCATGAAAGAGTGATTTTCCGTATTTCTAAGCCAAACTGAGGTCGATTTTCATTTTCCGTCTTTCACTCATGATTAAAATTAGGTTATGTTTATTGAGGTTAGTTTTTTTTTGTTTATTTCTAATGTTAGGTTATATTGGTCATCATTTGCATTGGCTAGAGAAAGTTGTGTGAGTATTTCACACCAGATATTTTGCTTTCCAACTGACTCTCCTTACCTTCACTTCACCAGCAATTGCTCCTTGAGGCAGCGGTAAACGGTGTTCGCTATGTCAGCGACTGCTCCAATCCGTTAAGTAGAGGTGTAGACGTACTCGCCTCACCAGCGGTCGTTTCTTCTTCCAAGGCAGCAGTGAAAGGTGTACGCCACGTCGGCGACCACTCCTGACTTCAGGCAGCGATAGAGATGGTATACTGTTCGCCAATTACAGCGGCATGTCGGGAGGGTAGCGAGACAGAGAGAGAATGTGTTGCGTCCGCCGTTCCCCTCAACTCATTTCGATCAGTGCACGGTGTTCAAGCACAATAGTGACAATACGCGGTACGGTAGGGCACTCTGCCGGCTAGTTTCGTTCACTACACTCTAACAAGCTCATTTTTCATTAAAAAATTCTGAAAAAATTACTTTCGCTTTCTAATGAATCGTATTTTATTACACTATAAATGTTATTATTATACTCTGATATTTAGATTAGATACGTCGTACAAAGTTAGACGTTTAAATCTCATCGCATTTTTTGCGTATCACGTAGGCTAATATAACTTCTTTTCCAGGATTACATAATATGCGTTTTATTATTTTGTTATAAAATATAAAATTTTATCTGTAATTTGATATATGTTGGGCAGAAACAGAAATAATAAACGAGCTTGAAAAATCACTTTTTGAAGGGAAGTCAAAGATAAATCATCGTGTCTGGTGTCTCCTTCGTGTTAGTATTCCAAGAAGCTGAATCAATTTTAATAGTTGTGAATTTTATACCAAACATACGTCGAATTTTAGAAATCAACTACATACGCACAATATCAGTTGTATGAAATTTTAACAAAAAGAACCGCATAGTAAATATAACAGAATGAGGTTATGACGTACCTCTCTTTTAGGCCTGTCAAAACTTATGGTAGGTACATCATTTAGAAAAAAACTTATTGCGTATTTCCCTAAAATGAATCGCAGACATTTTCCCCGTATTTTGTGCTCGCGCAACTCATTTCGACGGCGTGCGGCTTTCGAGAACGACACAAATGTCAAAACGATTACTGCATGAACACAACACAACGAGTAATGAGTACTACTTTAGAGGCAGCCTGTATCAGGCTACGACGCTGTGGTGGGGGAGCTACTTACTGCGCATGTGCGTACCGCATGCCACCGTAGTTGGTTATATTTATACTTGTCTAGCCAGCGGCTTCTCCTCTCCGAGACAGCAGCAAAGGTTGTCTTCAGTTCCTTCCCCGACCCCTTCAAAAAGCAGCTACACCGCCGGATGCCCTGCTGCTCCGGTCATACAACCGATGAGAGCTGCAGCCAGTGTAACAAGTTGATAGTCCGTTTGTCATTGTATACACAAGCCTTAACCCTTTATGTGTCTGGGGTAGGTATACTTACGAGTGGCAATAAGGTCGTTTTTTTAAGAATTAACTTGCAGTTGAACCCTATTGGCATTTTATGGTTTTATAGATGTTCTCTGGTAAGTAGGTTAACCACATATTAAAATTAGCGTGCAGCGACCATTTGCTTTGTGAGTTACACGAATGTGGTAAGAATTCATACCAGCGTACGCTACCATGTTGTTTTGTTGTTACTTTTGTACAGTGCTTAGAAAACTCCAGTTTTTTAGGGGAAAGCAAGCATTCATGCTATATAAAGTTAAGATAAGTTATTCGACACATTTTTTTGTTATATAGGGCTACAAGTTGTTTTAAGAAGCATTCTTACCACTAAATATTATGCGATTCCCATTTCAAAACATTCCTTGGGTAAGTATACTTACCAGGGCTTAACACAAAAAAAGAAATATTTTACTGTTCTGGCACTAGAAATACATTATTCAAGTCCCTATAAAACAAAATTTAACATTTTACAACAAGTATATTTTTCCCCGTAGTACTGCCCGATAAAGGGTTAATTGAATCCGAGTAATTAAAAATTTTTTACCCGCCCCATTACATTACATTACATTACAACCAGGGCGTTCAGGCTTCTGCAGCCCCTCCTCACCGCGACCTAAAAGATCTTTTGTGATTGCCCCTATTCCTTATTTATGCAAGACCCACACTTTAAGTAAAGCGCAGGGTCTGCCTAGGATCTAGTGCACTTACCTGAGAAGGTGTTTACACATCCTTACCCATCAGCGCTCTTCTTTTGCAGCCAACCACTTAGCAGCTGCATAAAAATATAAATGTGCGACCCCCTGAGGCGCCTCTCAATACGCCTCTCCGCACAGCCCTTAATGGCCAATAATTCAACTAGGAAGATGGTTATGTTACACCCAAGGGCCAGGGAAATCTTTCCCCCGGCCCCCCAGGCTCCCAATCCCGCTCTTCCGCTCATCACTGAGCCGTCAGTATACCAGACGGTAGCCCCTTCCGGTATCACTGGCTGTCCCTCCGCCCACTCCTGACGATCAAACCTTTCCACCCTCAGTGTGTCAGAGAAGTTGTATGCTCTGTACATACGGTCCCGAGGACCACCTTCCACACCCATCCCCTCAATCACTTTGAAGATCTCGGTGTGGCCCATCTCCCCTGATGGGACCCCAATCTTGCCCTCCAGCCTCAAGGCAGTTCTTATCGCCTCCTTCTTCACTTGAATATGAATAGGAGGCAAATCAAACATCGCCTCCATAGCAGCCGTTGGACTAGTGCACACTGCACCAGATCTGCGCCGTCCTCAGATCTGTTCTTGGCCACCGTACAAAAGCTACGTACGTGACCATTGGCAAAATGATGCTCACATAAGCCCATTTTACCATACGAGGCCTAAGCCCCCAAGTCCTCCCAAACAGACTCTTACATATCCATAAGGCCTTTGTAGCCCTCTCAACAGTCCTGGACATGTGGCCTTTCCAAGTTAGGCCACTATCCAGGACAACCCCCAGATACTTTACCTCAGGGGAGCAGTTTAAATCCACTCCTTCCAGAGTCAAAGCATCCAGAGCAATCTTCCTTTTCCTAGTAAAAGGAACAACAACCACTTTTTCCGCTCCCGGATAGTTGTCGTATCAGCTAGGGAAATAATCAGTCCGCCCCTGCATAGCCTCGTGTACAGGGGTAAGGCAAAATTACTGTAGGAGTGAGCCAAGTATCCTACAGGCACTGTTATAGTCACTGATTAAATGCCCCAGTGCCATCCACCCTTCGGCACGGTAAACGCCTGACACCACTGGGTTGGGCAAAAGCTACAGTAGGAGAAGTTGCCTCTAGCACGGATAGAAAAAGTGCTAGATGCCAGGGACAAGGATCAGGATAGACAGACAGAAGCCCAGCATCTCAGCTCACCTCGGCGGGACCAGAGCATGGCTGAAAAGTAACCATAGGATGCCGAGGAGTTTCCAGAGGCACGGGCACGAAAAACTGCTACAGAAAGTAAGGGAGCAGGTGTGCTCTCTTGGACGTGATGCTACGGCACATGCAAGCCAGCCGAACACTGACTTACTTCGCCTCCGTACCCGCCCCATTATTATTATTATTATTATTACCATAAGGGCGTTCAGGCCAAAACAGCCTCTCCTCACCGCGACCTAAAAGATCTTTTGTGATTGCCCCCATCCCTTATTTAGGCCAGACCCACACTTTCAATAAAGCGCAGGATCTGCCTGGGATCTAGTGCACTTACCTGGGAGGGTGTCAACACATCCTCACCCATCAGCGCTCTTCTTTTGCAGCCAACCACTTCGCAGCTGCATAAAATATGCTCAGCCTTCTCTTCTGCCTCATGACAGAATCTACATAGGCTGTCTCCAGCAATTCCTATCTTGGATAGATGATACCCAAGATTACAGTGACCAGTCATCAGGCCCACTACCCTCCTCAAGTCCTGCCTTCCTAGTCTATTATATATTCCAGCCTTCTTGCTGGAATAGGCAATAAATTTCTTTGCCTGTACACAGCCTGGCACCTTCTTCCAATAGGAGGTTTTAGCCTCCTCTACCCAGGCCCTAACTATACTTCTATAGTAGCCCTCCCCAATTCCACAGAATGGCTCTGGGCCTATGAAGTGAGAGGCTGCACCCTTCTTAGCTAAGGCATCCGCTCTCTCGTTTCCAGACACTCCCTGGTGCCCCGGCACCCAACGCAGCGTCACAACGTTACGCCTTGCCACGGCATTCAAAACTTCCCGACAGTCGTAGGCCAACCTCGACTCAAAAGTACAAGAACTCAGAGCCTTGATGGCCGCCTGACTATCGGAAAGTATAAAAATGTGCGACCCCTTGAGGCGCCTCTCAATGCACCTCTCCGCACAGACCTTTATGGCCAATATTTCTGCTTGGAAGATGGTTACGGTACATCCAAGGGCCATGGAAATCTTCCCACCAGCCCCCCAGACCCCCAATCCCGCTCTTCCGCTCATCACTGAGCCGTCAGTATACCAAACGGTACCTCCTTCCGGTATACCTGGTTGTTCCTCCGCCCACTCCTGCCGATCGAAAATTTCCACCTTCAGAGTGTCGGAGAAGTCGTATGTTTTGTTCATACGGTCCCGAGGACCACCCACCACACCCATCCCCTCAATCACTTTGAAGATCCTGGTGTGGCCCATCTCCTTTGATGGGACCCCTATCTTGCCCTCAAGCCTCAAGGCAGTTCTTATCGCCTCTTTCTTCACTTGAATGTGAAGAGGAGGCAAATCAAGCATCGCCTCCATCGCAGCCGTCGGGCAGGTGCCCATAGCACCACATATCCCCAGGCAGGCCAGTCTCTGTAGCTTCTTCAGCCGATCCTGCGCCGTCCTCAGATTAGTTCTTGGCCACCATACAAACGCTGCATATGTGACCATTGGCAAAATGATGCTCACATAAGCCCATTTTACCATATGAGGCCTAAGCCCCCAAGTCCTTCCAAACAGACTCTTGCATATCCATAAGGCCTTTGTAGCCTTCTCTATAGTTCTGGACATATGGCCCTTCCAAGACAGGCCTTTGTCCAGGACAACCCCCAGGTACTTCACCTCTGGGGAGTAGTTAATCTCCGCTCCTTCCAGAGTCAAAGCACCCAGAGTCATTGTCCTCTTTCTGGTAAACGGAACAACAACCACTTTTCCCGGGTTAATACGCAGTCCCTCCCGTCCACACCATGTGTGGACAAGGTTAAGGGCAACCTGCATACGCTCCCGGATGGTCGTCGCATGCTTACCTCTGACCAGGATCACCAGGTCATCAGCATAGCTGACCACCTCAAATCCTTCCTCCGTCAGCTGAATGAGCAGCTCATCAATGACCAGTGACCACAGGAGGGGTGATAGCACCCCACCCTGCGGACAGCCCTTTCTAGCCCTACCAGTCACCGACTTGCCCCCCAGGCGAGTCCTTATTTCTCTATCCCTAAGAACAGACCCGACCCATCTAATCACACTAGATTGGATACCCTTCCTTCTTGCAGCCCTCTCAATCGACATGAACAGGGTGTTGTTAAACGCCCCTTCCACATCTAAGAAGGCACACAGGGCAATTTCTTGATCCCTCAAGCTCCCCTCAATCCGTGTTACCACATCATGAAGGGCCGTAATGGTAGACTTCCCAGTCTGGTAGGCATGCTGACACCCATGCAGGGGCCTTTCCTGTAGGGCCCCACCCCTGATGTGTCTGTCTACCACCTTCTCCATCACTTTGAGCACAAAGGAGGTCAGGCTGATAGGTCTATATGACTTAGGCTCTATTGGGGGTTTCCCAGCCTTCGGTATAAAGACCACCTCAGTCTCCCTCCAGCTCCTAGGTACATATCCAAGTGCACAACTGGCCCTAAAGATATGTAGCAAATTCTTAATTAGCTTGTTGCCCCCATTTTGCAACATAGCAGGGAAAATCCCATCAGGGGCAGCCGATTTGTATGGTCTAAACATACTTACAGCCCACTTGACCTTGGCAAACGTAAAGACCTCACAGGCCTCCCTTCTCGCCAAGGCCAGCTCCCTTCCACGACCGCCCCAATTCTCCCTCTCCTCCTCATCAGGGCGGTCCACTAGCGAGCCGGGAAAGTGTGTCTCTAACAACACCTCCACCGTTTGTTCCATACTTTCAGTCAGGGTTCCATCTTCCCTCCTTAACTGTCCGATTGGATTTGAGTGGTCTTTGCTCAGAACCTTCCGAAGTCGCGCAACAGCAGGGGTTTCATTCACCACCTCGCAGAACGACCTCCAGGCTCTTCTCTTGGACCTCCTCAACTCTTTATTATAGTCGGTTAGAGCCACTTTGTATTCTCCCCACTCCCCATTATACTTGGCTCTATTAAACAGTTTCCTAGTCCTGGATTTCAACTTCTCCAGCCGACTATTCCACCATGGCACCCTTCTTACCATATTTCGTCTTTTCTCAGGGCAGTTATCACAGAAGGCCCTGTTAAGACGCTCTCTTACATTGTCTGCCACCCTTTCTAGTTCTATTACCGACCTAGGGGTGCCACAGACGTCCTCCATTTCAGACTGCACCTGTTCTTTAAAGCCCTCCCAGTCTGTCAACTTCGGTACCCTTCTACTCTCACTCCTTCCGACCCCCAGGCACATAGCAAAATCCACATACCTGTGGTCAGAAAGAGATGCCTTCTCAGAGACTCTCCATTCTCTGATTACATACCTCGTGAGCTCGCTAGTTATAGTGAGGTCCAAGACCTCCCTCCTCCTAGCAGTCACAAAGGTAGGCTCATTACCTATATTACTCAAATATAAATCATTACTAATTAAATATTCAAGTAGGTACTCACCTCTCCTGTTGGTGTTGGTAGATCCCCAAACGGTATGGTGTGCGTTTGAGTCACATCCAACCACCAACTCCTGGCCTCGTCTCCGGCAGCCTTCCACCAGCCGACGAAACTCCGCAGGGGGCATCTCGTCGCAATCCCCCGGGAAGTAGGCGGAGGCCACAACAGCCTCTTCCCTCCTACTCCCCCTCTGCAACTCCACAGAGATTGCTACAAGGTCCCTAGTGACACACAAAGGGAAACACTTTAAGTCATTTCTGATCACTATACATGATCTAGGGTTGGATATACTACTATCATATATCAACTTACCATTTATGGAGGAGAGTCCGCAGATCCGTCCACCTCTACTCCATGGTTCCTGGACTAGCACCATATCCAGCGACTCCCTACAGAACCTTTCACCCAGCGCCGCTGACGCTGCCTTGGAGTGGTGAAGGTTCACCTGGACGACGTTGTTCTTCAGTGTCGTCTGTGTTTCCCGTGGTCCTTCTTATCCTGCTTCTGCAGGAATTTTGGCCCACGAGCTTTTCCTCCTGGATGGAGCACCTGCCGCCCCGTCCTCGACGAACCGGCAACGGGACTGACATCCCTCCTTCCTCCACCAGATTTCTTTGAAGGACCCTTTCCTCCCTTCTTGGGGTCTCTCCTCTGCGGTGGACTACCCCCCGCCCGAGGAGACTCCCCCTTCTTCTCAGGTCCTTCCACCTCCGCTTGAGATGGACTTGCCACCACCAGATTCGGACACCCCTCCTCCACTGGCGGCTCCTCCATCTCCACTCCTTCCATCGAAGCCGGGGCCTCCTCCCTAGCCCCTCCTTCCTTTACTGATGCTTTCTTGGGGACATCAGGACCCTTCCTCACCTCCGTCCCTTGCCCCCCCACCACATCAGTAGTCGCTCCTTCCTCACTTCTTGGTCCCTTCAACCTCAGCCGTATCTGACCGAACTTAAAGTCAACCTCCGGATTTCTCCGAAGCCTGACCGCCGACCGGTCGTCCACAGCCAAGGTCAACTGGACCATGAGGTTATTCTCTAGCCTCTGCATCACTCTCCACTGGTCCACCAGCAGATCATGGTTTTGAACAGCAACCATCTTGAGGATCTCCTCCGATTTATCCTCCTTGCTGTTAGGGAAGTACCCTACCACAACCACAGGCCGGGGAAGGTCCTTCTCCCCCACCACCTTGAGCCTAGCCCCCTTCCATGGTTGCAGAGCACCCCCTATCTTCCTGACCCAATCCGCAGTCCCTTCGTCCTTGCAGGTCAGGACCAGGTATCCCGGTTTGAATGTGGAGCCCACGAATTTCGGGGAAATCTCCCCCTCAACCTCGAGTCCCCTCACCCTCTCCAGGATCGCCTTCTCTGTGGCCTTCAGTTGCTCCCTGGACAGAAGCACCTCCGGGTAGCCGACCGCCAGGATACCAACCCTGGAACCCGCGACCACCCGGCTGTACTCCATACCAGGACCAGCCACCTCTTTCTCTCCCGTTGGAGGACCTTTTGCCCTCTTCTTGGGGGGATCTCTCACCCGAGTCGGCTCAGGAGTCGACCCATCCGACCTCTGCCTCTTAAGGGGTTTTTCACCCCCCTTCGGAGACAAAGGCCGAACGGCCTCCTCCCTCGCTTCCTCGTATGGAACACCCTTTACTAGGAGCCATCGTAGTCGCTTCTTAGCCGCCCCACTCAGCCTAGTAACATTTTTACCCACCTCCTTGGGTAACTTCGAAGTTTCTCCCTCATCCTTAGGGAGCTCCACCTCTTCCTTTGACGTCGCCTTCGGAGAACCCAGGCGCTCAGATGTTTCCACCCTCGCCTGCTGTTCCCCTAGGTCGTCGATGACCATGGGACTTTCATTCCCATCACCTTCTTCTGGCCCCCCCATTTCTGGTTGGGCCTCCATTTGGGGACGTTCATCCCCCTGTTCTTTTGAATATATTTTTTTTGAATTCGGTTCCATATGCGGTCCCACGAGAAGCTAGGGAAATATTCGGTCCACCCCTGCAGAGCCCCGCATGCAGGGGTAAGGCACAATTACTGTAGGAGTTAGCCAGGTATCCTACAGGCACCGTTAAAGACACTGACTAAAGCCCCAGTGCCATCCACCCTTCGGCACGGTAAACGCATAACACCACTGGGTTGGGCAAAGCTACAGTAGGAGAAGTTGCCTCTAGCACGGATAGAAAAAGTGCTAGATGCCACGGACAAGGATAGGGAAGGACAGACTGAAGCCCAGCATCTCAGCTCACCTCGGCGAGACCAATGCTTGGCTGATGAGTAGCCATAATAAGGCCGAGGAGTTTCCAGAGGCACGGGCACGAAAAACTGCTACAACAAGTAAGGGAGCAGGTGTGCGCTCTTGGACGTGATGCTACGGCACATGCAAGCCAGCCGATCACTGACTTACTTCGCCTCCGTACCCGCCCCATAGAATTGTAACTTCTTTGAGTGGAATAGTAATGTTGTACCGGGTGACACAGAATAACGGGAATTTTTGAAACGTGTAGTGGCAGCCGTGAGAAGGTGGCAGCACTGCGGGACAACAACAATGAGGAAGCAAACAAACCGCCATTACAGTAGCCATGGATCAGTGGAACGGGCAACAGCGTGCTTTAGCCATAAAAATGTTTTATAAAAACGGTGATAGTTTGAAAGCTGCGCAGAGTGAGTTCCGACGTTTTTACAACTTAGGACGTCATGATGTCGTTCCGTCAAAACATGCCATAAGAAGTTGGATTATTAACTTTGAAGAGAGTGGATCAGCTTTAACCCTTTCTTACCCAGTGCGGTGGCATACAAGTCACATTGGAGTGACATAAAACAGACATAAAAACTTTAATTGTTAGTGACTACTTTTGATTAAAGAGCGCTGGATGTGAAGTGTAATAATTTTCTGTACCGTAGCCACGAATCGAACCTGAGACCTACGCTTTGCAGTGTAAGATGCTGACCACTATGCCACGGACGCAACCATTACTTTCTCTTTAAAGTTAATTTTAGTTTTAAATACTCGTGTTCATTTACTAAAATAAAGTAGCGTTTCTTCGAATATGTTGAATGTACATACGAGTATATTTTTCAGGCTGTAAATAGTGACTTTGTCCATTTTACCAATATTTCTGAATTGTATCATTTTTTAAGTCCTTAATAATGCTTTGATATTAAAATCATATTTAGTTTTCTTGCTACAAATCTAAGCAAGAGAATATTGTTTAGGAAGCCTGCACATGATTTTACTTATTTATATTGCTGGGAACTTTGATACCATCAAGCCCAATGTAATGTATGTGTCACACTTTTTATCACGCCATCAAAAAGGCTGAAGGTCTAAAAGTGATTTTATTTCACTTAAATGTCAGTAAAGTGTATGAAACAATGTACACATATTTGTTTGTGCATAGTTAAAACATTCGGGATTGAAACAGTTAAAGAAGAAATTAACAGGACGGCCAAGAAGTGCTCGTACTGCACAAAACATTGAAGTTGTATGCTGGTCTGTCTTGAGAAGTCCACACCGTTCGATTCATAAACAAGCAGCTGCGGTTGTAATGTCACGTGAGAGTGTTCGCAGAATTCTTCGTTTAGACTTGAAATTTTGTCCCTACTAGCTGCAGATAGTGCAACAGCTGAAGGTAAACGATTACCAGATTACAATTCTGCCAACAAATGATAACACACTTAAACAATGACGATGAATTTCTAAGAAAGTTGTGGATGTGAGATGACGCCCACTTTCATCTCACAGGATATGTTAGCAAACAAAACTACCGATACTGGGCAGACACAAATCCAAATTAAGTTCATGAGCGCCCTTTACATCCTAATAAAGTCACAGTATGGTGTGCTGTTTCATTACATGGGATCATCAGACCTTATTCTTTTGAGGATGAACAGGGGATCACAGTAACTGTCAATGCGGATCGTTACATGGAAATGTTACAACGTTTCGTTACACCTGAGTTGAACAATTTTCCACACGTTCAAGAAGGCTGGTTTCAACAGGATGGTGTGACATCACACCCTGCACGGCAGTCAATGGAAGCTGTGCGAGTATTGTTTGGTAATCGTGTCATCTCAAGATTCGGTAACGTTTCCTGGCTCCCTAGATCGCCAGATTTTTCCGCTTGCAATTTTTTTTTTTGTAGAGCTATCTCAAATCAAAAGTGTTCACAACTCAACCAAGAACTGTGGATGAGTTAAAAGAGAGAATTTGGGATGAAATTCACAGTATCCCAATTGAGTTGTTGCACAGATCAATGAGGAATCTCCAATGCAGATTTCAAGAATGTATTCGTACAGAAGGACGCCATCTAAAGGATGTACGTTTTTTTAAATGTTGAATTCCATTAATGTTTCTTAAATGGCAAGTTTTGATGTTTTTATTATTATTATAAATAAAATTATTTTCTTCCATCACTCTTGGTTTTTTGAATTTCTTGAAAATTCCCGTTATTCTGTGTCACCTAGTATAATACTGCCCGTTCCATCGACAGGATCAAAGGCCGAATAAACAAACAAATAAATATATTGATATTATTACACAACGATTGTTTATTTACGCAACACATGGAATAATCTTTGTATTTTATTGTTGTTGATCTTGTAGAAATTAAGATAAAATTATTGCGTAGTAAATTGTGCTTTTATAATACGTGTATTTATTTAATTCCGGTTGGATTTCGTTTTTGGTTTGCTCAGTGAAAGCAGCAGAGACTGTTTTCTCTTTCTGCGTGCGAATTTGTAAAGGATGTTCGGTTTTTGTTTTCCAGGTGAGAAATGCGATGTGAAACTTGAAGTTTACGTCGATAAAAAATCGGCGTGCAAATTGAATTCGGGTCAAGATAAATTGTATGATATTCTCGTGTTGCATCTGGATGGTGGTAAAGATATATTCATCACTGTCACTGGTATGTATTCTCTTCTCTTATCTGTTCAAACAAAGAACTACAGCTAAACCTTGTTTATCTATTTATAGCCTATCAATCTATCTATCTTAACAGCTTATCTATTTTACAGTCCATCTATTATACATATTATACCGGGTGATTCAAAACTACACGGCAATCTCTTGGGATCTCATTTTATAGCTAAAAAAAAGAAAAAAAGTTCATATAAACATATGCCTGAAAACGCTTAGTTAGCAAGTTACGGCTAGCGAAAAAATTCACCTAGAACTCTGTACCCTCGGTGAAGTAAGGCTGTATAAACATGTTAAAGGTAGTTACAAAGATACAAATACGACTGTTTCTTATGATTTTTAATCTGAAAAATTGAATAAAATTTGTTACAGAGCTGTAAATGAAATACTTTCAGAGATATCTTAAATAAAATACAAGAATTGGTGCAAAGAAATAACACATTTTTGTGTTTAACGTAAGATTACTTCCATAAATGGTAAATAAAGGTGTATTTTTTCTTAAATAAATTTGTAGAAAATTTTATTCTGAAAAGATTCATGTGAATACTCAGGAAAAAAATGAATAATAGATATTGAAATTTCGCTTTATTTAAAATCAAAACAGACGCACATAAAACGCACATTATTAACTGCATAAAATATTAGGTTGGGAGTAACAGCTGATAATGAGCTGTTACTCCCAACCTAGATATTAGTTAATATTTTATGTAGTTAAGAATGTGCGTTTTATGTGCGTCTGTTTTGATTAAAGAACTTATTAGAAGATTTTTAAAGAATTTAATTATTTTAAAGAACTTATAAGAAGATATTAACTGCATAAAATATTAGGTTGGGAGTAACAGCTGATAATGATGAGCTGTTACTCCCAACCTAGATATTAGTTAATATTTTATGTAGTTAAGAATGTGCGTTTTATGTGCGTCTGTTTTGATTTTAAAGAAAGCAAAATTTCAATATCTATTATTCATTTTTTACCTGAGTAATTCACATGAATCTTTTCAGAATTGAATTTTCTACAAATTTATTTAAGAAAAAATACACCTTTATTTATCATTTATGGAAGTAATCTTACGTTAAACACAAAAATGTGTTATTTCTTTGCACCAATTCTTGTGTTTTATGTAAGATATCCCTGAAAGTATTGCATTTACAGCTCTGTAACAAATTTTATTCAATTTTTCAGATTAAAAATCATAAGAAACAGTCGTATTTGTATCTTTGTAACTACCTTTAACATTTTTATATGGCCTTACTTCACCGAGGGTACAGAGTTCTAGGTGAAATTTTTCGCTAGCCGTAACTTGCTAACTAAGCGTTTTCAGGCATATGTTTATATGAACTTTTTTTCTTATTACTTTCTCTTGCCTATATGAATATATAGGAAGGAAAGTATTGTTTTCATTTCGATTTTTCGAAATCGAGTTTTCACCGGATCTATACGTTTTCAGACCCCCTGAACCCAAAAAACATGTTTTTAGCGATTGGTCTGTGTGTGTGTGTGTGAACAGAATATCTCAAGAACGGAACATCGTACGAACTTGAAACTTGAAACTTAAGTTACATACCACTACCGGACGCGACACGAACATTTTCATCAAAATCGGTCAACCGGAAGTAGTAGTTTATTCGTATAATTTTTCAGTTTTTTGCGATTTTCTCAAAAACTGTCCTACGATTTTTTTAAAATCGCCTATTTTACTCAATTTTTTATTCTCTACAAGATAGGGTAGGCGCCATGTTTTCTGAAATTCTCGGTGAGGCTGTTTTCACGTAAAAACGTTGTTTTTTTAAGATTACGGCTTTAATATAAATTTCAGCGCAAAAACTTATATAATAAAAGTTGTAGAGAATTTAAAAACCTACAACTTCTGTTTCAAACATTTTTTTGTATAACGCTTAGTTTAGCGGTAATTTGCGATTTTCTGTTTTTTTTCTCACGAAAACGTGAGAAAAATCGATTTTTTTAACATTTCGGTCTTAGTATGCATTTTACGACAAAAGTGTATATAATAAAAGTTATAGAAAATTAAAAGATCTACAACTTTTGTTTAAAGCATTTTTCTCTACAGAGCCTAGTTTAGCGTGAAAGCGTGATTTTCCGTATTTTTAAGCCAAACTGAGTTCGATTGTCATTTTGCGTCATTCACTCGTGATTAAAATAAGGTTATGTTTTTGAGGTTAGTTTTTGTTTATTTCTAATATTTTATTAATAATGTTAGGTTTATTATTAATTATTTGCATTGGCAAGAGAAAGTTGTGTGAGTGTTTCACACCAGATTTTTTTTTAGCTATAAAATCCCAAGAAATCCCAAGAGATTGCCGCCGTGTAGTTTTGAATCAACCGGTATATATACTAGTAACAATCCCCGCTCGCTTCGCTTCACAGCAGCTAATGTAGTGAAGGCCTCATTAAATTATTTTAAAACCTCTCTATACACGATATTTGTGGTTTTGTTGCCCTGTGGCAGCAAAATAAATTGTTTTTCTGCACTTCCAGCTCTAGAAAGTCCAACATAAAGTTGTCCATGAGTGAAGGAAGCAACTCTTGTCTCAAATCTATGCCCACCATTTTTTAAATGTTTGTCCCTGCGATTTAACAGAATTGAATAGAATGCATATAAGAATACCGGTGGAAAAGAAAGAGACAGTTGTTATATGGCTGAGATAAGAGACAGTAATATGTTGGTGTGGTATGCAGAGTATTTGGAATTATATGACTCATTCGCTACCTGTCGAATGAAAACAAAAATATATGAAATATAGTACAAAAATAAAAATTTTGAATTTTTAATGTTTTTGGAATCGAAAGTTATTCTTCACGTTTTTCTATGAAATATAAAAGTTGAATCGTGCTTCTAGCCCAAAAAATACACCATCCAGAGGACTTTGAAAAAATAAAATTGCTATGCACCCGATAAACTAAAACATGTGACGTTTTATTGCTTAATCATGTGATGTTTAGTTGCTTAACTCGCTTAATTAAAGTTACTTAAATTTTTAAAATAGTCTATATTGATCAAGAAGCTCTAAGCTATGCAACAATGAAAGATTTTTTTAAATCAGT
Organism: Catonia carolina; assembly: GCA_035578175.1. Taxonomy (NCBI): domain Eukaryota; kingdom Metazoa; phylum Arthropoda; class Insecta; order Hemiptera; family Achilidae; genus Catonia; species Catonia carolina. Next base: position 438,775,817 of record JAQMRL010000001.1, on the reverse strand, counting down.
TTAGTAGTTTCTGAGATTACCTCACACAAACAAACAGACGTTTCTAATACAATATTCTAAGGTTTTTTTTTTGCTTGTTACCCATATTACCCGGATTTTCAATTTTATCATTACCTTTCGTTCCAGTTAGTGTGGATAAACAAAGTTATACTGTATTTCTATTTTATATACTGAATTTATATAATAAAATTTCACTAACCTTCCTTTTTAACTGCGTCAACTTTTATTTTCACTTATACGTGTTTCGGTGGATCCACCATCATCAGAGTAAATAACATATAATTGAAACTAAAAACTTTATTTATTAAAAACCTACAGAAGATGATACAAATACAAATATTCATACAAATATACTGTATTTGTATGAATTCGGTACCAGATGGTTGAAAATCGTGGAAACGCTATTATTTTTTTTTTGGTTGTGGACAAGTTTGGACCCTTTTCACTGTAAAAGTTGTGTCTGTGTTTCTGGGCCATACACATAAAACCGTATTTTTACTTTCTCTTGCCTATATGAATATATAGGAAGGAAAGTATTGTTTTCATGTCGATTTTAAGAAATCGAGTTTTCACCGGATCTATACAATTTCAGACCCCTGAACCCAAAAAACATGTTTTTAGCGATTGGTCTGTGTGTGTGTGTGTATACAAAATATCTCAAGAATGGAACATCGTACGAACTTGAAACTTAAGTTACATACCACTACCGGACCCGACATGAACATTTTCATCAAAATCGGTCAACCGGAAGTAGTAGTTTATTCGTGTAATTTTTCACTTTTTTGCGCTTTTCTCAAAAACTGGTCTTACGATTTTTTTAAAAATCGCCTGGTTTACTCAATTTTTTATTCTCTACAAGATAGGGTAGGCGTCATGTTTGCTGAAATTCTGGGTGAGGCTGTTTTTACGTAAAAACATTGTTTTTTTAAGATTATGGTTTTAATATGCAATTTAGAGCAAAAATTTATATAATAAAAGTTGTAGAGAATTTAAAATTCTATAACTGTTATTTCAAACATTTTTTTGTATAACGCTTAGTTCAGCGGTAATTTACGATTTTCTGTTTTTTTCTCACGAAAACGTGAGAAAAATCGATTTTTTTAACATTTCGGCCTTAGTATGCATTTTATGACAAAAGTGTATATAATTGAATTTATAGAAAATTAAAAGATCTACAACTTTTATTTAGAGCATTTTTCTCTACAGAGCCTAGTTTAGAGAAAGAGTGATTTTGCGTATTTCTAAGCCAAACTGAGGTTGATTTTCATTTTGCGTTTTTCACTCCTGATTAAAATTAGGTTATGTTTATTGAGGTTAGTATTTTGTTTATTTCTAATGTTTTATTACTAATGTTAGGTTTATTGTTAATTATTTGCACTGGCAAGAGAAAGTTGTGTGAGTGTTTCACACCAGATTTTTCTCATCTGTAATACCTTAATTTATGTATAAGCACCTTACATTATTTAAAATTGAAAAATCTTCTCATGATACATTGCTGTAGATTTTCTTTAGCTGTTGAATAAATTGTTGTATTTTTTTGTTCTAGGTACGTATGAAAGAAGTTGTTTTGGTTCGTCAATAGAAGCCCTTGTTCACATCACTGTCCCTATTAGAGAAATGCCAGTCGGTAAATTAATTGAATTGGTGAGTTTTGTCATTGTATAATATTTTCTAATACTTGAAGCTTATCACTTCACCAATTTTTCTGTAATATTTCTTCAAGTGACCCAGGGCCGTCCACCACCCCTTATGCTAAAAACAAAAATACATATATGGTAGGCTGTGGATTGACCCTTTCTTGTTCATAACGTAAAAGATGGCACAGAACCACATTTTCATCTCTCAATTATTGCGCACAAAGTTGTGCTTAAATAACATGTACAAATTCAGGTAACGTAGTGACAAATACAAATAACACAGCACATACAAAAATCACTTAATGCTTACTAACCGGGAGGCCCAATATCACTCATTCATCATCATCATCATCTTTCTTTGAACTCAATTCTCTCCACAACTACTTATTATTTTCTAACAGGTTTAGTTTTATTAGATAGAGACGTTTTTACTTTCTCTTGCCTATATGAATAAATAGGAAGGAAAGTATTGTTTTCATGTCGATTTTAACAAATACACTCTTCACCGGATCTATACGTTTTCAGACCCCCTGAACCCACACAAACATGTTTTTAGCGATTGGTCTGTGAGTGTGTGTGTGTGTGTGTGTATACAAAATATCTCAAGAACGGAACATCGTACGAACTTGAAACGTGAAACTTAAGTTACATACCACTACCGGACCCGACCCGAACATTTTCATCAAAATCGGTCAACCGGAAGTAGTAGTTTATTCGTATAATTTTTCACTTTTTTGCGATTTTCTCAAAAACTGGTCCTACGATTTTTTTTTTAAATCACCTCATTAACTCAATTTTTTATTCTCTACAAGATAGGGTAGGCGCCAAGTTTGCTGAAATTCTAAGTGAGGCTGTTTTCACGTAAAAACATTTTATTTTTAAGATTGCGGCTTTAATATGCATTTTAGCGCAAAACGTTATATAATAAAAGTTGTAGAGAATGTAAAATTCTACAACGTTTATTTCAAACATTTTTTTGTATAACGCTTAGTTTAGCGGTAATTAGCGATTTTCTGTTTTTTTCTCACGAAAACATGTGAAAAATCGATTTTTTTAAGATTTCGGCCTTAGAATGCATTTTACGACAAAAGTGTGTATAATAAAATTTGTAGAAAATTAAAAGATCTACAACTTTTATTTAAAGCTTTTTTTTGTACAGTGCCTAGTTTAGCGTGTAGGAGCGATTTTCCATATTTTTAAGCCAAACTGAGGTCGATTTTAATTTTGCGTATTTCACTAATGTTTTTTGAGGTTAGTTTTTTGTTTATTTCTAATATTTTATTAATAATGTTAGGTTTATTATTAATTATTTGCATTGGCAAGAGAAAGTTGTTTGAGTGTTTCACTCCAGATTTTTCTTCTTTCATTTGATGTATCTTGCATATTATTTTGTTCGATGAAAATTGACAACGTGGTGTTACACAAAATAGAGTTTTTTTGAAGAGCCAGTACTAAAATTTGAACGTTTTTATCCATAACTTTTCATTTGCAATATCTAAATGTTGTTATACAATGAATTGCTTTATTTATGTATATAGCTAAACATATGTTTTTGTATTTTTTAGTGATTTAGTGACACTTTTTTTGTACGTAAATTGATATTACTAAAAAAAAAATATGTTTTCTTAATTTTCAATTTTTATTCTGGTCGTAAATGAAAACAGAAAAATTTGGTTCAAACGTTGTTCTAATAACAAATTCTTTATAAATAATAGTAATTTTTTTGAAATTTTCAGGAATGAAACTAAATGAAATAAAAGAGTTTTTATTAGGCGTAAAATGACAGTCCATGTGATCGTTAAAATCTCTATTCTCATCGGTTTAAATAACATGTTCTGACCATATTGAAGAAGATTTTAAAAATTATGCTACTTGTTTGAAACAAAAGCTACGTTGCCATCCCAATCTTTGACGTAAATTCTGATAATGAAGTCACCAAACCGATAGAGTTTACTCCTGAATTAATATTTTAATCCAGATTTTTTTTGGTCGCATTTTCTACAGTAAAGGCTCAAAAACAGGGTTGGCAGCTTGGTTTGTTTGAAATTTTATTAAAAACCTTTGATTCTTTGAATGCAGAACTGATGATTTCCTGATTTTTCATGACGTATTAAGTTTTTAAAAAACAAATTTTAAATAATTGAATTATTACTTTCTCTTGCCTATATAAATATATAGGAAGGAAAGTATTGTTTTCATGTTGATTTTAACAAATTGAGTTTTTACCGGATCTACACGTTTTCAGACCCCCTGAACCCAAAAAACATATTTTTAGTGATTGGTCTGTGTGTGTGTGTGTGCGTGCGCGCGCGCGCGCACACACACAGAATATCTCAACAACAGAACAGAACAAAATATCTCAAGAACAGAACATCGTACAAACTTGAAACTTAGTACTTAAGCTACATACCACTACCGGACCCGACACGAACATTTTCATCACAATCGATCAACCGGAAGTAGTAGTTTATTCATGTAATTTTTCACTTTTTTGCGATTTTCTCAAAAACTGGCCCTACGATTTTTTTAAAAATCGCCTGGTTTGTTCAATTTTTTATTCTCTACAAGATAGGGTAGGCGCCATATTTGCTGAAATTCTTGATGAGGCTGTTTTTACGTAAAGAAATTGGTTTTTTTAAGATTGTGACTTAAATATGAATTTTAGCGCAAAAATTTATATAAACTTAAATATGAATTTTAGCGCAAAAATTTATATAATAAACATTGTAGAGAATTTAAAAACCTACAACTTTTATTGCAAACATTTTTTTTTGTATAATGCTTAGTTTAGCAGTAATTAGCGATTTTCTGTTTTTTTCTCACGAAAACGTGTGAAAAATCGATTTTTTTCAGATTTCGGCCTTAGTATGCATTTTATGACAAAAGTGTATATAATTATTTTATAGGAAATAAAAATATCAAACACTTTTAAAGCATTTTTCTCTACAGAGCCTAGTTTAGTGTGAAAGAGTGATTTTCCATATTTTTAAGCCGAATTGAGTTCGATTTTCATTTTGCGTCTTACAGTCATGATTAAAATAAGGTTATATTTTTAGAGGGGCTATAAAGGGCTTCTGTCGTCAACTGGAAGGAGACCCCTTAATTCCTTTTACAAAAGGCTTAAGGGAACCGGCCGGGATAGAAGGCTAGTGTCCTATCCATACATTCACGTTGTGTGGCCTGTTAGTAACCATGTGACCGCTCATCAGCACGATAACCGGCTCATGGTGAACGGAACTGGAAGGGCTGCCCATTCCACCCTGGCAGACGGTGGCTTGGGGTACTCAGTCTGCCAACCAAAAAGCTGAAAGCAACAGTAAACTACAGCTTTTTCTGTCTGACTAGAATTATCGTAAGGAAACTCCTTCATGTATGATTCTGGTTAGGCTTACTTAGTATATGCAGATCTTCAAGAACTTCGAGAACTTCAAAATATGAAAAATTTATGATGGCGTCCTCTCTGGTAAAACATTCCGGTATAAATAAATAAATACAGTAATTGTAATCTTTCTTTTAGGAGAATTCAAAAGAAGTGCCTCATTCACCTCAACAGCAGCAGCCGTATGCGATACCAAAAGAAGTTTGGTTTCTGGTAGACCATCTGTACAGGCACGGCTTAAAACAACCTCATCTCTTTGAACATCCTGGTCTCCATTCGGAACTGATTCAAATCAGGAATTGGCTGGACGTCGGTTCGTCTGATCCTTTACGTATCCTTTTGCTGCATTGCGTTATTATTTAAGTTTTAACTTATTGTACCAAATCAAAAATTATGATAATTTTTACTTAATTTTGTTAACTAGAGAATCAGTATTGAAGAATCTACTTTTTACAACTTTTTTTAGTTTAGTGGTAATTAGCAATTTTTGGTTTTTTCTCACGAACACGTGTGAAAAATTAATTTTTTAAAGATTTCGGCCTTATTATGCATTTTATGACGAAAGGGTGTTTATTCAAATTTATAGGAAATTAAAAGATCTACAATTTTTATTTAAAGCATTTTTCTCTACAGAGCCTAGTTTAGCGTGAAATAGTGATTTTCCGTATTTTTAAGCCAAACTGAGGTTGATTTTAATTTTGCGTCTTTCATATATGATTACATATATGATTAAAATTAGGTTATGTTTTTTGAGGTTAGTTTTTTGTTTATTACTAATGTTAGGTTTATTGTTAATTATTTGCATTGGCAAGAGGAAGTTGTGTGATTGTTTCACACCAGATTTTTTTAGTAATAGTAATAGTAATAGTAATAGTAATAGTAATAGTAATAGTAATAGTAATAGTAATAGTAATAGTAATAGTAATAGTAATAGTAATAGTAATAGTAATAGTAATAGTAATAGTAATAGTAATAGTAATAGTAATAGTAATAGTAATAGTAATAGTAATAGTAATAGTAATAGTAATAGTAATAGTAATAGTAATAGTAAAAGTAACAGTAACAGTAACAGTAACAGTAACAGTAACAGTAACAGTAACAGTAACAGTAACAGTAACAGTAACAGTAACAGTAACAGTAACAGTAACAGTAACAGTAACAGTAACAGTAACAGTAACAGTAACAGTAACAGTAACAGTAACAGTAACAGTAACAGTAACAGTAACAGTAACAGTAACAGTAACAGTAACAGTAACAGTAACAGTAACAGTAACAGTAACAGTAACAGTAACAGTAACAGTAACAGTAACAGTAACAGTAACAGTAACAGTAACAGTAACAGTAACAGTAACAGTAACAGTAACAGTAACAGTAACAGTAACAGTAACAGTAACAGTAACAGTAACAGTAACAGTAACAGTAACAGTAACAGTAACAGTAACAGTAACAGTAACAGTAACAGTAACAGTAACAGTAACAGTAACAGTAACAGTAACAGTAACAGTAACAGTAACAGTAACAGTAACAGTAACAGTAACAGTAACAGTAACAGTAACAGTAACAGTAACAGTAACAGTAACAGTAACAGTAACAGTAACAGTAACAGTAACAGTAACAGTAACAGTAACAGTAACAGTAACAGTAACAGTAACAGTAACAGTAACAGTAACAGTAACAGTAACAGTAACAGTAACAGTAACAGTAACAGTAACAGTAACAGTAACAGTAACAGTAACAGTAACAGTAACAGTAACAGTAACAGTAACAGTAACAGTAACAGTAACAGTAACAGTAACAGTAACAGTAACAGTAACAGTAACAGTAACAGTAACAGTAACAGTAACAGTAACAGTAACAGTAACAGTAACAGTAACAGTAACAGTAACAGTAACAGTAACAGTAACAGTAACAGTAACAGTAACAGTAACAGTAACAGTAACAGTAACAGTAACAGTAACAGTAACAGTAACAGTAACAGTAACAGTAACAGTAACAGTAACAGTAACAGTAACAGTAACAGTAACAGTAACAGTAACAGTAACAGTAACAGTAACAGTAACAGTAACAGTAACAGTAACAGTAACAGTAACAGTAACAGTAACAGTAACAGTAACAGTAACAGTAACAGTAACAGTAATAATAATATTATAATATTAATATTATTTAATATTAATTTAATATTAATTTTTAATATTAAATTTATTAAATTTATTTTAATATTAATTTATTATAATATTAATATTATTAATATTATAATAATAATTAACAATAATAATAATATTAATAATTAATATTATTAATATTATAATATTAATAATAATAATATTATAATATTAATATTATTTAATATTAATTTAATATTAATTTTTAATATTAAATTTATTAAATTTATTTTAATATTAATTTATTATAATATTAATATTATTAATATTATAATAATAATTAACAATAATAATTAATAATTAACAATAATAATTAATAATTAACAATAATAATTAATAATTAACAATAATAATAATAATTAATAATTAACAATAATAATAATAATTAATAATTAACAATAATAATAATAATTAATAATTAACAATAATAATAATAATAATTAATAATTAACAATAATAATAATAATTAATAATTAACAATAATAATAAATAATTAACAATAATAATAAATAATTAACAATAATAATAAATAATTAACAATAATAATAATAATAATTAATAATTAACAATAATAATAATAATTAATAATTAACAATAATAATAATAATTAATAATTAACAATAATAATAATAATTAATAATTAACAATAATAATAAATAATTAACAATAATAATAAATAATTAACAATAATAATAAATAATTAACAATAATAATAATAATAATTAATAATTAACAATAATAATAATAATAATTAATAATTAACAATAACAATAATTAATAATAATAACAATAACAATAATTAATAATAATAACAATAACAATAATAACAATAATAACAATTAATAACAATAATAACAATATTAATAATATTAATAACAATAACAATAACAATAACAATAATATGAACAATATTAATAATAATATTAATAATATTAATAATATTAATAATATTAATAATAATAATATTAATAATATTAATAATAATAATATTAATAATATTAATAATAATAATATTAATATTAATAATATTAATAATAATAATATTAATATTAATAATATTAATATTAATAATATTAATAATAATAATATTAATAATAATAATATTAATAATATTAATATTAATAATATTAATATTAATAATATTAATATTAATAATATTAATAATTAATAATATTAATATTAATAATATTAATATTAATAATATTAATATTAATAATATTAATAATATTAATAATATTAATAATTAATAATTAATAATTAATAATTAATAATAATAATAATAATCTTTATTCCATTTAATACAACACGAGGTGTGGCTATTAAATAATGAGACTGACGTTGTAAAAATTTCATTTTAATTTTATACATTATCACTTATTGTCACCTTCGATATACACTCCTCTATCCCTACAATGCTCCATGCGAATTTTCCATTGTTGGAAACAGTGCTGGAAGTCATCTTCTGTCAGCTCCTTCAGGACACGTGCCGCTTTCTCTTTTACAGCTTTCACAGACTCAAATCTTGTCCCTTTTAATGCAGATTTCACCTTAGGGAACAGGTAGAAGATAATAACATGTGATGAAACGTGATTTTTTACTTATGATCTGGAAATGAAGCGCCAATTCATGCACTAGAAGAGCCGAACTTCACCGAGATCCAAAAAGCTCGAATGAGCAAGTCAAAATTTAAAGCAATGATGATTGTTTTTTTTTTTATATCCATGGGATTATGTACCTTCACTGGGTTCCTGAAGGTCAAACAATTAATCAATATTACTACCTTCAGGTACTTTCTAAACTACGTCAAAGAGTAAGAAAAAAAACGCCCCGAAATTTGGAAGGACAAATCATGGGTTCTCCACCAAGACAATGCGCCAGCTCATTCCGCGTTATCTGTCGAGAGGTTCCTAGCCAAGTACAGCATCTCAGTGTTAGAACATCCACCTTATTCACCAGATCTTGCACCATGTGACTTCTACCTGTTCCTTAAGGTAAAATCTGCATTAAAAGGGACAAAATTTGAGTTTGTGGAAGCTGTGAAAGAGAAAGAAGCACGTGTCCTGAAGGAGCTGACGGAAGATGACTTCCAGCACTGTTTCCAACAATGTAAAATTCGCATGGAGCGTTGTAGGGATAGAGAAGGAGTGTATATTGAAGGTGACAATAAGTGATTATGTATAAAATAAAAATAAAATTTTTTACGTCAGTCTCGTTATTTAATAGCCACACCTTGTAGAAGTGGGTAGTGTAGTACGCAATAAAACTTGTTGCAGTGAGGTCAATATACATCTGAAATCAGTCATTATTGTATTTATTTTGTAGAGAATTCTTCAACGCAACGAATAGCGTTTACAGAAATAGAATATGTTGAAAGAGAAATATTTTATTATCGCTTTAGTGTTAAGGGTAGGCTAGGATGTTGAAAAAATTTTATGTAAACAGATATTGCATACAGGCCATCTGTGACATTTTTGTGTAGGAATTTGCTTTTATTAGGAATGTTTGGGTCTAATGTAAGTTGTAGCAAAGGAGGGAAGATAGTAGCCCGCCACAAAATACTACCTGCAGTGTTCCCAAACAAGTCACGTCATGTCATTCTCATGTCATCATGCCCTCATGTCATTCTCGTGCAACCTACAGAATTGTGAAATATACGTATCTGTAGATAAAATTATGCTTCACAAATTGTTTTCACTAGTAAAATTGAATTATATGAATGCGTGTGTGACATCATGGGAAAGGAATGCAATACAGCAGCTGCTGTATATTAGAAGCGTAACAGTACAGAACAGCCGGAGTTTTAAGGGTTAATGCTTCTTCTTCTTATAGTGCATCTCCTATCGGAGGTTTGCTATCATCACAGCAATCCGGACCCTGTCGACTGCAGCTCTGAACAGTTGAACACTGCCACAGTTAAACCAATCCCTCAGGTTCTTTAGCCAGGACACACGGCATCTTCCGATGCTCCGCCTTCAACTAATCTTTCCCTGGACTATCAGTTGAAGAAGCTTGTATTTCTGTCCTCTCATTATATGACCCAGATATTGAAGCTTTCTTCTTTTTATGGTGTTAATGATTTTGCATTTCTTCTGCATCCGGATCAGCACTTCGGCATTACTAACTTTATCCGTCCAGGGAATACGCCACATTCTACGGTAACACCACATCTTGAATGCTTGTAGTTTGTCGATGTGGTCTTTCTTGAGGGTCCATGCTTCAACCCCATACAAGAGCGTGGAAAAAACGTAACAACGCAGCATCCTCATCCTAAGTTCCATGTTGATATCCCGACTTGCAAATAACTTCTTCATCCTTACAAATGTTGATCTGGCTATCTCTATCCTCGTTCTTATTTCTCTTGTTTGGTCACCCGATTGTTCTATCCATGTTCCCAAATATCTATATACCGATACATTCTCTATTGGGGTGCCTGCCACTGTCAGGTTCACACGGTTCAGATCTTGAGGGAATTTTATAATTACCATTAACTTGGTCTTCTTAAAGTTAATTTTTAGCTCATATTCATTACATCGACCATTTAATTTTTCTAATAGGTGTTGTGTGTCTTCAAGGTTGCTCGTTAACAAGACGGTATCATCAGCATACCTCATATTATTAATTAATTAATGCTGCTGACTAGCAATGTGCTACAATCTTTAGATGTTAATTTTACCAAGTATTAGTGTTTGTATTTCTCCTTGATTAAAATACTCTTTAATGACATGTACAGCTGGTAGCATACATTCAGTAGCTGAAGCACTTTTACTGTTGCTGGAATCAACGGCCGAACCAATAGTCCCTTACAACCTGCATAATGTCTGCTTAGGATCATCTACCAATTATATGCAGTGTAAACAGGTAACTAACATTCAGTTGTAGGTAATGATGATAATGAAAATGAGCGATGTAAAAATGCCAGATCTGACCGGGGATCGAACCCGGAACCCCGGTGTTAAAGCCAGTTGCGCTAACCACTACGCCAACGGGCTGGCCAGATGATTGAGTAGTGATGATTAAATAGTAAACATTTTTTAATAAATTATAATGTTAAGTTGAGTAAAAGTTGGCTATACAATAGAAAAATGTTATTATGTTTGCGAAGAAAGAAATTTCTCTTTTTACTGTTTACCGTGCAGTTTGTGGTAACCCTGTTATAGATGTTATTAAGAAGTATCTGGCCTGTCAAGTGTTTGTAAAATTTTTAAGTGGCCCTCTGAAGGCTATGAGTTTGAGTTCCCCAGTCTAGAGGTAAATCATCACCGAAAATCAGCTGCTCAACAGCTGATTTTCAGAAAGTGGCCCTCTGAAGGCTGTGAGTTTGAGTTCCCCAGTCTAGAGGTAAATCATCACCGACAATCAGCTGTTCAACAGCTGATTTTCAGAAAGTGGCCCTCTGAAGGCTGTGAGTTTGAGTTCCCCAGTCTAGAGGTAAATCATCACCGAAAATCAGCTGTTCAACAGCTGATTTTCAGAAAGTGGCCCTCTGAAGGCTGTGAGTTTGAGTTCCCCAGTCTAGAGGTAAATCATCACCGAAAATCAGCTGTTCAACAGCTGATTTTCAGAAAGTGGCCCTCTGAAGGCTGTGAGTTTGAGTTCCCCAGTCTAGAGGTAAATCATCACCGAAAATCAGCTGTTCAACAGCTGATTTTCAGAAAGTGGCCCTCTGAAGGCTATGAGTTTGAGTTCCCCAGTCTAGAGGTAAATCATCACCGAAAATCAGCTGTTCAACAGCTGATTTTCAGAAAGTGGCCCTCTGAAGGCTGTGAGTTTGAGTTCCCCAGTCTAGAGGTAAATCATCACCGAAAATCAGCTGTTCAACAGCTGATTTTCAGAAAGTGGCCCTCTGAAGGCTGTGAGTTTGAGTTCCCCAGTCTAGAGGTAAATCATCACCGAAAATCAGCTGTTCAACAGCTGATTTTCAGAAAGTGGCCCTCTGAAGGCTGTGAGTTTGAGTTCCCCAGTCTAGAGGTAAATCATCACCGAAAATCAGCTGTTCAACAGCTGATTTTCAGAAAGTGGCCCTCTGAAGGCTGTGAGTTTGAGTTCGCTGGTCTAGAGGTAAAGTCATCACTGCAAATCAGCTGTTCAACAGCTGATTTTCAGAAAGTGGCCCTCTGAAGGCTGTGAGTTTGAGTTCCCCAGTCTAGAGGTAAAGTCATCACTGCAAATCAGCTGTTCAACAGCTGATTTTCAGAAATGAAGTTTCCTGGTTCAAATCCTATTAAAGATAGTTACTTTTATACCGATTTGAATACTAGACAGTGGTTACCGGTGTACTTTGTAGTGATGTGATGCTCATAAGCAAGTCGCACAAAAGAGCTAGCTCTTTTAACTGAGCGGTGAGCTACTACCACCTCTTTTATTTTAAACGACCACCACACAGAGCGTTTCTCCCCACGCGGCACACTCTCCGCACAGAGCTGACTTGTACATCCCTTCCACGACTAAACCACTTTTCTCTAGTCGGATCGTAGCAAGGGCTACCTATACCTAAATGCTGCATGGAAAGTATACATATTGTATCAAACTCAGCCTCTGTAAAAGATAAACACATGACAATAATTTGTTTGTGGAAAGGGATGCATGAACGTTCAGATTGACGCATGCGCAAACACAACGTGCTGTGTGCGAAGGAGGAGTGAAAGTCACGCTTGGCTCGACTCACTGTCTGTTTTTTACTTTCTCTTGCCTATATGAATATATAGGAAGGAAAGTATTGTTTTCATGTCGATTTTTCGAAATCGAGTTTTCACCGGATCTATACGTTTTCAGACCCCCTGAACCCAAAAAACATGTTTTTAGCGATTGGTCTGTGTGTGTGTCTGTGTGTGAACAGAATATCTCAAGAACGGAACATCGTACGAACTTGAAACTTAAAACTTAAGTTACCGGTACATACCACTACCGGACCCGACACGAACATTTTCATCAAAATCGGTCAACCGGAAGTAGTAGTTTATTCGTATAATTTTTCACTTTTTTGCGATTTTCTCAAAAACTGGTCCTACGATTTCTTTTGAAATCGCCTGGTTTACTACATTTTTTATGCTCTACAAGATAGGGTAGGCGCCATGTTTGCTGAAATTCTGCGTGAGGCTGTTTTTACGTAAAAACATTTTCTTTTTAAGATTACGGCTTTAATATGAATTTTAGCGCAAAACGTTATATAATAAAAGTTGTAGAGAATTTAAAATTCTACAACTTTTATTTCAAACATTTTTTTGTATAACGCTTAGTTTAGCGGTAATTTGCGATTTTCTGTTTTTTTCTCACGAAAACGTGAGAAAAATCGATTTTTTAAACATTTCGGCCTTAGTATGCATTTTATGACAAAAAAGTATATAATTAAATTTATAGAAAATTAAAAGATCTACAACTTTTATTTAGAGCATTTTTCTCTACAGAGCCTAGTTTAGAGAGAAAGAGTGATTTTCCGTATTTCTAAGCCAAAATGAGGTTGATTTTCATTTTGCGTCTTTCACTCATGATTAAAATTAGGTTATGTTTATTAAGGTTAGTTTTTTTGTTTATGTCTAATGTTTTATTACTAATATTAGGTTTATTGTTAATTATTTATATTGGCAAGAGAAAGTTGTGCGAGTGTTTCACACCAGATTTTTCACATAGCTCAGCTGAGTGGTGTACGTATTAGAATCTACTAGCTCACTCCCACAGTTCATCCCATCTTGTCGTTCAATTGTACGGTGGCACGCTCTGTGCCGTTGACTCAAGTGTGCGGAGCGGGGTGTGCTATGTGCTAGCTCACCTATTTTGCTGTGCCACCGTCCCATGACTATTACTTTGATGGTTGGCGTTCAATTAACCATACTCTCTGAGTTTGTACAAGACTACATGTTAAAGCAGATACGATTTTGTAAAACACAATAAAGAATAATCGAGAAGAATAATTTTCTAACGTAAATAAATAGACGATTAAACAATTTAAACAGGAGGACCAGGCTGGTTATTTGGTAGTTGCCAGCCACAACTAAACGACTGAGTGATTGAACAAAATGGTTAAATAGGCGGTTAAGCGAAACTGACAAAATAGGTAGGAAACGAAAGTTAAAGGACATGACATTACATGGGAACACACATTATTGGTCAACAATACATAATAAACAAATACGCACTTACCTTTAATCCAGTAATGATAATTCACAATTGTAGACAGCGCATGCTGGATAGCACTAACAGACATCACAAAGAACAAACGAAAAAGTTCACAATATATTGACATGAGCAACCGAATATAATAATTCACACAAATTAAACAGAAACAAACGACTTGAGTTCATAGTGAGCGAAATGAATGTAGGAACGAAACAAGATTGTAAAGCTGGTAGCGTGGTAGCGTACCCACGCCATGCGTTACACGCAACAGAAAAGCGCGCACCCATTCATTATGAATGCTGAACCAACAATGAGCAATTAGGAAGACGGAAATGAAAGGAAGTGGAGGGAGAAAATGACGTGATCGGTTATGTCATAGGAAGCACCAAGCAAATTTGAAATATTAACAAGGCGGGATTTACGGATCTATTTTGTCAGTATGAAGTGGCGTTAACAAGTACTTTGATGGTTGGGGTTCAATTAACCATACTCTCTGAGTTTGTACAAGACTACACCTCATTTACACATCGTATATTATTATCCTCATCTCATTAGGTTATGTGGTTGCGGATTGTTCGCAATTGAACAGATTGTAACGTACACATATTAGGATAAAAAAAATAAACTCTATATATGTAGCACTTGATGAAAGTACATAGGATAAGTAATCATTGATGATGTATGGTGTTTTTTGTAATTTAGATAGTGATGCAGTTGCCAGATCATAGTAAAAACGTGTTCTTGTATTTATGTTCGTTCCTTCAAGAGCTTTTGCAACATTCCAATGAAAACGGTTTAGATGCTAAAACCATCGGTATGTATCGTACATTTTCTTTCATTTTTAATAATTTTAGTGCTGATCATGTATACTCTGATCTGAACTTCTTATAGAGCCCTCTGATCATAAACGAGCCCAGAGGGCTCGTTTATGATCCGCCCTGTGATTAGTGAATGGTAGTTTCTATTTTAACACAGTTTACGCATATTTTGTAAGAAAATATATTTGCTAACCTAAATAGATGGATGAATATGATGACCTGCTTTATTAATTACACCTCTTGAAAGTAATATGATTTAATTTTGGTGTTGTAATTGTAATCCGTTAGTACATCTATTGTACGGGTCACCAGTGAATTGTGTTTATGTTGTATGTAGGTACAACAAAAGCGTTACCAGTGAATTGTGTTTACGTTGTATGTAGGTATGACAAAAGCGTTAACGCTTTAGTCCAGTACAAAGGATGAAACTTGGGTATCAGTGGCTTTTGTTGCGCCCCCGTGCCTTCCAAATCACACTAGTCTGTTATAGGAAGGCTTGTCTCTGTAACCTGCACATATGTACGTTCAAACACACACTCGTATCCACTTCTACCTGTGTGTACAAAAATTTACGAATGTTCCAATTTACTACAGACTCCTGACCTGAACGGTTTTCTCTCTCTTGCTATTATACTCTCTCCGCCCTCCCATACCAACTCTCTCCCCCTCTTCCTCCCCTCTCCCCCTCTCTCTATCTCTCTTCCTCTCTCTCTCTCTCTTCCTCTCTCTCTCTCTCTCCCTATCTGTCTCCTCCCTCTCTCTCCCCGTCTCTCTATCCCCCCTCTCTCTGTTTCTCTCCCTCTCTTCCTCTCTCTCTTTCTCTCTTCCTCTTTCTCTCCCTCTCTCTTTCTCCCCCCCTCTCTCTCTCTCTTTCTCCACCCATAACAAAATTCCCCACAAAACTCATCCCCCAATTGGTATCGTTCTACTCCAAATACTGACATGCTTGTGGTACGTACTGTATATTTTAGTATTGTGTTAAATGGGAAAATGCCGGGACTTTTAAAAATTGTCGGCAATTCGGAAGTATCCGTAAGTAGAAGTTTCACTGTATTACATAGTCAATACTTGACAGTAATTATTAATGAATTGTTGTTGCAGCGACATTGTTTGGAGCGATATTTCTGCGAGATCCACCAAGAAGCCGTAGTGATTTCCAATCTAGAAGTAGATCAAATCAACAGACTTTAGACAGGAAAAAAGCGAATTTTGTATACCACTTTTTGGTAAATGATCAAAGTGAATTAATCGTCGGCTGTTCTTAGACTTAAGACTTATAATTATTGTAACAGATCATTTGTTAATTTATAACAAATTATAATTGTAATAAAAATAATAACAGTTGTAATTGTAATAAAGTAAATAACAGTTGTAATTGTTATAACTAGTGTAATCTTACACCAAATTAACTTGTTTATTGTTAGTTATTTAAAATTATTTCGATTTAAAAAATTTATAACTAGATTTTAACCCTTACATTGCCAGCTTCCTAATATTAGGACGTCAGCAGTTCAACCAAAAATGCCAGCGTCCTTTATTTTAGTACGTTGACTAAAAAAAATGATAGAATTTTTATTTTTCGCTCAATTGTTATTAAATAACACATAATATTCAGTAAGAAATGTAGATTTTGTTACGAGTTCAATTGATTAATATTGTTTGATAACTTCATATTGATTAAAGAAACTAAAAATGAATTTTCAAAACTTTTATCGCAATATTTTTATATTTTACAATAGGTACTTAATAATTTTTGGTGACATTGTACCATAATTACATTGTCTTAGTGATTTTTTTTAAAATTAAAAAGTAAATTTACACAAAAAAAATGTGTAATTAAGTAGAATTTTTTATTTTTTAAATTGTAAAAAATATGTTATAAGGTAAATGTCTTACTAGATTAATTCATTGTGAAGAAAACAAACAAAAAATCATTAAAATATAGTACAAAAAAAATTTCGAAGTTATGGATAGATATATAACATACTACAAATCGCAAAAAATCGGCTGGAATTCTTTAGCAATACCTAGCAAAAAATAGCTGGTATTTTTCACCAAAAATACCAGCTATTTTTTAAATAGGCTGAAAAATAGGCTGATATTTTTCAGCAATACCTAGCGAAAACAATCGTAAAAAGAATTTTTACGATTGTTTCTTATGTTTTTTAATCTGAAAAATTAAATAAAATTGGTTTCAGAGCTGTAAATGGAATACTTTCAGAGGTATCTTACATAAAACACAAGAATTGGTGCAAAGAAATAACACATTTTTGTGTTTTAACGTAAGATTACTTCCATAAATGGTAAATAAAGGTTTATTTTTTCTTAAATAAATTAGTAGAAAATTTAATTCTGAAAAGATTCATGTGAATTACTCAGGAAAAAAATGAATAATAGATACTGAAATTTTGCTTTATTTAAAAATGATAAATGATCAGCTGTTACTCCCAACCTTAATGTGACTGTTGGGTGGTTTGAACTTGTTATAATTTTCAAAATCCTGGCTGGGAATCGAACCCGGAATTTTTACTTTGTTACCACAGAGTAAGTTTAATAATGATAGGAAATAAAATTTTAAATACCAAGAAAATTGTTTTAAACATATAGCCAGAATGAGTGACACCAGACTGACAAAAGAATATTAAACATAATTTCCACTTCAAAGTTGGGCACCTCTTGGTACAAAGAAACTATGGAAGACCTGCAAGAATTGTGCATTAGAATGGAAGACATTCATGACCGCAAAATTTGTAGAAAAAAAATCAGAAACCAGGAAATTCAGTTCAGATTACTAGCCAAAAGAAGTGGGCGAAAATGGACAGACGAAGAGAAGAAGGTGCAAAGTGAGAGGATGAAACGTTTTTGGGAAGCTAAAAGGAGGAACAGAGCCACCACCAAGAGCTAGATTTTTGTGTTTTTAGCGCTCTCCTTAAGGCGAATATACGCAAATAATAATAATGTTTATTATTTATTATTTATCGCTAAATACCAAAATTAGACACTACAATACAGTAATTAAACCAGGAATGCTATATGCCAGCGAAACTTTATCACTAAACAGGAAAACAGATGTGGAAAATCTAAAGAAAGAAGGATAATCAGGAAGATTCTGGGACCAAGATGGACCGAAAATGGATATAGATTACAGAAAACGTCTAAAGTTGAAGAATATTCTAATGTAGAGACAGACATGAGGAAAAGACGCCTTAAATTCTATGGCCATATAATGAGGCTTCCCGATCACAGACTAACAAAAAAAATAGTAAAATACGTAGGATCCCTTGTTAATGGAGGAGAATGGATCCGAAATATTAAAAAAGACTTGGAAATGGCT
This sequence comes from Catonia carolina, assembly GCA_035578175.1. Classification (NCBI taxonomy): domain Eukaryota; kingdom Metazoa; phylum Arthropoda; class Insecta; order Hemiptera; family Achilidae; genus Catonia; species Catonia carolina. The sequence goes on along the minus strand of JAQMRL010000001.1, from coordinate 438,757,374 downwards.
AATATTGTGAAAGAAGACTTGGACACAAGAAACAATTTTAGGAAGAAGGTTGAGAAATGGGAAGTTAAACCAGAGACAAAAGCTCCGAGAACTGGAGTAAAATGGTGTGAAGAAAGAAAAGCTAAATTCTCGCAAGAAATGAAAAACTGGTGGGCAAATAAAAAGAACAACAAGAAACCCCAAAACTGAACCATCTTTACTTAGCATCTTCCACTTTGGGAGTTTTACGACTAGTAATAATAATATATAAATTGTATGGATCAATACATTTATTTAATATTTAAAAATAATAATTTGGAACGATATATTTTGTGCACGATATTTTAATGTACAATGTATTTTGTTACTTATGTTCTTTTACCATACAAAATTTTTATTCTTAGCTCCAATTTTAGAATTTACTGCTATCTGTTTTATGTTTATTCATATAATTAATTCAACATTATTATTTTCGATTGTACCAAATATAACATAGTGAATATTAATTTAAGCAGATAGTATACTTCCATATTTAAAACCCAATAAAAAAATTTGTTACAATTACAGGAGACTCTCTGTAATTCATGGCTTTCCACAAACTAACGAAATTGTTTTATTTTTGGAATAATATTTGGGAAGGCTCTACTCCTTTTTTACTTTCTCTTGCCTGTATGAATATATAGGAAGGAAAGTATTGTTTTCATGTCGATTTTTCGAAATCGAGTTTTCACCGGATCTATACGTTTTCAGACCCCCTGAACCCAAAAAACATGTTTTTAGCGATCTTAAAAACATCTCTGTGTGTGTGTGTGTGAACAGAATATCTCAAGAACGGAACATCGTACGAACTTGAAACTTGAAACTTAAGTTACATACCACTACCGGACCCGACACCAACATTTTCATCAAAATCGGTCAACCGGAAGTAGTAGTTTATTCGTATAATTTTTCACTTTTTTGCGATTTTCTCAAAAACTGGTCCTACGATTTTTTTAAAAATCGCCTCATTTACTCAATTTTTTATTCTCTAAAAGATAGGGTAGGCGCCATGTTTGCTGAAATTCTTGGTGAGGGTGTTTTTACGTAAAAAAAGTGTTTTTTTAAGATTACGGCTTTAATATTAATTTTAGAGCAAAAATGTATATAATAAAAGTTGTAGAGAATTTGAAAACCTACAACTTTTATTTCAAGCATTTTTTTGTATAACGCTTAGTTTAGCGGTAATTAGCGATTTTCTGTTTTTTCTCACGAAAACGTGTGAAAAATCGATTTTTTTAAGATTTCGGCATTAGTATGCACTTTATGACAAAAGTGTATATAATAAAATTTATAGAAAATTAAGAGATCTACAACTTTTATTTAGCATTTTTCTCTACAGAGCCTAGTTTAGCGTGAAAGTGTGATTTTCCGTTTTTTTTTTAAGCCAAATTGAGTTCGATTTTCATTTTGCGTCATTCACTCATGATTAAAATAAGGTTATGTTTTTGAGGTTAGTTTTTGTTTATTTCTAATATTTTATTAATAATGTTAGGTTTATTATTAATTATTTGCATTGGCAAGAGAAAGTTGTGTGAGTGTTTCACACCAGATTTTTAAAAAAAAAATTAATTTTTTTTATAGTTTATTTGAAGTTGCATCAATTGCTTGGGTATTAGCGACTACTATAGGTTTCAGTAATGTAACAGAAGGTCTTAAACATTTAAAAATTTCCAGACCTTAGCTGAGAATCAAATCTGGGACCTCCCGGTTGTATGCTAGCATTTAATAAACTCTTGTACGAATCATGCTTGTATGACTGTTTTAACAATAAGGACTGTTAAAACTAAATGAAATTATCAATAACCTTTTTGTCTAATTACAACTTTTTACTTTCTCTTGTCTATATGAATGTATAGGAAGGAAAGTATTGTTTTCATGTCGATTTTTCGAAATCGAGTTTTCACTGGATCTACACATTTTCAGATCCCTTGAACCCAAAAAATATGTTTTTAAGTGTGGTCTGTATGTGTGTGTGTATACAAAATATCTCAAGAACGGAACATTGTACGAACTTGAAACTTCAAACTTAAGTTACATACCACTACCGGACCACGACACGAACATTTTAATCAAAATCGGTCAACCAGAAGTAGTAGTTTATTTGTGTAAATTTTCACTTTTGTTGCAATTTTCTCAAAAACTGGTCCTACGATTTTTTTAAAACTCGCCTGCTTTACTAAATTTTTTATACTCTACAAAATAGGGTAGGCGCCATGTTTGCTGAAATTCTTGGTGAAGCTGTTTTCACATAAAAAAATTGTTTTTTTAAGATTGCGATTTATACGGATTAATATACCTATTATAGACAGTGGTTGCCGGTGTACTTTGGTGGATGGGGTTCAATTAACCATACTCTCTGAGGAATGGTCAACCTGAGTCTGTACAAGACTACACCTCATTTACACGTCATACACATCATCCTCATCTGATTGGGTCATGGGGTTGCTTATTGTTCTGAATTGAACAGATTGCAACGTACACATATTAGGAATTAAAAAAAAAAATGTTCCCATCTCTAACGATTTGTTTACATCGGTTCCAAAGTTAAATGGAATAAGGTAGCCTATAGTACCTAGCTTATAGAAAGCCTTTATAAATTTAGATTAGCCTTTTAACTGTTCATTTGAACAAATATTGTTAGATGTATAATATAATATGGCTTTATTTTTTGAATTGCAAGTGTATGAGTATGTGATTAATGCTTCTATTTCATATAATGAATTAATACAATAATTTCACTAACCTTCTTTTTAAACTGCGTCACCTTTATTTCAATTTTCACTTACACGTGTTTCGGTGGATCCACCATCATCAGAATAAATAACATATAATTGAAACTAAAAACATTATTTATTAAAAATCTATAGAAGATGATACATCTTCAGTCACTTGTATTTTATACAAGTGGCATTGATCTCTTATAATAATATTTTCTTATACTCATGAAAGGGATTTTTATTTGGATATTATTATTTATATTATTATTTATTTATATTATTTGGATTTTTATTGGATCTTCTATAGAAGATGATACATCTTCAGTCACTTGTATTTTATACAAGTGACTGAAGATGTATCATCTTCTGTAAATTTTTAATAAATAATGATAATGTTTTTAGTTTCTATTTTTCATTTACTCTGATGATGGTGGATCCACCGAAACACGTGTAAGTGAAAATTGAAATGAAGGTGACGCAGTTTAAAAAGAAGGTTAGTGAAATTATTGTATTAATTCATTATATGAAATAGAAATATTTAAAACTGCAGGATGCATTATAAAGATTTATTTTTGAATGATTAATGCTTGCTTTATTTCCTAGTAGGCCCTAATGTATCAATGTGTGTAAATAAAAAGGTGTATAAATTTTAAGTTATCGTTTAATTTCTACAGCAGTAATATAAAGAAGTACATATTGTATATTTTATTGTTATAAGTAAATTAATGATAGATATAATTGATGATGAAGGTTTGGATAAATTTAAATAAATTAATTTATTTCAATTATTACTGTATTGAATTTTTTTATCTTTTACAATTAAACCTTTTACAATAAAATTCTGCCCATAACAGACAGGTGGAGTGTCAAATTATTTACACTCAATCTGTTAGTTGCAGGGCTAAAATAAATAGTTCTGTTTCTTGTCACATGGTCAGCCAATTAAATGACTGAATCATTTAAGAACAGAAGAGGTAGAGGTGTACTGTGACACTAATCAGAGTTATCTCCTCTAAAAGTAATGAATTTCATTATACAGCCAGACCCTGTGGTGAATGAAGTGAAGGTATCATTTGCAGAGTGGAAAATATGTGCTTTTCAGAGGGCCCGGCATGCTGATAAGTGTACTTTTCCATTCAGTGAGTTGTGGCAATGGTAAACCACCTCACTCCTTGTTTTACTTAGTAAAACCTCTAGAGGTTCAAACCAGCCTTTCGGCTGATGACCTAAACAACAACAGTAATACAAAGAAGTACATATTGTATATTTTATTGTTATAAGTAAATTTAATGATAGATATAATTGATGATGAAGGTTTGGATAAATTTAAATAAATTAATTTATTTGAATTATTACTGTATTGAATTTTTTTATCTTTTACAATTAAACCTTTTGCAATAAAATTGGAGGAAAATTATCCAAATGAAAATCCCTTTCATGAGTATAAGAAAATATTATTATAAGAGATCAATGCCACTTTGTCTTCAAGTAAGAAAGAAAAAGGCTTACCTTTGAACTTTTGCAAAAACTATTATACAGTTGTTGTTGTTTAGGTCAACAGCCGAAAGTCTGGTTTGAACCTCTAGAGGTTTTACTAAGTAAAACGAGAAGTGAGGTGGTTTACCCTGCCTTCCTCACTGAATAGAAAAGTACGCTTATCAGCATGCCAGGCCCTCTGAAAAGCACATATTTTCCACTCTGCAAATGATAACTTCACTTCATTCACCACAGGGTCTGGCTGTATAGTGAAATTCATTACTTTCAGAGGAGATATCTCTGATAAGTGTCTTTTACACTTCTACCTCTTCTGTTCTTAAACGATTCAGTCATTTAATTGGCTGACCATGTGATAAGAAACAGAACTATTTATTTTAGCCCTGAAACGAACAGATTGAGTGTAAATAATTTGACACTCCACCTTATTATACAGTATTCCCTCGTTATCCGCGGGGGTTACGTTCCGGAGGGTTACCGCGGTTCGTAAAACCACGGATAATGATACTTTATATGAACGAAAAGATGGGGGTTAGGTTCTAAAGGTAAAGTCCTGTAGTCGTTTTAAGTGTTTTATAGTTTTAGGAACACTATACCATTATTGTAAGCTATGAATATTTAATAAATACAGTAGCTACTGTACGCATAAAAAAAATTTTAAGTTCCTTTAAAATAGTTAGTTATGGCTCTTTGCTTCTTCTTCTTTTCAAAATCCTTGTGGACTTCTCCGTATGGTATTATCAGCTCCTGAGGCCTCTTTTGGATTGAAGGGCCCTTTCCATGACGGGATCCGTCAGCGAACTGCGTTGCCATGCTGAGGATCTCGTGAAGAAATGCTTGACTTCGTTTCAGGATCGTCAAACAAACAAAGAACTGTACGTACGTACGAAGAAGTTAGACTGAAATATGGAGGAAAACGTACGGAGAAATTACAGTACGGTGCGTGGGCGTACGTATGGCGGTGGTGGTGGGGTTGTACTGGCGGGGCCCGGTACCCGGTGACGCGCTCACTACGTACAGTACGCGGAAATCTAGGTTGGCTTATGGCGGCCGTCGCCATACTATAGGGTGATTCAAAAAGAGCGCCGGTTTTGATATATCAAATTAAGAGATTTATTTTATTGAAAAACTGAAACTAAATACATCAACAAGTTCATCTTACCTTCCGATTTCATGTATGAAAAATGATGTCATGCATGTGTCCTCCTCTACTGCGCTGGCACGCATCAACTCTGTCCATGAAATTGGATATTACTGCACGACAAGTTTCGACTTCCATTTGCCCGATAACCCGTCGAATTTCCTCCTTCAAGTCATTGATGTTTCGGGGTTTATTGGCATAAACCAATGACTTCAGATGACCCCAAAGATGAAAGTCACAAGGCGTCAAGTCACACGACCTTGGTGGCCATTGATGGTCGGAATTACGAGAAATGATGCGATCCTGGAACCGTTCACGGAGCAACAACATTGTTTCTCGTGCAGCAACTGAATTTTATACGGGTGATATTGGAGATCGTACCGAAGAATTCTCCGTACAGAAGAACATCGTAAACCCAATTGTTGAGAACGGCGACGTATTGATTTTGCTGGGCTAACAGCCACACTGTCACGAACCAACGCAACGTTCTGCTCAGTTCGGCCAGAACGACGACGTCCAGAACTTTTAAGGTCGACTGTTGAACCCGTCTCAAAAAACTTTCTCATGAGCCTGCGAACTGTTGATTCATTCGGTGCTTCATTACGTCCTAGAGTACCGCGAAGTCGCCTGACAGTAGCCGCATAACTCTCTCCACTCTGGTAAAATGTTTTGACGATTAACACTCGTTGTGCAATAGTAAACTTCTCCATGGTTAGACACAGACTGCGAGAGTACTACACTGCGAACAAGAGAAACTACAACTGAATCGTCAATCGGAATGTTCTCCGAAATAGAAATGAGGTCTAACAATGTTGCCAACCGATTAACAAACATTTACCAGCCGTTTAAAAACCGGCGCTCTTTTTGAATCACCCGTTAGTGTGTGACTCGACATGATACGACGCCAAAACATTTTTTCAAACACATGTTTTCTGAATTGTATGACTTTTCCACCAAGTACGGTGTACACAAGGTGAGAAATCGTATATATTTTAAGATTTTAGGCCCTCGGACAAAGTCAGCGGATACCAAGGGATTACTGTATACCGAAACGATGGAGGGAGCACGTAGAGATAATGTCTGAGGGAAGGACCCCCTCCTCAGTGTTCCACAATACAGATTAGTGGCGAGGAGAAATGTTGGGAGGCCACACAGAAGATGGCAATAATTCAATAATTTGTTGCTGTTGTGAGTCCGAACGGGTGGAAGCCTAATCCTTAATGGTGAGATGTTAATTTTTGTGAAGAAAAATTTACTTATAGCAATGTAAGTGTTTTTATTTTATTTTATTTTTTTATCCCTAATGTGTGTACGTTGCAATCTGTTCAATTCAGAACAGTAAGCAATCCCATGACCCAATGAGATGAAGATGATATGTATGACGTGTAAATGAGGTGTAGTCTTGTACAGACCCAGGCCGACTATTCCTGAGAGAGTGTTGTTAATTGAACCCCAACCATCAAAGTACACCGGTAACCACTGTTTAAAATCAGCTGTTAAACAGCCGGCCGTATTGGCGCAGTTGGTAACGTGCTCGCCTCTCATCAGGCGGTCTTGGGTTCGAATCCCATTCAGGCACGGCATATTTTCATACGTTACAAAAAAAATCATTTCATCCTTCACCGTCTGCATTAGCAGTAATTGCAGAACAGTCAGACGTTAAACCAAAAAAAAAAAAAAAAAAAAAACTGTTAAACAGCTGATTTTGACGACGACTTTACCTCTAGACCAACCCGGTGGGTCTATAAGTGTTTAATTATGTTTTTTTTAATCAATGTAATGCAATTTAATAACTGTAATTAAAAAAAAAAGTCGCCATTACCTTACTTTTCAGTAGTACTGTTTTGGTAAAAGCTCTCAAAATAAAACCAGTGATTTAGCCGGCGATTTATATTGTTTTATTGCACGACGCTTTGCAGCTCTTCCTAAAAGTTATGATAAGAATAAGGCTACAAGCAAATCCAATGTTTACATTAACACATTGTGGAAACATGCGTGACCGATTGTATTATAACTGAATGATTTTCAATTTAACGGACTTTCACAACAACTGACATCGTATCCCTCACAATTAGTCCGTTAAATTGAGCTTTGACTGTAGTTAAAAGTGCTAGATTTATTCATTACAAAGATTATCGTAAATGTTACTTTCAACACGATTTAAGTAAAATGTTAATATTGGGGTCGTCATCTACGTAATACAAAAATACTTATCCATATACGTAAGTTAACTTGCATGACAAATTTAACAATTAACATACGCTTACGTGTTTAACGGAGCGAATGAATTAACCTTGAATAAACTAATTTGTTTATCCCGAATTCATGTAGATGTAAACCAGTAGATTTTTAAAAAAATTGTTGGACCCGTTTTTGAGAAAATCGCAAAAAAAATGAAAAGTTACGTGAATAAACTACTACTTCCGGTTGACCGATTTTAATGAAAATGTTCGTGTCGGGTCCGGTAGTGGTGTCTAACTTAAGTTTTAAGTTTCAAGTTCGTACAAGGTTCCGTTCTTGAGATATTCTGTTCACGCGCGCACACACATACACCCACTCAATCTCTCTCTCTCTCTCTCACACACACACGCGCGCGCGCGCACACACACACACACACACACACACACAACACAGACACACATCGCTAAAAACATGTTTTTTGGGTTCAGGGGGTCTGAAAACGTGTAGATCCGGTGTGAAAAGTGAATTTATTAAAATCGATATGAAAATAATACTTTCCTTCCTATATATTCATATAGGCAAGAGAAAGTAAAAAGAGCCGTTTTTTTTGTTGCTGTAACAAACACATTGGATCCATTTAGTGACTTATAACTCAAACACCGCTCGACCGATTTATTTGAGATTTCGCCGGAGTATAAACCTGCATGTTGTTATTGTACGTACGAAATTTTAAATTTTTAGCGTATTTAAATTTTGAGTTATTAGTAAAATTCTGAACCCCTGTTAAGGGGAGTTCATACCGAAAATTCAATTCCATGATCAATTTTTGGAATTTTATTGAATATATATTATTATATATTTGGAATTTTCTGTTTAATTTGGAATAATGATGTATATGCATATTTATGATCTCTAAAAGTATTTTAAATATTTTTTTCTTTCTCTTGCCTATATGAATATATAGGAAGGAAAGTATTGTTTTCATGTCGATTTTAACAAATCAACTCTTCACCGGATCTATACGTTTTCAGACCCCCTGAACCCAAAAAACATGTTTTTAGCGATTGGTCTGTGTGTGTGTGTGTTTGTGCGCGCGCGCGCGAGTTTGTGTGTGTGCGCGCGCGCGCGTGTGCGTACGTGCTTGCGTGTGCGCGTGTTTGTTTGTGTGTGTGCGCGTGCGCGCGTGTTTGTGTGTTTGTTTGTGTGTGTGAACAGAATATCTCAAGAACGGAACATCGTACGAACTTGAAACTTAAGTTACATACCACTACCGGACCCGACATGAACATTTTCATCAAAATCGGTCAACCGATAGTAGTAGTTTATTCGTATAATTTTTCCCTTTTTTGCGATTTTCTCAAAAACTGGTCCTACGATTTTCTTTTAAAATTGCCTGGTTCACTAAATTTCTTATGCTCTACAAGGTAGGGTAGGCGCCATGTTTGCTGAAATTCTGCGTGAGGCTGATTTTACGTAAAAAGATAGTTTTTTTAAGATTACTTTACTTTTTTAAGATCCGGTTAACCGGACGTTAGAAATTTACGGACGTCCAGTAAACCGAATGTTACGACTACGTAAAATATATCGACGTCCTGTTTTACGGACTTTGGCACTGAAAGGGTTAAATTTAGTTTACATTGCTTATATTATTACTTTCAGAATTAATTAATTTCTCTTCAGCCGGCCGCATTGGCGCAGTTGGTAACGTGCTCGCCTCTCATCATGCGGTCCTGGGTTCCCCACTCAACTTAACTGGGTTAATCCCACTCAGGCAAGGCATATTTTCATACGTTACCAAAAATAATTTCATTTCATCCTACATTGCATAAAGTTACACCCCAACGTCGTCGTTAATGACCGTTGCAGTTGATGCGACGTTCAATAAAATAAAAAAACAAAAAAAATTCTCTTCAATTTTGATTGAAAAAATTATTTGTTTATTGGTAATTTCACAAAGTAGGTATAATACGTAGAAGACTGTGTTTTTCTAATAAGATTTTTGCATATTTCATCCTTTTTCTCAAAAACTGCTAACAATACAGCTTCCAGACTAATTTTATTCAATTTTTTAGATGATTTTTTGTATAAAACCACCATATTTGTCGCAAAAAGTAGCCCCTGAAAAATTCAGCATCACTGAAACACCAGGGGAACTGAAATAGCGGCGAAATTTTTTGCTAGCTGTAACTCGCTAATGAGGGTTTGCGGACGTGTATTTATATGAACATTTTTAAACTGTTAAAAAATAGCTTCTTCACGTCTTTAATTTGCTACTTTATTTTTCAAATTGTGGAAAGAGAAACATCACAGTAGTTAGTCACTCGCTCATGGCTTTTGTTAAGAGATGTGTTGTTGTTGTTTAGGTCATCAGCCAAAAGGCTGGTTTGAACCTGTAGAGGTTTTACTAAGTAAAACGAGGAGTGAGGTGGTTTACCGTTGCCTTCCTCACTGAGTGGAAAAGTACGCTTATCAGCATGCCGGGCCCTCTGAAAAGCACATATTTTCCACTCTGCAAACGACACCTTCACTTCATTCACCACAGGGTCTGGCTGTATAATGAAATTCATGACTTTCAGAGGAGATAAATCTGATTAGTGTCTTTTGCACCTCTACCTCTTCTGTTCTTAAATGATTCAGTCATTTAATTGGCTGACCATGTGATAAGAAACAGAACTATTTATTTTAGCCCTGCAACGAACAGATTGAGTGTAAATAATTTGACACTCCACCTGTCCGTCATGGCAGTGTTAAGAGATACGGAAAGGAATTTTCGTTTAGCTTCAACTTCACAGCATTTTATTACACTTCATATTAGATTTTGTTCAGCACTGTGAATAGTATGGCAATGTTTTCGAGAAACTAACATTTCTGTTTACGGTTACAAACAGTATAAATTGTGTTTGTGTATAGTTCAGCCGCTCTAAGTTTGCTCCTAGTGTCAACAAACCAAAACCAGCTACTACAGGGTGCACACTAGAGTCCGTGACCTTATGGATGTCGTATTCCTATTAAGTCAACTATTTTTTAAATTATAAGTACTTACAGTACTAAAAACATCAGTCGTGATATGATGTAGGCCTAACAATTTCATTTATAAAAATACTTTTAGAAGTATTTTGTATTTAAATACTTTTGAAAGTATTGAGTTGTTACTTTTTAATCAGCGTGTACACATTTAGATATAATGCGCATGCTCAGTGACGTCATTATTTGTTTACATTAGGAGCAAACTTAGAACGGCTGAACTGTAGTAAAATTAAAGTAGTTGCGCATGCGCACTGATGCTTTTCCCCCTTTACCCCTCGTTGTAAACTCTTGACTCAAGTAAGTAAATCTAATATATAAAATATACTTGTATATTCTATTTTTTATTGATTTGCATAAACATATTCAATCTACGCAACCAATAACGGTTTTGACAGATATTGCTTTGCATATAGATATGGAATTTATCAATTCATTCTAACAGGTTTGTTAGAATTACAACATTACTGTAAGTGAAATATTAAATCGTTAAATATCACAAAATTCAAACCGAATTTTTTCAAATTGAAAGTATGAATGCATCATTTAAAATTTTCCTACTATTATTTGCAACTTTACATCTATTTGATGTAAGTTATAATATTATTTATTTATTTATTTATTTATTAGTGATTTTCTGATTTTTTTCCATGAAAATCTGTAAAAAAATTGATTTTTTAAGATTGAGGCGTTTAGCATTTAACAAAAAAAGTGTTTGTAATCAAATTTATAGAAAATTAACCCCTTCAGTAACAATGTCCGTAAAACAGGACGCCGATATATTTTACTTAGTGACAACATCCGGTTTAAAGGACGCCCGTAAGTTATGCATAAAGTGCCAACGTCCGCATAACCGATCATTTACAAAAAGAACTTTTAAACAAAAATTAATGGAATAATTTAATTTGAAACCGCCTCCGTGGCGTAGTGACTAGCGTGCTAGCCTGCAAAGTGAAAGGTACCGCGTTCGATTCCCGGCTAGGATCTGGAAATTTAAAACCACCGTTAAGGTATCAAAACCCACAGTCGTCTCTAATGACCAAGCTGTCCATATAATTATAAACTAAAACAAACTATTTTGAATATTTTTAGTGTTAGAACGATTTCTTTTTTTTTATGAACAGAATAAAAATTAATTTTTAACAGGAAATTTAATTTTTCTGTAACGTTGAAATTTTGGTTGGCAATAGGAATATATATGACTGCAAGTGTCGAAATAAGAGCTGGCACTTTTTTTACACCCTTATTCAAATTAAATGCCTTTAAATTCAACTTTCAAATAATTGTTTCGGCACTGAAAGGATTAAAAGATATACAACTTTTATTTTAAGCATTTTTCTCTGCAGAGCTTAGTTTAGCATGAAAGAGTGATTTTCCGTATTATAAACCCAAACTAAGGTTGGTTTTCATTTTGCATCATTCCTCATGATTAAAATAAAATTATGTTTTTTGAGGTTAGTATTTTGTTTATTTCTATTGTTTTATTTTTAATATTTTTTTTTACGAGAGGAAACTGAATTTATCGGTACCCAGGTAGGTGTTTACCTTGGGTATGCAGCGGTCTGCTGAAGGCAACTATCTGTCAAAACCTCTCAGTTTCTTTCTATCGCATCCCGATTTGCCACGGGATCACCGTTAGTAATAACTTCACAACAAACCGGAGGTTCTTTATTAGCTGGATAATTTCTCTTCTTATCACCCAATTGTCCCCCTTCTTGAGTGATTTCTTTTGGGTCTAACATAAGTAGGCTTCTCTGCTCTTCATCACCTTCTGGATGAACTCCTCAATGGCTTTCCAGCTTTCTTCTTCTGGAACCATAAAATCAGAGAGATTGTCTGGAGAAATCGGCGACCAAAGCTTGGTCCCCAGATCCTCCCTCTCTGGTATCCATCTTCTGCAGTCGAAACTCGCATTTACTGTGCTGTGCCTCACAATCCATACAGCTTGGTTCATCTGATCATCTGAACCGATGGAGATACGCCCGAAAGCAACCATGCCCCGTCAATGCTTGCTTAAGGTAATAACCAATCTTGTGTACCCCCTACTCAGCCATTTCTTTAGATCCGGAATCAGTCTATGGTTCCATCGACCGGACAACTCTTCAACCCATCTCTCCTGACACCCCCTACTAAGCCATTTCTATAGATCCGGAATCAGTCTATGGTTCCATCGACCGGACAACTCTTCATCCCATCTCTCCTGACACCCCCTACTCAGCCATTTCTTTAGATCCGGAATCAGTCTATGGTTCCATCGACCGGACAACTCTTCATCCCATCTCTCCTGACACCCCCTACTAAGCCATTTCTTTAGATCCGGAATCAGTCTATGGTTCCATCGACCGGACAACTCTTCAACCCATCTCTCCTGACACCCCCTACTAAGCCATTTCTTTAGATCCGTAATCAGTCTATGGTTCCATCGACCGGACAACTCTTCATCCCATCTCTCCTGACACCCCCTACTCAGCCATTTCTTTAGATCCGGAATCAGTCTATGGTTCCATCGACCGGATAACTCTTCATCCCATCTCTCCTGATACCTCCTGAGAAGTCTATCTCTGGCCTCTCTCTTTATCTGAGCCATTGTAGCCTATCCAGCTTATATTAGGATAATATTTTTATATTGTTAATTATTTGTATTTGCAAGAGAAAGTTGTATGAGTATTTTACACCAGATTTTTCAATTTATTTGCAATAATTTGTATTCGGGTACACGTATTTCCAAAATAGAGTTGCTACATCTAATGTATTTATAAATTTACTATTTGGGTTATCAGTAGGGCCTACATGACAAACTTAATATATTTATCTACGAACTAACCTGTGTTACAAGTAAAAGTAATAATATGCCTAATATAATAATAATAATAATAATAATAATAATAATAATAATAATAATAATAATAATAATCTTAAGAAAGCTCGTAAAGGCCTAGGGCTGGTGCAATTTATTTATAATAAAAAATGCTTGTCTCTCTTCACACAAAAATTAGACACTACAACACAGTGATCAAGCCATCAATGCTTTATGCCAGTGATACCCTGAACCTCAACAGGAAAGCCGATTTAGAAAATTTGAAAAAGAGGGAAAGGAAAATAATAAGGAAAATTCTCGGTCCAAGATTAACTGAAAACGGTTATAGATTAAAAAAAAATAACACAGTTGAGCAACATTCAAATATTGTAACAGACATGAGAAGAAGACGTCTTAAATTTTTTGGTCATATCTTGAGGCTTCCTGATCATAGAGTTACAAAAAAGATGGTAAAATATGTAGCTTCGCTTGTCAATGGAGGGGAATGGATTCGACACGTTAAGAAAGATCTAGTTCTGGCAAACATTACTGATAATGAAGTTACCAATCGAAATAGTTTTAGAACAAAAATTAATGAATGGGAGATTATTCCAGAGGTTAAAATTCCAACAGTTGGAACAAGATGGAGTGAGGAAAGAAAAGCTGATTTTTCTCAGAAAATGAAAGGCTGGTGGGCAAACAAGAAAAAAACCAAGTCCAATAATCAATGATCGTGAATAATGCTCAGCGTCTTCCACTTCGGGAGCTCTACGGCTAATAATAATAATAATAATAATAATAATAATAATAATAATAATAATAATAATAATAATAATAATAATAATCTTTATTCCATTCATTACAACACGAGGTGTGGCTATTAAATAATAAGACTGACGTTGTAAAAATTTAATTTTAATTTTATTTATTTATTTATTTAATAAAGTTTTACATGTGAGAGCAACAGGTAAGACCCAATACTGCTCTCTTAAAACATACATAACAATACAATCGTAATTTAATTAGCTTATAATATATACAATAATGATGCTTATAACCTACAAAATTATAACCTTATATTCATAACCTACAATATAATAATGAATGTACTAATGATTATAACATATGAATATGAATAATATAATAATAATATGAATAATATAATGAATATGAAGAATATAAAATATGACCATGATGAATATAATATTTTAATATGATAGTATATAATATAATTATGTAATAATATAATGATATAAGATTGAATATAATACACACAAACAAACATAAAAATTTAAAAGAAGCATTTACTGTAGGCCTATATACTTACAAATAAATTACAGTATAATTTGGAAAGAAAAGAAAAAAAAGATTAAAGATAGAAAGAAAAAAGAAAAGAAAAAGAAGAAAAAAAAAAAATACCAGAACAGGAGCCGTGGAACAAAAATTCGAATTTAGGAATACCTTTTTTTATAACTTAACTGATTTTTATACATTTTTATACATTATCACTTATTGTCACCTTCAATATACACTCTTTCTCGATCCCTACAACTCTCCATGCGAATTTTCCGTTGTTGGAAACAGTGCTGGAAGTCATTTTTTGTCAGCTCCTTCAGGACACGTGCTGCTTTCTCTTTTACAGCTTCCACAGCCTCAAATCTTGTCCGTTATAATGCAGATTTCACTTAGATGCAGATTTAGGGAACAATTAGAAGTCACATGGTGCAAGAACTGGTGTATAAGGTGGATGTTCTAACACTGAGATGCTGTACTTGGCTAGGAACCTCTTGACAGATAACGCGGAATGAGCTGGCGCATTGTCTTGGTGGAGAACCCATGATTTTGTCCTTCCACATTTCGGGGGGTTTTTTCCTTACTTTTTGTCGTAGTTTAGAAAGTATCTCAAGGTAGTAATATTGATTAATTGTTTGACCTTCAGCAACCCAGTGAAGGTACACATTTTCATGGATATCACAAAAAACAATCATCATTATTTTAAATTTTGACTTGCCATTCGAGCTTTTTTGGCTTTTGGTGAAGTTCGGCTCTTCCAGTGCATGGATTGGCTCTTAGTTTCCGGATCATAAGTAAAAAACCACGTTTTATCACATGTTATTAACATTTCCAAAAAAATTGGGTCATTTTCAATCGCGTACAAAGTGTCAGTACAAACATTTTTGCGAGCTTCATTTCAAAATTTTTTGAGCCGCACGTGTCCTGAAGGAGCTGACAGAAGATGACTTCCAGCACTGTTTCCAACAATGGAAAATTGCCATAAAGCGTTGTAGGGATAGAGAAGGATTGTATATTGAAGGCGACAATAAGTGATTATGTATAAAATTAAAATTAAATTTTTACAACGTGTCTCGTTATTTAATAGCCACACCTCGTAAATTAATAATATTTTGACGTACAGCTGTCTAATGGTAGAAATTTTAGATTTACTGAACAGCAATCTGCCAGGATGAAATCTATCCTTACCTAATGCTCCTTTCACTACTATACATTTTTGGATCAAGGGCCGCACCCCTACATAATGTATTATATAATAATATATATATTATCACTTTAAATACCTAGGTGAAATCATTGAACCCACAGGTACAGAAAGGCTAGCACAAAAAACACGTGAACTGAAAATGCGTAGAGCATATGGAAAAGTTGCAAACATCTACAACAAAAAATGTATGAGCATAAACACCAAAATTCGACACTACACGACTGTCATTAAACCTGAGTCTCTTTATGCCAGTGAGACCTTGAACCTCAACTTTAAAGGGGATCTTGAGAATATTAAGAAAGCTGAGAGAAAAATCATTCGGAAAATTCTTGGCCCAAAACTCACAGATGAAGGATATCGTCTACAATCACACACAGTGACGGAAAAATATTCAAACATTGAAGTTGATTTCCGTAAACGACGGCTGAGATTTTATGGTCATATAATGAGACTGGATGACTCTCGGCTTATAAAGAAGATTCTGATGCACTCACAGAAACTCAAAATTACAACCGTCTGGATCAAGCAAGTGCAATCCGATCTAAGAGATGCAAATATCACACCTTCAGACCTCAAAGACCGTGAAACCTTCAGGCATAAAATTCACACCTGGGATGTTGCATCAGAGGGTAAGCCGAAGAGACCTAGGGAAAAATGGACGGATGAACGTCGTGTTAGACACCGCGAATTTATGAAGGAGTACTGGAGAAACAAGAGGAATGGCGGCAACAGTTCATAATTGACTTTATGTGATCCTGAATGGGTCTAAACAATCTAAATAAATAAATAAATAAATAATAATAATAATAATAATATATTTCTATTATTTACTTAATTTTAAATCATATCATTAAGTCGGTAATTTCAGTCTGCAGTGAGTTATAATAAATTAATTAATAAAAATAACGTAAAGTAATTTTTATGAGACAAATATTGTAACACCTAATAATTTATGTAAGTTATATCCACCGGGTTGGTCTAGAGGTAAAGTCGTCACCAAAATCAGCTGTTTAAACAGCTGATTTTCGGAGACGAAGGTTCCCGGTTCAAATCCTAGTAAAGGTAGTTACTTTTATACGGATTTGAAAGCTAGACAGTGGTGGTTACCGGTGTACTTTGATGGTTGGGGTTCAATTAATCATACTCTCTCAGGAATGGTCGACCTGAGTCTGTACAAGACTACACAGTCTCATTTACACGTCATACACATCATCCTCATCTCATTGGGTCATGGGGTTGCTTATTGTTCTGAATTGAACAGATTGCAACGTACACAAATTACGGATCACAAAAAAAAGTTATAATAACTTATACAGTATTTCTATAATTTATTTAACACATTCAATGCTGAGCAATAATTATGAGGTGTCTCATAAATCGCTGGGCTGATTTCTTGTGCGGCGGCGGCTTGTTCTCTGCTTGCTTTATTTACGACTGTGGGTGACCATAAAGTCTTGCCCTGATTATAAAAATTTATTACAGAATAACTGTTTGACATAATAATTTAAATTTGATGCTGTTACATAGGTTAGTGTTAATAGTTTTTTACTTTCTCTTGCCTATATGAATATATAGGAAGGAAAGTATTGTTTTCATGTCGATTTTAACAAATACACTCTTCACCGGATCTATACGTTTTCAGACCCCCTGAAACCAAAAAACATGTTTTTAGCGATTGGTCTGTGTGTGTGTCTATGTGTGTGTGTGTGTGTGTGTCTGTGTGTGAACAGAATATCTCAAGAACGGAACATCGTACGAACTTGAAACTTGAAACTTAAGTTACATACCACTACCGGACGCGACACGAACATTTTCATCAAAATCGGTCAACCGGAAGTAGTAGTTTATTCGTATAATTTTTCAGTTTTTTGCGATTTTCTCAAAAACTGGTCCTACGATTTTTTTTAAAATCGCCTATTTTACTCAATTTTTTATTCTCTACAAGATAGGGTAGGCGCCATGTTTGCTGAAATTCTCGGTGAGGCTGTTTTCACGTAAAAACGTTGTTTTTTTAAGATTACGGCTTAAATATAAATTTTAGCGCAAAAACTTATATAATAAAAGTTGTAGAGAATTTAAAGACCTACAACTTCTTTTTCAAACATTTTTTTGTATAACGCTTAGTTTAGCGGTAATTTGCGATTTTCTGTTTTTTTTCTCACGAAAACGTGAGAAAAATCGATTTTTTTAACATTTCGGTCTTAGTATGCATTTTACGACAAAAGTGTATATAATTAAATTTATAGAAAATTAAAAGATCTACAACTTTTGTTTAGAGCATTTTTCTCTACAGAGCCTAGTTTAGCGTGAAAGCGTGATTTTCCGTATTTTTAAGCCAAACTGAGTTCGATTGTCATTTTGCGTCATTCACTCATGATTAAAATAAGGTTATGTTTTTGAGGTTAGTTTTTGTTCATTTCTAATATTTTATTACTAATGTTAAATTATATTGTAAATTATTTGCATTGGCAAGAGAAAGTTGTGTGAGTGTTTCACACCAGATTTTTTAAGATTACTTACATTAGTAAACTTCAACGTGTGCCCTCTTGGTAGCTCGGAGAATGTCGAAGCGGTATTCCAGTTCCAAATCGGTGGATTGGAAGGGATGGTCCAACACCCTGGCCACCCCGCTCTCCAGACATTACTCCCCTTGACTTTTTTTTCTGGGGCTATATCAAGGATAGAGTCTTCGCCACATCAGTTGCTGACGTTGACGAACTGAAGGCTAGGATACAAGCTGCTGTGGGTACTGTGACAGAACACATGTTACAAAACACCTGGCGGGAACTGGAATACCGCTTCGACATTCTCCGAGCTACCAAGGGGGCACACGTTGAAGTTTACTAATGTAAGTAATCTTAAAAAAAAACTATTAACACTAACCTATGTAACAGCATCAAATTTAAATTATTATGTCAAACAGTTATTCTGCAATAATTTTTTATAATCAGGGCAAGACTTTATGCTCACCCGGTACCTATATTACTTACATTTTTTATAGATTGTTTTTATTTCCAGGGTATATTTGCAGGGTGCTAAATGCTTTTTGGAGGGCCTGGCATGCTGATAAGCATAGGCTACTTTTGTACTCAGTGAGTTGTGGCAATGGTAAACCACCTCACTCCTCGTTTTACTTAGTAAAACCTCTACAGGTTCAAACCACCCTTTCGACTCAACCTAAATAACAAAAAAAAAATTATAATAAATATATTTCATTAATTTAATGTTTTCGTACTACATTCATGTCATTTAAAAACGAGTTTCGTGCTTTTTGAAACACCTAGGCCTATGTTTTGCCTAAAAACCGAAATACACTTAATTATTTATTTTAGGTTTTTCAAGGTGGACTTCCCCCTTAAGGGGAGATTGCACGATGGTTTTAACTCAAAATTTCGATTTTTTGTTTTCTATGTTTTGTAATAGTTTAGGTCTGGATCGACCAGAAACACATTAAATTACGTCAAAAATTTTTTTATGAAAAACTGAAGTTTTTATCGGGTTTAAACAGAAAAATTATCATGTTACGAAGAACGAATATTTTTCTTAATTTTATACTGCTCGTTTTAGTGCAAGGAGAATTTTAGTTTTTAAAATCATCATGGTTTTTAATATTTTCAGCTGTTGGTTCAGCTTTCTAAACTGTTGATGGAAAATTTATTTGTTTGTGTACATATTGTTTTTGATTTGTGCCTTCTTGTTTCTTACCTTTTCCCGTAAATTTAGTTTTTTAACATTAAGGTACATATTTTTTCTCAGAAACCAATAAACCTACAAGGCTAAAATTTTTACCTGTTAATTATCTTATATAGCCACATATACCGACATTTTTATGACTTCCTCAGGTGCTACAAAAATTAGTAATACGCAACACATGTAGAAAATAATTTGTAAAAATTTTTTTTTATTCGTAATTTAAAAAAAAAAATGATATGGTCCAAAGATTCAATTAAAACAAATGTCAGTAGCTCGAAAAGAAACCCGACACCTATAGTGTGTTAAGTTTCATTTCCATATCTTTTACCAATCCTATTAAAAATGTTCCTAAAATAGCAAATTTAACATTGGTGGGATACAAAGTATAGTCTCCCCTTAATCCACAATTTTTTTTAAAAAGAAGAGTAAAAAAAAATATTTTTAAAAAATCCCTAATGTTTGTACGTTGCAATCTGTTCAATTAACCCCAATAAGCAACCCCATGCATGACCCAATGAGAAGAAGATTATATATATATGACGTGTAAATGAGGTGTAGTCTTGTACAGACTCAGAACGATCGTTCCTGGAGAGAGTATGGTTATTTGAACCCCAACCATCAAGGTACACCGATAACCACGGTCTATTATTCAAATCCGTATTAAAGTAACTAAAGTCCAGCCTTTCTAAGTTTGCTCCTACTGTAAACAAATAATGACGTCACTGAGCATGCGCACTACATAAAAATGTGTACACGCTGATTAAAAAGTAACAACAAAATACTTTCAAAAGTATTTAAATACAAAATACTTTCAAAAGTATTTTTATAAATGAAATTGTTAGGCCTACATCATATTATCATGACTGATGTTTTAAGCAATTTAAGTACTTATAATTAAAAACAATGTTAATTAAATAGTAATACGACATCGAGGACTCTAAGGTACACCTGTAGTAGCTGGTTTTGGATTGTTGACAGAAGGAGGAGCAAACTAAGAACGGCTGAACTACAGCTGAACCGTTCTTAGTTTGCTCCTACTGTCAACAAACAAAAACCACCTACTACAGGGTGCACGCTAGAGTCTGCGACTTTACGGATCTCGTATTCCTATTAAGTTAACTATTTTTTTAATTATAAGTACTTAAAGTACTAAAAACATCAGTCATGATATGATGTACGCCTAATAATTTCATTTATAAAAATACTTTTAAAAGTATTTTGTATTTAAATACTTTTGAAAGTATTTTGTTGTTACTTTTTAATCAGCGTGTACACATTTTGATATAATGCGCATGCTCAGTGACGTCATTATTTGTTTACATTAGGAGCAAACTAAGAGAGGCTGGACTTTATACCTTTACTAGGATTGGAACCACGGAACCTTAATCTTCGAAAATCAGCTGTTAAACAGCTGACTTTGACGACGACTCTACCGCTAGACGAACCCGGTGGGCTAATAATAAGTACAGCTACGCCCGTGTAACAACCGGGCTGAATGACCGTTACAAACAATGAGAAAGAAAGGAGTAAAAGTATTTTATGACTGCAGTTCGTGCGTTCCTAAAAACATTGTCTCTGCTCCGCTATTAACAAATTCCGCCTTCCATTGTTGTTGTCACTGTCTTGTCAGTGTGCTATCCTAGCTGTTGATCGTTCTAGTTGCGTCTCTCTCTTTCTCTTCTACCGTTTAGATTCTTGTACCAATAGTAATTATTTTTTATAATTTCAGTTAAATTGTAGCATACGTTTTCTTACAACTTTAGTTAATTAATTAATATTGATTTATTTAGATAACATTCTTATTAATTAGATTTAATTAGTATTATTAGTTGTTAGTATTACGGTAATTAGTATTAGTAATATAATAGTTATTAATTAGATTAATAATCCTACGTCTCCCGCCCTTCCCATTTCTTTAAAAAATAAAATTAATAGTAACACTAAAAATATAATTGTATCTGTATATATATTAGGCAAAAAATGTGTATAAATTAGAAAATAAAAGCAGTAAAAATATAATTGTACCAAACAAAACAAAAATGTATAACAATAGTAACAAAAGAAAAGCATGAGTTTAACATATTTGCGCATGTGCGTGAGTGTGGTCTGTGGTGTGCGTATTGCTTTTTTCAATTATTGGAAATAGATAGAGTGAGAGAGCATTTAGGAGGACGAAGAGCGGTGTACTGAAGGGTACATCGAGTTGTGATAAATGTTTTTGTTAATGGTAGTATACTAATGCTATGACGTTGCACATCCCGGTTGTTATGTGGGCCTATCTATAGTGTTTTTTTTTTTTTTTACAGGTAGACGTTGATTGTAAACCTATCCCACAGGCTCTGAGCGCAAGACCAAAGGTGATACACAATTTAATTACAGGCTAATTTTATTAAATGGTAATTCTTTAAATTACCCAAAAGAATTCAAACAAAGTGTTTCAGACCATTATAATTTGAGTCTCAAATAATATTCTACTTTTCATAGGATTTTAATTCTGACAATTTCTTGAAAAAAAAGACTATATTGAGAATGAGTAAAAGAGATAGAGGTGTAAATGACTTCTTCTTCTTCTTTATCTGCCCCTTCTGCCTCTCAGCGTAGGGTGTGTCACCGCCTCGATCCATCCTCTCCAGATACCTCGGTCCATCATCATATTCCTCATCTGCTGCCAGTCTTTTCCTCGAGCCTCCCCCAACCGCTCCATGTACTCTTGATAGCTCTGTCGTGGTCTGCCCCTCGGTCGGCGTCCTTCTGGTTTTGCTTCCAGGAATTGTTTTATTTTCTTCGATTCATCCGCTCTACTAGCATGTCCCAGCCACTTCAATTGTTTTTCTTCTATCAGTGTATTCACAGGTCGTACTCCCAGGTCCCCTCTTATTGTTTCATTCCTGATTCGGTCTCTCTTATTCCTGCCCACTATTCTTCTGAGGTACCGCATTTCTGCCGCAGTGGCTCTACTCCTATGCTTGTCCAAAGTAACCCAGCTTTCTGCTCCATACATCAGTGTGGGCAAGAACACTGCTTTATATATTTTTTTATTTTTTTTTATTTATTTATTTACAATAATATAAAGGCTAACAGAACTTATCCATATAAGCCTTATTGACTTAAACAAATATTACATATTTACAAAACAATATTTGCTTATAACTATTTTATTTACAATATATACATGCTAATACACTTTTTGTCTCCTTTTCTCATAAAAATAAAATAATGTTTCAATAAAATTACTTTCTACAATAATAAATTAATAAGGAAAAAAAACAAAAAATTCCCACAAAAAATAGTTTAGCAAAACTTGACCAAAAATAATATTATTCATTTATAAATTAATAAAAGGAAAAGGAAAAAGAAACAATAGAAAAAAGAAAAAAGAAAGAAGGAAAGGAAGAAAGAAAGAAAAAGATGTGAGTCTGCTCTGTGAATTTATGTCATTTATTTGTTGGTGAGCGCCTGATAACATTTTGATGAAAACTGTTCGTAATTATCAAAAAAAGGATCGAGTTCCAGTTTAAATTTATTAAAAAAGGATAACGTCCGTATTAAGAACGTATTACTGTATTGCACAGTGTTCACTTTAGGCAAATAAAACAGATTAAAAGTCCTGGATCTAACAAAAGGTACATAATAAAAAATGTTTTTAACAATATCCTCTAGATCAACCTTATTATTTAATATTTTATATAAAAATTGCATACACATCACATTTCGTCTGACTTCAAGGGATTTTATGTCAAAAATTCTTCTCATCGTCTCCGTAGAAAACCCTAAAGGACATGACATACCATATTTTTTGTAATACAGGAGACGCAATAATCTATTTTGAATTTTTTCAATCGAGTCTATGTAATTCAGATGATGGGGATTCCACACAATTGCAGCATATTCTAACCTGCTTCTAACTAGAGCTTCAAATAGCCTTATTGGGACCTCAATTCCATCAAACTGCTTCGTATTTCTAAATATAAACCCGAGTAACCTATAACCATTATTCACAATCATATGGATGTGTTGCTTGAATGTTAATTTACTGTCAATTAACACCCCTAAATCACGGATCTCATGGACTAAATCTAATTTTTCATTTTTTACAGAATAATCAAATATATGGAAATTAATTTGGTTGGAAAATATCATATATTTACATTTATTAATGTTTAACTCTAAATGATTTATTTCACACCATAAATAAACATTATCCAAGTCTTTTTGAAGAAGTTTACAATCATCAAAATTATATATATGTTTATACAGTTTCATATCGTCAGCAAATAAAATACATACACTATTATGAACGCTTAGTGGCAAATCGTTAATTAATAATAAAAATAAAAGAGGCCCGAGTTTACTGCCCTGAGGTACTCCCATGCTATTTGAAAAATTACGAGAGCAATTATTTCTAAATCTTACATACAACGATCTATTTTTCAAGTAACTATTAAAAAACAATATTAAATTTTTTGTAAAGCCAATTTTTTCCATTTTCATTAACAATATGTCATGGTTTACTCTATCAAAGGCTTTTTTAAAATCTAAGTATATTACATCTGTACGCAATCTATTATCCAGCATATATGAGACATCCTGCGTGAATTTTAACAGATTTGTAACTGTGGAGCGTCCAGGCATGAAACCATGCTGAAGATATTAACCCCTTCACCTGTTTGAAAATCTTTGAGTGGATAATATGCTCAAAAACCTTTGCCAAAGAATTAATAATCGCAATGGGCCGATAATTTGAAACTTCATTTTTATCTCCTGACTTAAATATTGGTGTTATTCGTGCAACTTTCCATTTAGCAGGAAAGGTATTAGTTCTGAGTGATAAATTACAGAGAAACTGGATTGGCTTTATCAGTATGTCTGCACAACCTTTAATAATATACGGAGGAATATTGTCTGGTCCACTAGATTTCGTCGGTTTAAGTTTGCGTACCGCTTCAGTCACATCATTTTCATTAATACTCTCTAAATTTATAAGATCTAACCCGACTTTTACATTAAGATTTTCTGGGGTGGTATTATTTACTACATTTTGGCCTTCATATACAGAACAAAAATAATCAGCAAAACCCTGGGCAACTTCCTCTTCCTTGAGTTCCTGATTTCCAGTTTTAAAAACTGATTGTTCGCTTCTGTTTGCCCTTTTATTATTTACAAAGTTCCAAAAATGTTTGATGTTACTATGAACATCGTCCTGCAAAATTTCTATGTAATTCTTATAGGCTTGACTTATTTCCCATTTGAGACATGCCCTAAGTTGCCTAAATCTATTTTCATAATAGTGTGAAAACTTCCTTTTGCGAGATAAATTGTTTTTTAATTTGATTTTTTGAATTAATCTCCTATCAAACCATGTGGGGTACTTGAACTTTATTACTTTTTCACATTCCGGAACATTTGCATGAATTGCTTTGTATAAAAAATTATAAAAACAATCAACTGCAAGGTTAATATCATTAAAAGTATAAAGTATATCCCAGTCCGAAAGTTTTAACATTTGATATAATTGGAAAAAGTTTGCCCTTTTGTAGTTACGGTATGAAATATTGCTGGGTGCAAATCTAGAAACTTTAGGTAATTTAATGTCTGACACTAGTGCAGGGTGATGCAAATCTTCCTCTAACACAGGATATACCTCCCGTCTAGTTACCATACTAACACTACTCAATATTAGATCTAATTGTTTACCATAAGCATTGAATACATTATTACATTTATTTAAGTTTAAAAGAGACATCGTATTGTACAACCTTTTTGCTTTACTAGAACCATTTTCTAACCTATAGTTTGGAGAATTAATTTCACCCAAATTAAAATCACCTACAATTATATTATCAGAATGAATTACATTAATATTATTTTCCAGTTCATCCAAGAAATTAGTGAAATCGGACAAATCAGAAAACGGGCTAAAGTAAACAGCAGCCAAATAAACCGTATAACCTGGTAACAACAATTTTACTTGAACACATTCGTACCTTTCCTGGGCGGAAACGTTAGATAGAGTTACCTTTATAAAAGGATTTGACTTTAGTACCGCTATCAATACCCCTCCACCTCGACTAAGACCTGTAAGGTCATAATCTCTATCACACCGAAAAACTAAATACCTATCATCAAACAATTCACCGTCGTTAATTATGTCATTTAACCAAGTTTCAGTTAATACAATAACATCATAACTTTCATTTAAAATAGATAAGTAAAAATCCTTTCTCTTCGTCCTGAGACCCCGTACATTCTGATAATACAATTTAATTACATTCAAATTATCAGAAATAATTTAAAATAAAGATAAAATAAATTTGATACTTAAATGAATCACTTTACATTAAAAATAAAAATAACTTTTCTATTTAGGTAAAAGTACTTATCTTTGGAATTTGATTCTTATCTATTTCAATGCCTCTTTAACTTTTGATAATTCTTCATCAGAAGAAACAATGAAAACACGAGATTGCTCGTCTTTACGTATTTTAATTTTCCCTGACCTGTCTATCCACAAATATTTACACTTGAACTCATTTTTGACAAGCTTAGTCTTGGCAAATAATATACGTCTACCCGGAGCCAGAGATTGGTTTACATACACAGGAGTGTCCGTATTGAACCCCAAATCTCGAGTAGATAAATTTCTTTTTATCCGTCTTTTTTCCAACACCTTCTCTTTGTCTAAACGTCTTACAAAGCGCACTATGATTCCAGGTGTTGGTCTGTTGTTTGTTTTTCGGAGTCTATGACAGACATCAATCATACTTTCATTAACCTGGAAACCGAGAGCTTTTCCAACCTCACCCACTATTTGTACGACATCTTCATTTGGAGTTTCGGGGACCCCATAAATTTCCAAAGAATTTGCCCGACTGTACTGCTCACTATCATCCAGTCTAATAGTTAAATCGTTCACTTTTTTACATAACCGCTTATTTTCACCACGTAACTGCTCAATGATTTCATTCTGTCTCTGAATAATTTCCTGTTGATTTGTCAGTATACGGTTATTGTCGTCTAATTTATCGTGACATAAATTTAGGGAAGCTCCAAGATCTCGCTCCAGATTAGTTTGTCCCTGAAAAATTTTCTTCTCCAGTTCACCGAACATTTTCCTTATATCATTCATGTCCAACCTAACCGATTCTTCAGATGGACAGCTCATGGATCTACGACGCTCTACTACGCAATTTTCACATTTCCACGACTGATCACTCTCTGATAGAAACTTTATTTCGGTTTCCGTCAACCCCACACATGCAGAATGAAAATAAGATTTACACGCTGAACACTGTATTTTATCCTTAGTAACTCGATTAATCGATTTAAAACATTTCCCGCACGAACTCATTATTTAATTGATATAGAACGCTCTGTATAAACAAAGCAGACAGAGCTACTACCAAATACGTCCGCTCGCATTGGCTTATCAGACAAGACTGATAAGCCTTCTCTATATTTGCAGCTTTGCAGCTCTGCTCACCTCCCTCTTGCCCACAATTGTATTACTTATGGCATAGTACACTTGATTTCCCTTTTTTACCCGATTAAGGACTTCCTGGTCAATTCGCCCATTCCTGTCTATTATCACTCCAAGATATTCATACTGTCTAACTTGGTCCATTCTCCTTTCACCACACTGAATCTCCATCGCCTTCTCCTCAGCCCTCACAACATGCATGACCTTGCTCTTGTCCACATTCAGTTGCATACCCTTTCTTTCCAGTTCCTCTTTCCACTCTATTACAGCACTCTGAAGTTTTTCTTTTGTATCTAGGTGTAAATGACACTAGTCACAATTATCTCCTTTGAAAGTAATGAATTTCATTACACAACCAGAGTCTGTGGTGAATGAAATGAAGATGTCATTTACAGGGTGTAAAGTAAATGCTTTTCAGAAGGTCTGGCATGCAGATAAGCATACTTTTCCACTCAGTGACGAAGGCAAGAATTAAAAACCTCCTCACTCTTCGTTTTACTTACTGTAAAGTCTCTCTATACTATTTTTCGAAGCTGATGAGCTCTGAACGAATGCATTGCCCCCCACCCACCCACCCACTTCATACCTAGCCAATCACTTGCCACCAACTACGCCAATACTTGCTCTTGGCGTGGCCGCGTTGGCGATGTTGGTAACGTGCTCGCCTCTCATCACGCGGTCTTGGGTTCGAATCCCACTCGGGCATGGCATTTTTTCATTCGTTACAAAAATTAATTTCATCCTTCACCGTCTGCATTAGCAGGAATTTACAAAACAGTCGGACGTTAAACCAAAAAAAAAAAAAAAAAAAAAATGCTCTTGTAGCTCTGTTATACGAGGTGTGGCTATTAAATAACGAGACTGATGTTGTAAAAAAAATTATTTTTATTTTATACATAATCACTTATTGTGACCTTCATTATACACTCCTTCTCTATCCCTACAACTCTCCATGCGAATTTCCCATTGTTGGAAACAGTGCTGGAAGTCATCTTCTGTCAGCTCCTTCAGTACACGTGCCGCTTTCTCTTTTACAGCTTTCATAGACTCAAATCTTGTCCCTTTTAATACAGATTTCACCTTAGGGAACAAGAAGAAGTCATATGGTGCAAGATCTGGTGAATAAGGTGAATGTTCTAACACTGAGATGCTGTACTTAGCTAAGAATCACTTGACAGATAACGCGGAATGAGCTGGCGCATTGTCTTGGTGGAGAACCCATGATTTGTCCTTCCACATTTCTGGGCGTTTTTTCCTTACTCTTGACGTAGTTTAGAAAATAACCTCAAGGTAGTAATTACCTCAAGTAATATTGATTAATTGTTTGACCCAGTAAAGGTACACAATCCCATGGATATAAAAAAAATCACCATTGCTTTAAATTTTGACTTACTCATTCGAGCTTTTTTGGCTCTCGGTGAAGTTCGGGTCTTCCAATGCATGGATTGGCGCTTCGTTTCCGGATCATAAGTAAAAAACTACGTTTTATCACAATGTTATTATCATTTCCAAAAAAATTGCGCCATTTTCATTCGCGTACAAAGTGTCAGTACAAACGTTTTTGCGAGCTTTATTTCAAACATTTTTGAGGGGCACGTGTCCTGAAGGAGCTGACAGAAGATGACTTCCAGCACTGTTTCCAACAATGGAAAATTCGCATGGAGCATTGTAGGGATAGAGAAGGAGTGTATAATGAAGGTCACAATAAGTGATTATGTATAAAATAAAAATAAAGTTTTTTTTTACAACGTCAGTCTCGTTATTTAATAGCCACACCTCGTATACTTCGTCAGCCATGTTTCTGGTCTTTCAATAACAATTTATAACTTATGAACATACAACCAGGTGCTCTCAAGCTCTACCATTTTGAATTGTCCATAACGGGCAGGTGTTAAATTAATGTGTGATTAAATTAATTTTGTTAATTAAATTGTTTGTTAATTTTAAATGAGTGATTAAAAATACATAGTGTTAAATTAATTGCACTCGATCTGTTAGTCCAGGGCTACAAAACATAGCTCTGTTTCTTATCACATAGTCAGCCAATTATATGACTTAACTATTTAAAAACAGAAGAGGTAGAAATGTAAAAGACACTAGTCAGAGTTATAGGTATCAGACGAACTAATGTCCCATAGCCGAGCGAGTGAGAGGAAGATATGTGGGATAACTACGCATGCGCTCAAAGGTCTTTACTGTTATAATCCAGATCTGAAAACATACTACATTTGTTATCTTGCATGTTAGTTTACTGCATGCATAAACGCTTGCTCACAACAATGAGTAAAATTAAAGACAACGTTATTGGAACGGCGCGTATGGCTTGTGCGAGTGAGAGCGTAATGCATTCTCTCACTCCCACGGCTAGGAGACATTAGTTCATCTGAATACTGTATCTCTTCTGAGAGTAATGAATTTCACTATACAGTCAGACCCTGTGGTGAATGAAGTGAAGGTGTCATTTACAGAGTGGAAAGTGGGTGCATTTTGGAGGGTCTGGCATGCTGATAACCATACTCTTTCAACTCAGTGAGGAAGGCAATTGTAAACCACCTCACTCTTCGTTTGTAATCAATAAAAACCTCTAGAGGTTTGAACCACCCTTTCGGCTGTTGACCAAAACAATAACACACTATTTTGAAACAAATAATAGGCTAAAGTAATTTTTTATTTGGTTTTTTCAGGAATTAAAGTTTTGGCAAATGAGAAATCCAAGTTTATATCAGGTAATATTTTTAGGTAGTTGTATTACTTAATTTTTTTGAGGGGGAATTTCGATAGATTTATCCGTTTCCAGTGAAATTTTGGCTTCTAGGTCTTTCATTTATCTTCTGAACAAGCAACCCCCGCTCGCTTCGCTTCACGGCAGCTAATGTAGGCCTCATTAAATTATTTTAAATCCTCTCTAAATACAATATTTGTGGTGTTGTTGCCCTGTGGCAGCAAAATAAATTGTTTTTCTTCACTTCCAGTTCTAAAAAGTCCGACATATAGTCGTCCATGAGTGAAGGAAGCACTCTTGTCACAAATCGATGCCCACCGTTTTAAATGTTTTCCCCTGCGATTTAACAGAATCGAATAGAATGGATAGAAGAATACCGATGGAAAAGAAAGAGACAGTGATCTATGGCTGAGATAAGAGACAGTAATATGTTGGTGCGGTACGCAGAGTATTTGGAAATATATGACTCATTCACTTCCTGTCGAATAAAAACAAATATATAAAATACAGTACAAAATTAAAATTTTTGAATATTTCCGAATTTTTAATGTTTTTGGAATCGAATGTTATTCTTCACGTTTTTCTATAAAATATTAAAGTTGAATCGTGTTTCTAGCCCAAAAAATACACCATCCAGAGGACTTAGAAAAAATAAATGTCTATGCACCCGATGGACTAAAATATGCTACACCGTCACAGTTTTAGTTGCTTAACTCACATAATTAAAGTTACTTAAAGTTGCGAAATAGCCTATATTGATCAGGAACCTCTAAGCTATGCAACAATGAAAGATTTTTTTTTAAATCGGTTCAGTAGTTTCTGAGATTACCTCATGCAAACAAACAAACAAACAAACAGACGTTTCTTCTTCATCATATTAGTTGTCACCGCCACCCCTTCTAATTAATCATTTACTGTGTTGCCGGCCTTCAATACTTCTTCTGGCCTTTGTCGGCGCGATGGGCTCTTTAGCGGCGAAGCGACAAAGCCCTGTAGCGGCGCCCGAAAAACCTTTCAGCTGCCTTTGTCATCAAGGCCAAGCCAGTAGCCGCTCTCTACAACAGCGCCCTCAGCAGCTATATAAAGAGCGCTTCACTGAGCCGGCCGAATTAATACTAATCAAGACACCGAGACCTTCACTTCGAACCAGACAGCAGACAAGACGTCCACCACCGCACACGGCTGCCGGACTCCAGCGAGAACTAATCGACGACCCCGCAAGAGAGAAGATGATGCTTCCGCTCGCCGACCCGTCACCGCCCGCTGACGCGAGCGATGCCCACAGCGGTCCCTCAACCGAGCCTTACGCCCACCGGACCCGACGAAGCAGCCCTCGACGCACTACTGCGAAGGAAGAATATAATGTCTCCGCTGGACGATGACACGCCGTGTCGCCCAGCTCCTCGACCGCCACGACGACTACGACCGACCCCTCTCCAAGACGACCACCGCTTAAACGGCCCTTTTCAGGGCCACTAAATTAATATGGTTGCCACTTAATGTCGCCATCCGGTGACATAGTATAGATTAGAAATTAATTTTTTTGTGTCAAAAGGTCGGACGTAAAGCAAAGAAAAAAACAAAATACCCGTCATCCTGTCTAAAAATTTCTTGTGATAGTATCTTGGATGCTATAACAAAACTCTTTATATGGCAATTTTCCCAGGACGATCTCATCTTCTGTTTTATGGATATGTCACCGCCACCCTTTCTAATTAATCATTTACTGTGTTGCCGGCTTTGAGTACTTCTTCCGGCCTTTGTCGGCGCGATGGGCCCTTTAGCGGCGAAGCGACAAAGCCTTTAGCGGTGCCCGACAATCCTTTCGGCTCCCTTCCGCTAAAGGGCTTTGTTGCCAAGGCCGAGCGACTCACCGCCCCCTACCACAGCGCTCTCAGTAGCTATAAAAGCGCAGTGCACTGAGCCGCTTTTCATTGCGCTCTACATCTCCGACGAGGATCGACCGACTACATCCACGAGAGAAAGAAGGAAGATGCTCTGGGACTTGCAGCAGCCAGCAACGCAGCAGCCGTCGCCGCAACTCTCGCAGCCGCCGCCGCCGCAGCAGTCGCAGCCACACGCTGCCTACACTGGTCTCCTTCGAGACCAGCACAACGGTCCTTCTCAGGACCAATTTAACAAGGTTTTAACCGGCCCTTCTCAGGGCCATCAACCGGAGCCACGGCTCTCTTCGCAGCCACGCGCTGCTTACGCCGGTCTCCTTCGAGACCAGCACAACGGTCCTTCTCAGGACCAATTTAACAAGGTTTTAACCGGCCCTTCTCAGGGCCATCAACCTGAGCTATGGCTCTCGTCGCAGCCACGCGCTGCCTACACCGGTCTCCTTCGAGACCGGCACAACGGTTCTTTTCAGGACCAATTTAATAAGGTTTACACCGGCCCTTTTCAGGGCCACCAAAATGATAAGGTTAGCCACGTAATGTCACCATCCGGTGACAGATAGAAACGGCTCGGATAGGCAACGCAATATAAGTTGACGATCGTCTGCGAGAGTAAGACTGTACTATGCGGTGGGTGGGGGTGGGTGGTGGAAGTGCTACTATATGTCCTTTTCTAAATACATCATAGCGACAGCTCTAACCATGACATCTTGTTGTAGTTTTACTCTTACATTGATTTATTATGTTTACAACTATGACGTTTATAAACATTCCATTGTATCATTTATTGATTCTAAATAATAGATATTGATATTTATTATTGATTATTTATTATCCTAAATAATAAACATTCATTCTAAATAAGCCATAATAGTAGGCCTAAGCTATAATTAGTATCCTTTTTGGTCATCAGCAGTAAACTGAATTATTGCACTCTGACATTTATTTGTTGTGATAGACTAATTATTAGTCCGTGAGTTCTGTCGCTGCGAGCTTATTATTGTGAGTAATACTAGTTTTACGGTAATTTTAAAATGTTATTGTATTTTTAGGGTTTTCATATTTCATTATTTTCAGTAAATTAATGTTAAATTACAATTAAATTTGAAACAATACACTTTCTTTAAATAATAATTACATTAGACCTACTCCTTACTTATTTAGTG
This sequence comes from Catonia carolina, assembly GCA_035578175.1. Taxonomy (NCBI): domain Eukaryota; kingdom Metazoa; phylum Arthropoda; class Insecta; order Hemiptera; family Achilidae; genus Catonia; species Catonia carolina. Next base: position 438,724,543 of record JAQMRL010000001.1, on the reverse strand, counting down.
TTAGGGGTGATAAACTGAATTTTATAACTTAAGTGTTTGTGGCGGATATATTTTGAGTTAGACGCTAGATAGGCATACATGTGTTATGCTTTCAAGTTGGCCGATGTAAGTAGGATAGACAGTAATAGGGATAAACCGGTCGATGTCGAAGGAGTGCTCGGAGGCGGTGACGGACAAGGTGGGAGATGTTCGCTGCATTGCAGGAGATCTTGAGCGTTTTGTTCGTCGGGAATGTGAACACATTCGTCAATTACGAGTTCCCCTTCTTCGATATCGTCGGCCGAATTAATAAGCTGCGTTTCGGCTTCCTCGTATAACAGTTCGAGCTGCTTCTGTTTACGTGTAACTTTCTTTGCAGAAACTTGTTCACCATCGTCGTCGTCGTCGTCATCGTTTACGTCTTCCGATGCTGAACTCCTACGAGTGGATAAATCGACGACTTGTATTTGTTGGTGGTCGTCGTCGTCGTCGTCTTTATCGTAGTCGTGATCCTGATGTTTTTTCGAGGATTCAAAAATAAAATTGACTGAACTTTGTGACATAATTGTACGGCGGCGGAGTGTAGAGAGATGAATAGTGATGTGATGTGATGCGTGAAGTAAGAATGACAGCAATCGACTGATAAAAGTTATAAAAAATTAATAGTATTTATAGTTGTTGGATAAAGACGTGTGGGCATTGATTTCTTAACAATTGCACTTTCGTTAATTGCTATGCAATCAGCTATTAATGTCCACTTAATGATTGACACATGATACGGGCGAGCTGCAATCTGTACAGCCGATAGCAGCTAGCGGCTAGGTACTATACGCGCGCCAGCTCATGATCTCTGTCGCCTGGGGAAGTGGGGCGGGTGGCGTAATAGAATATGAGTAATATATTTGTCTTATCGTGCAGTACAAAAACATTTAGTCATCATGTAAATATTATTATGATGTTTATGTATTTATTTATTATAGGCCTACGTATTATTGCTTTTCACAACGGATACACGTGTCACAATATACAGTTGCACATTTGTGCTAATGCGTCTCGGATGTGTTAATCATTATTCATGATTTTTTATCACTAAAGTGATTTTTATTTTGAAATTTAAAGTGTGTTAACGTGCCAAAAGTTATTTGTTTTGTGTGTTTTGTGTTAGGTAAATTAATAGAATATTAATAGAATGTTACGTAAAGAATAGAATAGGTAAATTAATAGACTCAAACCGTAAATAATTACTACATATTAATAAATACAATGAAAGAAAAGTAAAAGAGTTACTATATTATAGAATAAATTGAAATAATAAAACAAAATGTTACTTTATAATGACAAGAACATTATGATAAATGTTTATTTTATGAATAGTATAATCTTTCACTGCATGCCGTAACAGAAATTCCTCACACGGATCACGAGCTGACGCGCTTATAGTACATTATACCTCTGCTCTGTTTACTTGCTCCTTGCTCCGCAAGGGCGGCAGGTGATAGGAGCAAGGTAACTCATAGTACTCAGTATCCAATACTGTCCTCCGCATGATAGGCGCAATCGTCAACTTACAGCGCGTTACCAGTGCCAGCTGGTACGGGTTAGGATATCTTTGTTCTCAATTCTGTCTATTGCGTTGTCCTGTGAACCGGTCCGTTGCTTCGAGACCCTTCACAGCCTTTGCTGTTCTTCTTTAAAACTCCAGCTATCATTTATCCCTACAACTACTTACTATCGGTTTCATAATCATAGACACATGCCCAAAACGGGCAGGTGGAGTGTTATTTTAATTGCACTCTATCTGTTTGGTCCAGGGCTAAAAAAAATAGTTTTGTTTCTTATTACATAGTCAGCCACTCATATGACTGAACTATTTAAGAACAGAAGAGGTAGAGGTGTAAAAGACACTAGTCAGAGTTATCTCCTCTGAGAGTAATGAATTTCACTATGCAGCCAGACCCTGTGGTGAATGAAGTGAAGGTGTCATTTGCAGGGTAGAAAGTGAGTGCTTTTCGGAGGGCCTGGCATGCTGATAAGCGTACTCTTTCAACTCAGTGAGGTAGGCAATGGTAAACCACCTTACTCCTCGTTTTTACTTAGTAAAACCTCTAGAGGTTCAAACCAGCCTTTCGGCTGTTGACCTAAACAACAATCATAGACACCTGAGTTTAAACCCTTGCATCTCCAAAACTATGCGTCGGATTTCAATATACTTTACATCAAAATTTAGCTCATTATATTCTGCGTTGACCCTTAATAGCCCTATATCTTTAATATTGTTTACAAATTACCATATCAAGGTTGAAAGACAAAAAGACTCGGTTTTCTTGATACCGCAACAAATTTTATGCGTTTAGAGGCGTGTAACTCGATAAGTATTTGACCGAAAAGTTTGAAATTGTAACACAGCATAGATATTTATATTTTTACAGCGTGTATGAAATTTCAAAATCGTAAGTTATTTGAATTTTGATTTATTTAAACAATATTCTGAACCCTTGCTATCTCGGTAACCACCCGATCGTGCGGCAAAGGCTAACTATCGTTTTATTCAGCGTAAAAAACTTAGAACAGATATGTTAATAATATTAAATATTGATTGGCCAATGTTGTGGTAGATTTTTTAGAGTTTTGAAAAATAGATGAGTAATGTGGGAGTTGGGCGCTAATATCCATTTTTCTTGAACCTGACTGTCTACCTGAATTTACAATGCAGTCTGTCAATTCAGGTAGACAGTACGACAGGATGTCACGTACACAAATTAGCAACATGGATAGTAACACCCACCCCCAGCATTAGCCAGCTATTTTTCAAAACTCTAAAAATTCTACCACAACATTGGCCAATCGATATTTCATACTATTAACATATCTGTACTAAGTTTTTTACACTGAATAAAACGGTAGTTTGCCCGTGCCGAACGATCGATAGGCTATCGAGATAGCAAGGGTTTAGAATATTGTTAATAAATCAACATTTAAATAACTTAAGATTTTGAAATTTCGTACACGCTGTAAAAATATAATTTTCTATGTTGTGGTACAATTTCAAACTTTTCGGTCAAATATTTATCGAGTTACTCGCCTCTAAACGCATAAAATTTGTTGCGGTATCAAGAAAACCGGGTATTTTTATCTTTCAACTTCGATATGGCAATTTTTAAACAATATTAAAGATATAGGGCTATTAAGGGTCAACGCAGAATATAATGAGCTAAATTTTGATGTAAAGTATATTGAAATCCGACGCATAGTTTTGGAGATGCTTTGGGTTTAAACTCGGGTGTCTATGATTATGAACCGATAGTAACTAGTTCTGCCCATAACGGACAGGTGGAGTGCCTAACATTATTTACACTCACTCTGTTCGTTGCAGGGCTAAAATAAATAGTTCTGTTTCTTATCACATGGTCAGCCAATTAAATGACTGAATCATTTAAGAGCAGAAGAGGTAGAGGTGTACTGTGACACTAATCAGAGTTATCTCCTCTGAAAGTAATGGATTTTATTATACAGCCAGACCCTGTGGTGAATAAAGTGAAGGTGTCATTTGCAGAGTGGAAAATATGTGCTTTTCAGAGGGCCCGGCATGCTGATAAGCTTACTTTTCCACTCAGTGAGGAAGGCAATGGTAAACCACCTCACTCCTTGTTTTACTTAGTAAAACCTCTACAGGTTCAAACCAGCCTGTTGGCTGATGACCTAAACAACAACAACAAGTAACTAGTTGTAGGGATAAATGATAGCTGGAATTTTATGATAGCTGTAACTAGTTGCAGTGAATCTAAAAAAAGTATATAAATAATTACATGTGCTTTTCTTTTCTGTTTTGGCAGGCGTATCTGCGTGAGACGATGATAACAAATTTTACGCCCTTTAAAAAGAAATCTTTTATGGTTGGAAAAATTATGGCGTTTCTTTCCTTATTTACTTGGATTTGTATGGTTTGTGAAACGTATATTTGTGCAGGTAGAGATTGGTCTTGGTACGAGAGAAACTTCATGGGTGATACGTGTAGATACTGTATCGATATATGTCAAGAGTTGTGCTCGTGCGATTGTAATCGCTCATTTTGTTGTTAGTATCGATAAATTGGATCTTCATAATACTGAGACATTATTCCAGAATGCTAGACAGTGGTTACCAGTGTACTTTGATGGTTGGGGTTCAATTAACCATACTCTCTCAGGAATGGTCGACCTGAGTCTGTACAAGACTACACCTCATTTACACGTCATACATATCATCCTCATCTCATTGGGTCATGGGGTTGCTTATTGTTCTCAATTGAACAGATTGCAACGTACACAAATTAGGAATAAAAATAATTATTCCAGAAACGGTCTATGGGATAGTTTGTTCATTTTTCTTTTCATTAGCAAGTTTTTTTTGAGATTTTATGCATGTCAGGGAGCAAGTTTTTTATTTGAAATTTTAAAAATATGTATTGTATTAAAAAATCTTACTTGGCCCCGCCTCCGTAGAGTAGCGGTAGTATGCTAGCCTACTACGCGGAGGTCCCGGGTTCGATTCCCGGCCAGGGTCTGGAAATTTTTACAAGGTAAAAACCCACTGTTCATATCCCACCGTAGTCGCTAATGACCGAGCTGTTGATGCGACTTTATAACGGGTGGCGCACATAAAAGTAGCCCCATAACTTAGCCGAGATTGTAAAATGTTTATGCCGAGTCAAGAAAAATTCCCCCCATTTTCCCCTTCCCTTGTACAACCTGCATGTTTCACCAGATTTTTGATCAATTTATTAATCAATTAGCACCACACGAAATTACATATTCTTTTTTCCAACAAGACGGGGTGACTTTGTCACACATCTCGCAGATCACTGGCTCGTGTGCGTAGGACTATCTCTTTAGGCTTATGGCCACCGCGATCACCGGATTTGTCTCCTTGTTATTACTACTTATGGGGAAATTTAAAGAATAAAGTATACGCCAGCAATCCAAAATCCATTGAAGACCTAAAGATCTCGATCACGAACGTCATACGCACCATTACAGCTCCTGAACTCCAGTCTGTATTTCAGAATATGGTAGGCTACGCCGCGCTATCTTATCTGTACAAGATGACGGTGATCACTTTCAACATATCGTGTAATAACGTAACAATATTAGACTATTGAATAAAATAATTTAAAAAAATGATTGGTATATTTGTAAGTAAACAGATTTCATTTCAATTGTGTTGCACTTTATTTACGGGGCTACTTTTATGTGCGCCACCCTGTATAAAGTAAAGTTTAAAAACCAATCTTTTTTGTAGTGTTTTGAACGATCTTGTGGCTAAACATTAATAATAAAGGGCCATTTAAAAAGAATCTTAATATTGACTCAGTGAAACAAACTACGGTATTTCAAAATTCAGCCGTAAATATGAAGAAAGACTCAATCATCATCCAAACTTCTTGGCTCTGAATTTGCTAAATAACATTGAAATGTACCGAGTTTTCAAGACTGAAAAGATATAGTGTTTTTGATTTAGGTTATAGGTTTTAAAGAACATTACCCACCGGGTTGGTCTAGAGGTAAAGTCGTCGCCAAAACCAGCTGTTTAACAGCCGATTTTCGAAGACGAAGGCTCCTGGTTCAAGTCCTAGTAAAGTTAGTTACTTTTATACGGATTTGAATACTAGACAGTGGTTGTCGGTGTACTTTGATGGTTGGGGTTCAATTAACCATACTCTCTCAGGAGTGGTCGACCTGGGTCTGTACAAGACTGCACCTCGTTTACACATCATCCTCATCTCATTGGGTCATGGGGTTGCTTATTGTTCTGAATTGAACAGATTGCAACGTACACATATTAGGAATTAAAACAAAAAAGAACATTGTTACATTTATTATAAATTTTTCTAATTAATTTATTACTATTTTCAATTTCTTTGACCTTATAATGAAATTGTAATCATGTTAACTAACATTTATCAAAATTGCTGATTGTTCTAATTCATGTGAACAGATTGTAATGTTGCAGACTTGTAAAAAAAAATTAAAAAGAGCACCGGTTTTGAATTATGTGGGAAATTTTTGTTTGTTGATTGGCAACATTGTTGTATACTGTTCTGCCCGTCCCTAAGCTTTGTGCAGCTGAGAGGTATGCATTACGTCACTACTACTGTGAGAGATTGCGTTAGTAGTGGTAATGATTTACTTGTATTATGTTTGTAGTAATGGTAATGGTAATGGTTGGTGGCATTTCTCTCACCACCTCCCCTCCAATTGGTCGCAAGAAGGCATAGACCTGGAGGCCGTTCCTGAACTCTTAAAACTTTGTGACGGCGACAGTCACCTTGCTTGAAAATTAAAAACTAGTTATAAGATTAAAAATTTCGAGGGCGAGTTGGAGCCAGGTCGACCGACCTGGGGAGTGTGCACTGCTCGCCCTCTTGTAAGGGTGCCTCTTCGGGCTCAAGGCCCGCATCAGAAAACATTTGGGTCCTAACAGTCAAGAATAATTGTCGAAGATTTAAAACGTTAATAACTAATAATAAAATATTAGTTAGGACCTAGTCGCCTTTAAATTTGCCAGAAAGTGTTTGTACACCATAAATGTAATTTTGCCTTCAGTGCCATCGACAAGTGCCGAGGGACACAACCCTTAGTTATACTACATGACGACGGTAGAACGTAGCTACCTCGTCAAGGAACCCCCACACCGCCCGGGCATGCACCTCGCGGTACAAGCTCGAACGTTCCGTGAGAGGCCAATTTTCCCCTTGGCCTTGAAGCTCCAGGGTTAGTTGTCGTCTGGCCCCCCAAAGAGCGGGGCAATCATACAGCAAGTGTGTGTTAGATTGGACCTCCTTATGTTTGTAGTAGTCAAGGGTACTATCCAAACTACATGAAATATAGGCCTATTCTGTGTCACCGTCTACAGTGAATAGTGAAAACAACACCCACGTATGTCACCCCACTAGGAGGCAGCCTACTGCCCAGCGAAGAGCAATGAGATGATTTGTAGAGTATTATGGCGTAACAGCAGTCTGGTACTTCGTCTTTCCCCTTAATCCCGCAGCTGCACAAAGCTTAGATTCATACAGTAGCTGTTTCCATAAACATTCCGCTCATTTTCAGCGGAAAAACATGTGTTCATTTTGAAAACGTGTGGTTTCTGAGAAGACGTCAAGGGACGACGGCTTTGCGAGTAAAATAATTTTTAGTGACGAGGCGCACTTTTACTTAAAATGAATTTGTCAATAAACAAAACTGCCTTATCTGAGGATCAGAAAATCCTTGCATGATTCAAGAAAGGGACAATTCCAAAATTAGGTTGACAATACTCTCTCAGGAGTGGTCGACCTGGGTCTGTACAAGACTACACCTCATTTCCACGTCAATGACATCATCCTCATCTCATTGGGTCATGGAGTTGCTTATTGTTCTCAATTGAACAGATTGCAACGTACACATATTAACTTAGGAATTAAAAAAAAGAACATTGTCACATTTATTATAATTTTTTTACTTTCTCTTGCCTATATGAATATATAGGAAGGAAAGTATTGTTTTCATGTCGATTTTTCGAAATCGAGTTTTCACCGGATCTATACGTTTTCAGACCCCCTGAACCCAAAAAACATGTTTTTAGCGATTGGTCTGTGTGTGTGTCTGTGTGTGTGTCTGTGTGTCTGTGTGTGAACAGAATATCTCAAGAACGGAACATTGTACGAACTTGAAACTTGAAACTTAAGTTACATACCACTACCGGACGCGACACGAACATTTTCATCAAAATCGGTCAACCGGAAGTAGTAGTTTATTCGTATAATTTTTCAGTTTTTTGCGATTTTCTCAAAAACTGGTCCTACGATTTTTTTTAAAATCGCCTATTTTACTCAATTTTTTATTCTCTACAAGATAGGGTAGGCGCCATGTTTGCTGAAATTCTCGGTGAGGCTGTTTTCACGGAAAAACGTTGTTTTTTTAAGATTACGGCTTTAATATAAATTTTAGCGCAAAAACTTATATAATAAAAGTTGTAGAGAATTTAAAAACCTACAACTTTTATTTCAAACATTTTTTGTATAACGCTTAGTTTAGCGGTAATTTGCGATTTTCTGTTTTTTTTCTCACGAAAACGTGAGAAAAATCGATTTTTTTAACATTTCGGTCTTAGTATGCATTTTACGACAAAAGTGTATATAATTAAATTTATAGAAAATTAAAAGATCTATAACTTTTGTTTAGAGAATTTTTCTCTACAGAGCCTAGTTTAGCGTGAAAGCGTGATTTTCCGTATTTTTAAGCCAAACTGAGTTCGATTGTCATTTTGCGTCATTCACTCATGATTAAAATAAGGTTATGTTTTTGAGGTTAGTTTTTGTTCATTTCTAATGTTTTAATACTAATGTTAGGTTTATTGTTAATTATTTGCATTGGCAAGAGAAAGTTGTGTGAGTGTTTCACACCAGATTTTTCTAATTAATTTATTACTATTTTCAATTTCTTTAACATTATAATGAAATTGAAATCATTCCCGTAATTAATAATTGGGTCATGGGGACCCAATAAAAATAGAAATTAAAAAATAGAAAATAGAAATAGAAATTAGAAAATTGAAATTGAAAATAGTAATAAATTAATTAGAAAAATTATAATAAATGTAACAATGTTCTTTTTCCCGTAATTAATAATTCCCGTAATAATTGTAATCGTTCCCGTAATCGCCAATAATTGCCTGGACAGAATTATTTACTAATCAAATTAAATTGTTTATGGAAACAATTTAAAAAAATTGTACCCACAACTAGTGACAGTTTGGTGCGGCTTTTGGGCAGGCGGTATCATCGGCCCTTGTTTTTTATTAAAGACTAGCAACCTCCGCTCGCTTCGCTTCACAGCAGCTAATGTAGGCCTCATTAAATATTTGTGGTTTTGTTGCCCTGTGGGAGGAAAATAAATTGTTTTTCTGCATTTACAGCTCAAGAAAGCCCGACATAAAGTTGTCCATGAGTGAAGCACTCTTGTCTCAAATCGATGCCTACCGTTTTAAATGTTTGTCCCTGCAATTTAACAGAATTGAAAAGAATGGATAGAAGAATACCGATAGAAACGAAAGAGACAGGTTGATATATGGCTGAGATAAGAGACAGTAATACGTGGGTGCGGTACGCAGAGTAATTGGAAATATTACTCGTTCACTACCTGTCGAATGAAGTGTTTTCTTCGCAGAGGTAGGCCTATAGGGAACGTCAATTCTTCTGTTTTCCGAGAGACGAAAACCTGTAAGTATTAATATGATAAGTAAATACGTGTAGGCCAAAATACATCTTGTTTGTTTATAGGTAAGCATATTTACTACTAGCGAATTAGTAAATAATGAAGTATATGAATTGCCTTTTTTAATTATTGTACATATTCTCTAGTGATTAAGTTTGCGTGGTATAATAATTAGGTTATTAATTAAATTATTAACTATTACTTTATTAGTATTAGGTTATTAATAATTAGGTTAGGGATATAGGTTAGGTCATGTGCCATTTTACTGGTTTGCTTTCTTAATAATTGACGTGATGTGAAACTACTATAACTATTATTACATCAGGCAAACTTAAGCACCACATTTATGTAATAAATAATAATTTAAAAGTAGAAGGCAATTTATACATTTAATGTTTACTAAATCCGTTACGGTTAACCTAACCACATACAAGATTTATTTTGGCCAACACGTATTTACTTATCATATTAATAGGTCCTTACAGGTTTTTCGCTTTCGGAAAACAGAAGAAATCACATTCCCTAACCCTCTGCGAAAAAAACACTTCTTTAAGTAACAAAATTTCATTTCGTTAATTATAACTAACCTCAACCCACTGTTTAATGACCCACCGTAATCGCTAATAACCAAACTGTCGATGCGACTTTAAAAAAATTAGTTACCAAAAATTTCAATCATAAAACAAAAAGTAAAATGAAATAAACAATAAATATTCTATAGGGTAATAGGCCAATTCAAAATCTCCCTCGTTTGCGCTACTAGCGCATTCTACAGGCATTGGGGACAAAAGATAGCAGACGAAAAACGTTAAAACACTTTGGATCATGGAAGTTCCCTCTCTATTCTTACTTACTCCGTTTTTTTTTTGTTTAACGTCCGACTGTTCTGCAATTACTGCTAATGCAGACGGTGAAGGATGAAATGAATTTTTTGTAACGTATGAAAATATGCCGTACCTGAATGGGACTCGAACCCAAGACCGCATGATGAGAGGCGAGCACGTTACCAACTGCGCTAATGCGGCCGGTACTTACTCCGTGGACGGCACTAATGTATGATAGTACATTTCAATTTTGTCTCATGCAGTTGCCCTTGAATACACTGTTGCCAAAATACTGGTTGAGAGACAGAAAATTTACCCATGTATTACTTCTACCTTCTTACACTCAGGGTTGCGTCCTTAATAAAAATAAAAACAATCCTTAATATTGTAAAAAAAACTCATCAGAAAATGCTTGAACAAGAGATATTTCTCTGACGGGATCTGTAAGCCCGTTCAAACGAAGAAGACTACAGAAATTCAGAACCTCTAGCAGACCAGATGACAGGAAAGAGAATTTCTTTCTTTGGCCATCTCCTGAGGAGTGACTCCACAAGAATCTCCACAGAATCATCAACTATTTCCTAAGCAAAAAAATCTCAGCCCCACTGGATCAAAGAATTGAACTGGACATGAACGAAATCCAAATCTCACTTAAGGACCTGAAAAGAAAAATCCGGAAATTACCACAAGACTTGAACAGAAGAGACCGACTAAACGACAGAAAATCGTGTATTGAAATCGTTTGTCCTGAAGGAGCTGATAGAAGATGACTTCCAGCACTGTTTCCAACTATGGAAAATTAGCATGGAACGTTGTAGGGGTAGAGAAGGAGTGTATATTGAAGGTGACAATAAGTGATTATGTATAAAATAAAAAAAATTTTTTTTACGTTAGTCTCGTTATTTAATAACCACACCTCGTATGGTCGTCCACCAGCAAAATGTGGAATTTTTACAATAAGTTTAGTATTGAAAAAAAAGAAAAATAAACGTATTTAATATCGTTTACTGTGCATCCTTCTTTGAGGATGTTAATAGATTGGGGCTATTTTTCATACGTGCCTAATCTCTTATTCCTTGCAATCACCATATTTGGGATTAAACAATACTTCGTTTAATTCATACGGCGCAATCAATAGTTTAGTATACTGTTCGCCAATTACGGTGGCATGTAGGGAGGGTAGCGAGACAGAGAGAGAATGTGTTGCGTCCGCCGTTCCCCTCAACTCATTTCAATCAGTGCACGGTGTTCAAGCGCAATAATGACAATACGCGGTACGGTAGGGCACTCTGTCAGCCAGTTTCGTTCACTACACTCTAACAAGCTCATTTTCATCAAAAAATTCTGAAAAAATTACTTTTGCTTCCTAATGAATCTTATTTTATTACACTATAATTTTTTTTTATTATATTCTGATATTTAGATAAGATACGCTCGTACAAAGTCAGACATTTAAATCTAATCGCATTTTTTGCGTATCACGTGGGCTATATAACTTCTTTTCCAGGACGACATAATATGCGGTTTATTATTTTGTTATAAATTATAAAAATTTAACTGTAATTTGATATTTGTTGGGAAGAAATAGAAATAATAAACAAGCTTGAAAAAATCACTTTTTGAAGGGAAGTTCTTCCTGTTAGTATTCCAAGAAGCTGAATTATTTTTTTTAGTTGTGAACTTTATACCAAACATAGACTACGTCAATTTTTAGAAATCAACTACTCACGCACAATATCAGTTATATGAAATTTTAACAAAATGAATGGCATAGTAAATATGACGTCCCTCTCTTTCGGGCCTGTCAAAACGTATGGTAGGTACTTACATCATTTAGAAGAAAAACTCATTGTCTATTACCCCAAATTGAATCGCAGACATATTTCCCCGTATTTTGTGCGCGCGCAACTAATTTTGACGGCGTGCGGCTTTCGAAAGCGACACAAATGTCAAAACGATAACCGCACGAACAGAACACAACGAGTAGTGAGTACCACTTTAGAAGCAGCCTCTATCAGGCTACGACGCTGTGGTGGGGGAGCTACTTACTGCGCATGTGCGGCCCGCACGCCACCGTACTTGGTTATACTGTAGTTATAGTTTCCACAGTCCAAGAATATTTATTGCTCTTATAGTCGGTCATTTTCTTAGTTTACATGAAATCAAATGTAATTGAGGAGTTGAATGGAAAAGAGGAGTAATTCAGAAACTGAGATTTTGAGAAAACAAACGTTCAAGTTTTAAATTAGCTATAAAATATCGACTTTGGAAGGAAATTATCGACTGTAGGAGGAAATTAACCATAGAATACAAGCTGGATGGAATAACTGGAGGCGAACGACAGGTGTATTGTGTGACAGAAGGATTGGGACAAAAATGAAGGGAAAGATATATAAGACAGTGATTAGACCGGCATTGTTATATGGTAGTGAAACTTAGCCTATGAAGAAGGGACAGGGAAACAAGTTGGAGGTTGCGGAAATGAAGATGTTGAGGTGGATGCAGGGAAAGACTAGGAAAGATAGGATACGGAATGAAGTAATAAGGGAGTCTGTGGGAGTGATAGAAGTGTCCAAGAAGGTTCAGGAACGAAGACTGCAGTGATATGGGCATTTGATGCGTAGGGAGGAGGAGTATGTGGGAAGGGTTGTGGATGGATTGGTGGTGGATGGGGTGAGAGGGAGGGGGAGACCCCGGAGAAGATGGAGAGACGCCGTGGCGGACGACCTGAGGAAGAAGGGCCTGAGCGAGGAGGATGTGGTGAATCGGAGAGAGTGGAGGAGAAGAATAAGGAACAGCGACCCCTGAGGAAGGGAAAAGCTGAAGAAGAAGAAGATAAAATATCGACTTTCTTTTCAGAATACTTGAAAATAATCTGTACTGTTATTAAGTTTTTCCTGGTTTGAACAAAATTTTAATTTTTTAAAATATATCTACAGTAAATATATAATCTAATATTGAAATTATATATTTATAACCGCCCATATTCCATTCACCAGGTCAATACTGACCTTCGTCCATTTAACAGCCAATGAATGGAAAAAGGGCATTTCTATTCTGCAAAATTTGTGTGTATATACTGTAAGCTTTACAATAATAGTAATATCCTGAATGAAATGATTTAAAAAAAAATAATTATGTATAATCTAATAAAAATGGTGTAATTTTTATTATTTACGGGTTTCAAATGTTTATTTTATAATATTAAATGTAGCTACAATAGTAAAATAGTAAAACATAACCATACAATACGACAAATCGAAAGAACATCACACAGCTGTGGCACTTAAAATCAGCAACCCACCGGGTTGGTCTAGAGGTAAAGTTGTCGCCAAAATCAGCTGTTTAACAGCTGATTTTCGGAGACAAAGGTTCCTGGTTCAAATCCTAGTAAAGGTTACCTTTATACGGATTTGAATACTAGACAGTGGTTACCGGTGTACTTTGATAGTTGGTGTTTAATTAACCATACTCTCTCAGGAATGGTCGGCCTGAGTCTGTACAAGACTACACCTCATTTACACGTCATACACATCATTCTCACCTCATTGGGTCATGGGGTTGCTTATTGTTCTGAATTGAACAGATTGCAACGTACACATATTAGCAATTAAAAAAAAAAAATCAGCTGTCAGCCTCAGAAAAAGGAATGCCACCACCACTAGGAACAAGATATCGAAATGAAAATTTTCTGGTGTATCAAATCAACTTCGCAGATTCTAAGAAAGCGTTGAACGGAAAAAGGGCAGAACATGTGTTACGCCCGTACTCCATAAAGCTCCACAATTGTACCGACCGATTACATTTAGTGACCTTCCATAGATAACGGGAGCTTACCTTACTAAGCAAAATTTTCAGGAGAGCAAAAACACTGAAATTAGGTCAAAAAAAGACATTTTCTGGTTTTTTGTATAAGCTGATCAATCAGCTGTTACTCCCAACCTACATAATAATTTTTTTTTTTTTTTAATTTATTTATTTAACGTCGCATCAACTGCAACGGTCAGTAGCGACGACGTTGGGGTGGAACTTTACGGGATGTAGGATGAATTGATTTTTTGTAACGAATGAAAATATGCCATGCCTGAGTGGGATTCGAACCCAGGACCGCATGATGAGAGGCGAGCACGTTACCAACTGCGCCAATGCGGCCGGCTACATAATAATTATTAGTTAATATTTTATGCAGTTAAAAATGTGCGTCTGTTTTGATGTTAAATAAAGCGAAATTTCAATATCTATTATTCATTTTTTATTGAGTAATTTACATGAATCTTGTTAGAATTAAATTTTCTACAAATTTATTTAAGAAAAAATACACCTTTATTTACCATTTATGGAAGTAATCTTACGTTAAACACAAGAATGTGTTATTTCTTTGCACCAATTCTTGTGTTTTATATAAGATATCTCTGAAAGTATTGCATTTACAGCTCTGGAACCAATTTTAGTCAATTTTCAGATTAAAAAACATAAGAAACAATCGTATTTGTATCTTTGTAACTACCTTTAACATTTTTATACGGCCTTAGTTCACCGAAGGTACAGAGCTCTAGGTGAAATTTTTCGCTAGTAGGCCTAGTAACTCGCTAACTAAGCGTTTTCAGGCATATGTTTATATAGACTTTTTTTTTTATTTTTAGCTATAGAATGAGATCTCAAGAGATTGCCGTATAGTTTTTAATCACCCGGTATATTTTATGCTTCTGAGCAATACATAAAGGTTTAACTACGCCGGCCGCATTGGCATAGTTGGTAACATGCTCGCCTCTCATCATGCGGTCCTGGGTTTGAATCCCACTCAGGCACGGCATATTTTCATACGTCACAGAAAGTCGTTTCATCCTCCATTGTTCAAAGTTACACCTCAACGGCGTCGCTAATGACCGTTGCAGTTGACGCGACGTTAAATAAGTAAATTAAAAAAAAAGGTTTAAAAAATTGTTGTCTAAACAACAAACAATAATAATATTAAGAAGACAATAAACGTAACTCAATTGGGTAGAGAGAGTGTCAAAATAAAACTTTGAAAACAAAGAACAGTTCCAAGAAGAACAAACCTTAATACATAAAAAATACTAACAAAAAGAAATTTCTCAATTCTACCACAACATTGGCCAATCAATATTTCATGTTATTAATACATTTGTACTAATATTTTTACTTTTATGCTGAATAAAACGATAGTTTGCTTGTGCCGTACAACTGAGCGGTTACCAAAATAGCAAGAGTTCAGAATATTATTAATAAATCAAAATTAAGAGGAGACTGTACTTTGTATCCCGTCAATGTTAAATTTTCTATTTTTAGGTACATTTTTCTTAGGATTGGTAAAAGATAGGGAAATTGAACTTTACACACTAGAGGTGTCTCTTTAGGGGTTTCTTCTCGAGCTACTGACATTTTTTCAATTTAATCTTTGGACCATACGATTTATTTTAAAAAGTTACGAATAACATACAATCTTTACAAATTTTTTTATACTTATTTTGCGTATTACTAATTTTTGGAACGCCTGAGCAAGTCATAAAAATGTCCGTATATGTGGCTATACAAGATAATTAACTGGTAAAAATTTCAGCCTGGTAGGTTTATTGGTTTCTGAGAAAATGTACCTAGTGTTAAAAATCTAAATTTACGGGAAAACGCAAGAAACAAAAAGGCACAAATCAAAAACAAAATGTATACAAACGAGTAAATTTCCAATCAACTTGTTTAGAAAGCTGAACCATCAGCTGAGAATACAAAAAAACAGTGATGCAGATATTTTAAAAACTAAAACGACCAGTATAAAATTATGAAAAATATTCGTTCTTGGTAACATAATAATTTTTCTATGTAAACCTGATAAAAACTTAATTAAAGGGTGATTCAAAAAGAGCGCCGGTTTTTAAACGGCTGGTAAATTTTTGTTTATTGGTTGGCAACATTGTTTGACCACATTTCTATTTTGGAGAACATTCCGATTGACGATTCAGTTGTAGTTTCTCTTGTTCGCAGTGTAGTACTCTCGCAGTCTGTGTCTAACCATGGAGAAGTTTACTATTGCGCAACGAGTGTTAATCGTCAAAACATTTTACCAGAGTGGAGAGAGTTATGCGGCTACTATCAGGCGACTTCGTGGTACTCTAGGACGTAATGAAGCACCGAATGAATCAACAGTTCGCAGGCTCATGAAAAAGTTTTTTTAGACGGGTTCAACAGTCGACCTTAAAAGTTCTGGACGTCGTCGTTCTGGCCAAACTGAGCAGAACGTTGCGTTGGTTCGTGACAGTGTGGCTGTTAACCCAGCAAATTAGGGAGTTTTTGTGGCGTCATTTGGATGGAATGGACATTGACGAGTTGTGGTTTCAGCAGGATGGTGCCACCTGTCACGCTGCACGAGAAACAATGTTGTTGCTCCGTGAACGGTTCCAGGATCGCATCATTTCTCGTAATTCCGACCATCAATGGCTACCAAGGTCGTGTGACTTGACGCCTTGTGACTTTCCTCTTTGGGTTCATCTGAAGTCATTGGTGTACGCCAATAAACCACGAAACATCAATGACTTGAAGGAGGAAATTCGACGGGTTATCGGGCAAATGGAAGTCGAAACTTGTCGTGCAGTAATATCCAATTTCATGGACAGAGTTGATGCGTGCCAGCGCAGTAGAGGAGGACACATGCATGACATCATTTTTCATACATAAAATCGGAAGGAAAGATGAACTTGTTGATGTATTTATTTTCAGTTTTTCAATAAAATAAATCTCTTAATTTGATAAATCAAAACCGGCGCTCTTTTTGAATCACCCTATATTTCATAAAATTTTTTTGGCGTAATTAATGTTTTTCTGGTAGACCTAGGCCTAAACTATTGAAAAACATAAAAAACCAAAAATCGAAATTTCGAGTTAAAACCATTGGCCATCTCCAATTTTTTTTGAATATTTTTTCCACTGATTCAGCATATTATGTCAATTGTGTCAATGTAAAATAACTCTCAGAGGAAAATTTTCATAAAGTTTAAAAATATAACAAGCAAATGAAAAAGTTTACGAAAAAATTGAAAATTAATCAAAATGTTCTGAGGAAGTATAAGGCCTATATCTTAAGGATAATACTGTTGCAATTAGACATTGTTTTGCTGTATTTGTTGTTTTTGAATGATGATTAGGGAATGTCAATTGAGATATGTTTGTTTTGTGAATCATTGCGTTCTGTTGACCGCATAAATTTATAATTTTATAAATGCTTCAACAAAATCGGTCTTTTAGTGAGTTAAATGTAGTACTATTTGAAGATTAGCCAGAAAGTTTTTGCGGTTTTCCAAGTATACTGCGTTAAGTATTTAGAAAAATTCTAATAGATAAAATAATTGTATGTGCCATCTCCCCTTTTAAAGTAACGTACAAGTTTGTGATTTCGTACACCATAAAGTAAGAATGATTACTAGCAATCATTATTGAACTTAATATGCGCAGTTCTTAGCTAACAAATTAATTACAATTTTATTTTTTAACATACACATATCACACAGACATGTGCATAATGAAGAAACCATGTTTGTTTGTATTATGGACAACATATTTTTTAATATTTTCTGAACTTGCTACATTACATTTTTTTAAATCAACTAACAAACTGAATTTTAAACGAAACAATTAATTTTTTATTTTCTGAATAAATTATTGAAAAATATTTCAACATAAGATTTACAATTTGTAATAAACGATTTCAATTATTTTATATAGTCAATAGGAAAATAACAAAAAACTGAATCCACAGTAGCAAATTTATATGATTTTATTTTACAAATTATAGTTTTCCAGAAGAAAGTGTTTTACAACAAATTTCGTTTGAAAAAACGGAGTGCATGACAAACATAATTTTTTCTTAAAGTCTGCCACATTCATATGTTGAAATGAAAAATAGAACAATCAGTAATTTTAATAAATGTTAACATGATAACAAAATCTTATTTTTTTAAGATTACGGCTTTAATATGCATTTTAGCGCAAAAATGTACAATAAAAGTTGTAGAGAATTAAAAATCCTATAACTTTTATTTCAAACACTTTTTGTATAGGCTAGGTAACGCTTAGTTTAGCGGTAATTAGCGTTTTTGTGTTTTTTCTCACGAAAAACATGTGAAAAATCGATTTTATAATCAATTTTATAGGAAATGTAAAGATCTATAATTTTTATTTAAAGCATTTTTCTCTAAAGAGCCTAGTTTAGCGTGAAAGAGTGACTTTCCGTATTTTTGAGTCAAATTGAGGTCGATTTTCATTATGCGTCTTTCACTCATGATTAAAATAAGGTTATGTTTTTTTAGGTTAGTTTTTTATTTATTTTTAATGTTTTATTACTAATGTTAGGTTATATTGGTAATTATTTGCATTGACAAGACAAAGTTATGTGAGTGTTTTATAGAAACGTAGTAAATTACCAGTTTATTAATTTTTCCAAAAGTTACTTTTTTGACTTACGTTCTGTTACTTTCTGAAATGACCAATTCAAATACTATAGGGTGGTTCAAAAAGAGCGCCGGTTTTGATATATCAAATTAAGAGATTTATTTTATTGAAAAACTGAAAATAAATACATCAACAAGTTCATCTTACCTTCCGATTTCATGTATGAAAAATGATGTCATGCATGTATCCTCCTCTACTGCGCTGGCACGCATCAACTCTGTCCATGAAATTGGATATTACTGCACGACAAGTTTCGACTTCCATTAGCCCGATAACCCGTCGAATTTCCTCCTTCAAGTCATTGATGTTTCGGGGTTTATTGGTATACACCAATGACTTCAGATGACCCCAAAGATGAAAGTCACAAGGCGTCAATTTTGTTTGCGAAGGTGTCATCACCTGCCGTTTTCTCAATACCCAGTCAACAAACTGTCGTCTCTTCTGGTGGTCTGCCACTTTCAAATGTTGCGTCAACTGAATTTTATACGGGTGATATTGGAGATCGTACCGAAGAATTCTCCGTACAGAAGAACATCGTAAACCCAATTGTTGAGAACGGCGACGTATTGATTTTGCTGGGCTAACAGCCACACTGTCACGAACCAACGCAACGTTCTGCTCAGTTCGGCCAGAACGACGACGTCCAGAACTTTTAAGGTCGACTGTTGAACCCGTCTCAAAAAACTTTTTCATGAGCCTGCGAACTGTTGATTCATTCGGTGCTTCATTACGTCCTAGAGTACCGCGAAGTCGCCTGACAGTAGCCGCATAACTCTCTCCACTCTGGTAAAATGTTTTGACGATTAACACTCGTTGTGCAATAGTAAACTTCTCCATGGTTAGACACAGACTGCGAGAGTACTACACTGCGAACAAGAGAAACTACAACTGAATCGTCAATCGGAATGTTCTCCGAAATAGAAATGAGGTCTAACAATGTTGCCAACCGATAAACAAAAATTTACTAGCCGTTTAAAAACCGGCGCTCTTTTTGAATCACCCGTTATAACTTATTGGGTGTAAAATCATTTCCAGAAACATGCAGCTAGTAACGGGGTATTCGAATAATGATCTTTGATTCGAATATTTAAAACCACTCACAACACGTGGTTTATGGACTCCGGATAATTCATTTACCGAATAAATTAATGTCACTGTTAACCTATAACATTTTTATGTATTCATGTTCAATTACATTTAAAATTTTTGGTCATTTTAATCAATGTTATATTTTTGTTGTTTTCGTCATGTAAAATTTTATTTATAATGCACTGACATGTCATATAGTGTTTCGCTTTCCATTTAATTAATAATAATAATAATTAAAAAAAATTTTTTTTTAATCCCTAATTTGTGTACGTTGCAATCTGTTCAATTCAGAACAATAAGCAACCCCATGATCCAATGAGATGAGGATGATGTGTATGACGTATTAATGAGGTGTAGTCTTGTACAGACTCAGGTCGACCATTCCTGAGAAAGTATAGTTAATTAAACCCCAAGCATCAAAGTACACCGGTAACCACTGTCTAGTATTCAAATTCGTATAAAAGTAACTACCTTTACTACGATTTGAACCAGGAACCTTCGTCTCCGAAAATCGGCTGTTAAACAGCTGATTCTGGCGACGACTTTTCCTCTAGACCACCCCGGTGGATAATAATAATAATGACATATTTTTTATTTTTTGAAATTGGCATTAAGCTGTATATAAAGAAATTTGAATCAAATTAGTTTTGTATTACGTAGGCTACTTTTCTGAAATTGTTTTTTACCAAATAAATTGTCTGTACATTTCAAAAATAATATTGTATTGTTTACTTCTAAAACACCTTTCCAAATAATAATTTTATTAGTGACGCAAAACTTAAACAAAACATTAGTGCATTGGATAGATGTATTTCTAATTCACATTTCTACAACAATAATTATATCGTATCAACATTTAGTATTCTAGGGTAGGGTTTTAGTATTATAATAGGGTTCTTGCACTCAATCTGTTTTTTGCAGGGCTAAAATAAATAGTTCTGTTTCTTAACACATGGTCAGCCAATTAAATGACTGAATCATTAAAGAACAGAAGAGGTAGAGGTGTAAAAGACACTAATCAGATTTATCTCCTCTGAAAGTCATGAATTTCATTATACAGCCAGACCCTGTGGTGAATGAAGTGAAGGTGTCATTTGCAGAGTGTAAAATATGTGCTTTTCAGAGGGCCCGGCATGCTGATAAGCATTCTTTTCCACTCGGTGAGGAAGGCAATGGTAAACCACCTGACTCCTCGTTTTACTTAGTAAAACCTCTACGGGTTCCAACCAGCCTTTCGGCTGATGACCTAAACAACATAACAGGGTTCTAGGGTAAAATACATCCTGTTCGTAACACGACCGGAAACTGCACAAAATTTTACACAGCTCAAGGAGAATCAACTCACACTGCCGTATCTATACCGGTTTAATAGGGCTACCGACTTCTTGTCGGAAAACAAAATTTTCCTTTCTTAGAAAAAAATTATTAGACATTAATAATTGGTTAACAGGACTAAAAAATCAATCTGTAAATAGAATTAAGTTTTTTAAATACTTTTTCAGTTTTTACGTTAAGACGTTTTCTTTGTCATCAGTCTCTCGAATCTCTCGACACAATCATTCAAGTCCGCTCGAAGGTACTTGCGCAAGGTGTTGTCGGAGTTGTTTACTGACATGTCACCTGATGAAGTTCTCTGGGCTGTCGACTCGATTCAACCAAGTGTAAGTAGACTATACCCTAATTTATTTTTTAAATTCATGTTTTTTATTGTCATCAGTCTCTCGATTGGTTTTATACAGTTCTCCAAGCTATTCTATCTTGTGCATGTCGTTTCATATCTACATACCTGTAACACCCTACATCTTTTGTAATTTCCGTTACATATTCTAATCTTTGCCTCCCCCTAAAATTTACTCCCTCAATATTACCCTCCATTATTGATAGATGTCTTAAGATATGCCCCACTAGTAAGATATACCCCCTTCTTCTGGTAAGATGCTTCCATATACTTCTTTTTTCATCCACTCGCCTAAGAACCTCTAAATTACTTATTTTGTCCACCCACCTAATCTTTAACATTTTCCTATAACACCACATTTCAAAAGCTTCTATCCTCTTCTTTTCTACAGCCCCCATCACCCACGTTTCACTACCATATAATGCTAAACTCCAAACATAATGTTTCAAGAAATTTTTCCTAATCTGTAAATCAATGTTTGTAGTCAGTAAGCTGATTTTATTTCATAAGGTATGTCCACACACATTCGACTTTCGATTCGACGTCACATGCGACATCGCATGTGCTTAGAGGCAGGCCACCTTCCCGCACTCGATTGAAGAATTTTATCTCAAAAGAACATAAATATTTTTGAACAATGCACTAAATTAAAGCCTGTTCTTTCCTGCATTGAATGGTTTGATTTAGATTGTTTTATTTAGAAATTAATCGGAGATAACTCCAGCAATTTATGCAAAAAAGTACTCAGTTTTTAGCCAGTGTTCCGTAAATGTGGTTTTTAAACGTCCGTTACTCTGTCCAGGCTTTTCATAAAAATCGGCGTTTAAGTACGTTGAAGGTGAGTTTTTTTATATGAATATTTTAAAAGTTAAATCTCTTGTTCCGTTTTAATATGCCGGCCATTTTTTTTAAAAAGTGCTTATTGGGCTCCACTTAAGCGTAGAGAAATGATTTTTGGACTGAACCATGAATTTTTACAACGGTATTATGTCAAGCAAAGCGTTTATTTAATTTAAATAAAAACATCGTTAAATTATTCAAAATGAACTAAATTATTCAGAAAGAGTTGCAGCAGGAAAAACACAGAAGTTTGTTTTTCTAAACGGCTATACTCGGAGCGGATACCGCTATGAAGCTCAGTTTCCTCTTAAGAAGTTTAGAGACTAATAGAATTTTCTATTAACATTACATATCTATTTCTAATTACAAATGCAAAATACGATAAATGGCACAATACTGCTGTAAAAATGCATGGTTCAGCCCAAAAATCATTTCCCTCTCTTTACGTGAAGCCAAAATACACTTTGAAAAAATAGCTGGCATTTTATAATGGAACATCAGACTTCTATTTTAAAATGTTCATAAAGAGAAAACTCTGTCTGATCTTCAACGTACTTAAACGCCGTTCTTTTATGAAAAGCCTGGACGGAGTAACGGACATTTAAAAACCACATTAACGGAAAACCAGCTAAAATCTGAGTACTTTTTATACGTAAATTGCTGCATCTCAGACTAGTTTCAAGTTAAAATAATATAAGTCAAACCAATCGACGCAGGAAAGAACAAACTTTAATTTAGTGTAGTGTTCAAAAATATTCGTTTTGTTTTATTTTTAAGATAAAGCCCTTCAAACGATTGTGGACAGATGATGTCATGCCTCCAAGCGCATGCGACATCGCATGCGTCGTCGAACGAATGTCGACATAGCTATTGGCTTTTCTAGCTTGAGCAATTCTACTATAAGCGTTAAGAAGTGTAGAGAAATAAAATAGGCCTAAAGTTCCTCTGCATAGAACATTTTAAATGTTCTGCGATTTAGACACCTTAGGGACGTCTTTCTCCATACATTTACTTACAATGTACGTTGTTTACCATTGTTTTTAAAATGCGCATATGATATGACTTGTGTTATTTGGTTCGTTCATGTTTGGTTATGAATAAATCATAAATTCAATTAACCTTATCTTTCAACTGTTTATTTAATTAGAAAAATATAAATTGTTTGGTGGTTAAACCTCACAGTCATATCTATTGCGATTTCATTCCACATACACGTGATTTTTGTCTCCTCGTTCTACGGAATTCTTTCTAGTTTTACATTTAAATCATCTGTGAGTAACTTTTGAAATTTTATTTTAATTATAACACAATTATAATCTCTTACCTTATGAAAATAACGTGTCTTCCATTTCCTAATCAGTTTTTACTCTCTCTTGCCTATATGAATATAGGAAGGAAAGTATTGTTTTCAAATCGATTTTACGAAATCGAGTTTTCACCGGATCTACACGTTTTCAGAACCCCTGAACCCAAAAAACATATTTTTAGCAATTGGTCTGTGTGTGTGTGTGAGTGTGAACAGAATATCTCAAGAACGGAACATCGTACAAACTTAAAACTTAAGTTACATACCAATACCGGACCCGACATGAGCATTTTCATCAAAATCGGTCAACCGGAAATAGTAGTTTATTCGTGTAATTTTTCACTTTTTTGTGATTTTCTCAAAAAATTGTCCAACGATTTTTTTTTAATTCGCCTGGTTTACTAAATAAGCATAACAGAAATTAGCATAATATATTTATTTATTTATTTCCCATTTCTTACAAAAAATGAATATCAATAGAAAATAAATGTTAATTTCCTTTATTAAACTTTGATAATCTAAAAACTATGCATTGTTACAGCAGTATTGAGCCATGTATCGTATTTTGCATTTGTAATTGGAAATAGATATGTGGTGTTAATAGAAAATTTTATTATTCTCTAAACTTCTTGAGAGGATTTGAGCTAGCCTATATAGTGGTATCCGGTCCGAGTATAGTCGTTTAGGGAAACAAACTTCTGTTTTATTCCTATTGTAACTCATTCCGTAGCTCATTTTGAATCATTTAGCGATGTTTTATTTAAAAAAATAAACGCTTTGCTTGACATAATACCGTTGTGAAAATTCATGGTTACGTCCAAAAATCATTTCCCTACCATTACGTAGAACCCAATAAGCACTTTTTTAAAAAATGGCCGGCATATTAAAACGGAACATGAGATTTAACTTTCAAAATATTCTTATTATAGAAAAAACTTTAATCTTCAACGCACTTAAACGCCGATTTTTATGAAAAGCCTGGACGGAGTAACGGACGTTTAAAAACCACATTAACGGAAAACCGGCTAAAAACTGAGTACTTTTTTGCGTAAATTGCTGGAGTTATCTCCGATTAATTTCTAAATAAAACAATCTAAATCAAACCTTTCAATGCAGGAAACAAAAGGCTTTAATTTAGTGCATGGCCTTCGGGCCAGCCCAGTCAGTCAGCTGGTAGAAAGCCGCTATTATTTGTTAAGTAATACCGGTTGGGTAAGCGACTTTATATGGTGACCAGTTGACAGCCATCTATGAAAAAACTCTACTGGGGGTCCCTGTTCAAACTCATGTCTAATCTACGTCAAAAAATACAGCAAAAAGCAGCGATCAAAGTGGGTAGTTGTCAACAATATACAGTTCCCGATAACAAATAGCTAAAAAAAAAAAATTTAGTGCATTGTTCAAAAATATTTGTTGTTTTTATTTTGAGATAAATTTCTTGAAACGAGTGCGGGATGGTGGCATGCCTCTAAGCGCATGCGATGTCGAATAAGAAAGGCACGATTGTGAACATACCTATAGTCCAGCCGTCCTTAGTTAGCTCCTTCTGTCAAAAAACAAAAGCCAGCTACTACAGGGTGCACGCTAGAGTCCGCGACTTTACGGATGTATTCCTATTAAGTTAACTATTTTTACTTTCTCTTGCCTATAAGAATATATAGGAAGGAAAGTATTGTTTTCATGTCGATTTTTCGAAATCGAGTTTTCACCGGATCTATACGTTTTCAGACCCCCTGAACCCAAAAAACATGTTTTTAGCGATTGGTCTGTGTGTGTGTCTGTGTGTGTGTGTGTCTGTGTGTCTGTGTGTGAACAGAATATCTCAAGAACGGAACATTGTACGAACTTGAAACTTGAAACTTAAGTTACATACCACTACCGGACGCGACACGAACATTTTCATCAAAATCGGTCAACCGGAAGTAGTAGTTTATTCGTATAATTTTTCAGTTTTTTGCGATTTTCTCAAAAACTGGTCCTACGATTTTTTTTAAAATCGCCTATTTTCCTCAATTTTTTATTCTCTACAAGATAGGGTAGGCGCCATGTTTGCTGAAATTCTCGGTGAGGCTGTTTTCACGTAAAAACGTTGTTTTTTTAAGATTACGGCTTAAATATAAATTTTAGCGCAAAAACTTATATAATAAAAGTTGTAGAGAATTTAAAGACCTACAACTTCTGTTTCAAACATTTTTTTGTATAACGCTTAGTTTAGCAGTAATTTGCGATTTTCTGTTTTTTTTCTCACGAAAACGTGAGAAAAAACGATTTTTTTAACATTTCGGTCTTAGTATGCATTTTACGACAAAAGTGTATATAATTAAATTTATAGAAAATTAAAAGATCTACAACTTTTGTTTAGAGCATTTTTCTCTACAGAGCCTAGTTTAGCGTGAAAGCGTGATTTTCCGTATTTTTAAGCCAAACTGAGTTCGATTGTCATTTTGCGTCATTCACTCATGATTAAAATAAGGTTATGTTTTTGAGGTTAGTTTTTTTTCATTTCTAATATTTTATTAATAATGTTAGGTTTATTGTTAATTATTTGCATTGGCAAGAGAAAGTTGTGTGAGTGTTTCACACCAGATTTTTTAAATTATAAGCACTTAAAGTACTAAAAACATCAGTCATGATAATATGATGTAGGCCTAACAATTTCATTTATAAAAATACTTTTAAAAGTATTTTCTATTTAAATACTTTTGAAATATTTTGTTGTTACTTTTTAATCAGCGTGTAAACATTTTGATATAATGCGCATGCTCAGTGACGTCATTATTTGTTTACATTAGGAGCAAACTAAGAGAAGCTGGACTGTAGTTCACTACAACAACAATCAGAGTGACCCACCGGGGGGGGGGGGGTTGGTCTAGAGGCAAAGTTGTCACCGCGAGTCAGCTGATTTTCGGAGACTGGTTCAAATCCTAGTATAGAGATATCAGACGAACTAATGTCCCATAGCCGAGCGAGTGAGAGGAAGATATGTGGCATAACTACGCATGCGCTCTAAGGTCTTTACCGTAATAATCCAAATCTGAAAAAAACATACTACAGTTGTTATCTTGCTTGTCAGTTTACTGCATGCATAAACGCTTGCTCACAACAATGAGTACAATAATTAAAGACAATGTTATTGGAACGGCGCGTATGGGTTGTGCGAGTGAGAGCGTTATGCATTCTCTCACTCCCACGGCTAGGGGACTTCAATTCATCTGAATACTATTAAGGTAGTTACTTTTATACGGATTTGAATACTAGACAGTAGTAACCGGCGCACTTTGATGGTTGGGGTTCAATTAACCATACTCTCCTAGGAATGGTCGGCCTTGGTCTGTACAAGACTCATTTACACGTCATACATAATTATCATCCTCATCTCAATGAGTGGGGTTGCTAATTGTTGTGAATTTAACAGATTGCAACGTACACACATTACGAATAAAAAAACCAATCAGCGCCGATCCTTCATCCTAATTGAAAAAATCCCTTTAAATCGCGTCTATTCATCAATCAACCGAACATCCTTAATCTTCGAGTCACTTTTCTTTTGGCTCATCCTCTGCAAAACTTTTCATAAGAAAATTATGTTCATGAAAGTTAATAAATCTTCTTCTTCTTCCTCAATCTTCTTGTTCTTGTTCTTCTTCTTGTTCTTGTTCTTCTTGTTCTTGTTCTTTTTCTTGTTCTTCTTCTTCTTCGTGTTCTTGTTCTTCTTCGTGTTCTTGTTCTTCTTCTTGTTGTTGTTGTTGGTGTTGTTGTTGTTGTTTTTCTTCTTGTTCTTGTTCTTCTTCTTGTTGTTGTTGTTCTTCTTCTTACTATCAAGGATTAGGCATAAGCCTGTTCCAAACTCACAAACCATCCTGTACGACTACACAAACACCGTACATCTCGACTACTGCCAACTTCTTCAAGGTCTTCCCACCTCCCTTCTTCCAACTGGAACATATTCCTTCACTTTTAGAGGTGTTCTCTCCTCTGGCATCCGTTCCAAAAGTTGCCTCCATTGATTCCAGTACTCCTCCACTTTTTCATTCAAGCTAAATACACCCAACTCGGATCTAATTTTCTCGTTATGTATTAGATCCAGCCTCGATTCTACTTTCTTGGCGTTTTGTGGTAACCCATGTCTCACTTCCAAAAAGAAGGACTGGGGCTGCCATTACTTTGTAGAACTTCACTACTGTCTTTGTTCTAGCTCTGTTACTCAGTGAAGTTAATAAATAATGGCAATAATTCAGTCGTATGTCACTGTTGTAAGTCGGAAAAGGCAGAAGCCTAATCCTTGATTGTGAGAGGAAGAAGAAGTTAAATTTTTTTTTTAATTCCTAGTATGTGTACATTGAAATCTGTTCAATTCAGAACAATAAGCAACCCATGACCCAATGAGATGAGGATGATGTGTATGACGTGTAAATGAGACTGTGTAGTCTTGTACAGACCCAGGCCGACCATTCCTGAGAGAGTATGGTTAATTGAACCCAACCATCAAAGTACACCGGTAACCACTGTCTAGCATTCAAATCCGTATAAAAGTAACTACCTTTACTAGGATTTCAACCAGGAACCTTCGTCTCCAAAATCAGCTGTGAAACAGCTGATTTTGGCGACGACTTTACCTCTAGACCAACCCGGTGGGTTAGTTAATAAATAATGCGATTGTTATTTCTTTCAGATTTTTCCAGACGCAGATAAATGGCGTCAAAATGCTTTTGGAATTTTGTAATCGTCTTATTCGTAATTTCACTTTACATAGTAAGTATTTTAATTTCATCAAATATAAGGCTACAAATGTTCTTTTATGAAAGAGGTCACCATAAATTTCGATCAAAATTTTCATGAGTTGTTTATTGAGGTATACACTTATAACTTTATTGGAATTTATACCTTGATTTTTAGCTGTAAAATGAGGTTTCATTTTATTGAATTCTGATATCTAGAAAATGTTTTATGGTTATTTAATTATTCATTAACATGGTTGTAATGAGGGTTACACAGGAACTTCTTTTTTCAATTTCTCTTCGTTGATCGGGAAATTCTGCATCCCAAATTTTTGAAACTTCTAACTTGTTCTATAGTTCGGTTGACAAGTGGTATAATTTTTGAGCGGGATTTGATTTATGTGCCGAATTTTCATGCCTAACTCTGCGATAATGGTGCGTAACTTTTAGCCAAAATGGTATATTGGTGCCTGTCCTCTGTGGCAAAATAATAACGGTGTCATCCCCGTACAGCAATGAATTTAGGGACACGTTTCTCCAAGGCCTAGTTCTATTGAACTGTGTTGAATGCATGAGTCAACTAGTTGATTCTAAATTATACTTTATTTCAGCCAAAATAACCAGTTTTAGTAGTTATAGTTCAAGTGAAATATTTTAAGGAATTTTATTATTTAAGGTATTTATTTTTATAATTTAACTGGTTTTCTTTAATAGAAAAATCAACAGAAAACGAAAATTACTTTGGAAGAGTTGGAACGGAAGAAGTATTTATAGCAAAGTAGAAGAAAGGGGCGGTCCTATGCCTCCCTCCAGTCATCATATGACAACTATAGACTCGCTTTCAACCTACTAATTAACTTGTAGCAGAGTTGTTATGGAAATGAACTACTGTACGTGTGCTTGACAATCCTGAACAACTGTTTAAAAGGATAGATTGGGCGGGCAACAATTAATCTCCATCCATAGACAACACATTTCCTTCTTTTCACAATTTCCCGCTTTTGTTCCTTTTACCTTAAGAGGGTACAGACGTTTGTATTTCACGTATGTTAATTTAGTAATTTTCTGGTACCATCTTATCAGTACTAATTTAGATATTAGACATTTAGATTTTATTAGATATCTACTAATTTAGATAGAGATTTTAAACTAAAACAATTTTATTTATTGAATTATGCTGTTTAGTGTAGTATATTAATAATACTTTTCTTTTTAAAATTCTGAATTTTTAAACAATATTTTTTCCACTTGATCTAAAATTGGCCAAATTTTGAAATATTTTCCTCATCTAACTCATACAATTAAGAATATAATGGCAAATTATTTGGTATACCAAATAAAGAAAGCTATGAAGCTTCTCTGGCCAAAAAATTAAGGAGATATCTCAATTATTAGTCTCTGAGAAAATGGTATTGAAGTGGAAAAAACCACTATTTCCAAAAAACCACCTTTTTCAAAAGAATACGAAGCAACACGTACGAAACAATACTAAAACCTAAACAGTACAGCAAAAATTTCTAGGTTACTTTCCGACAAACAAAGCATTCACAAAATGACAGCTAATTCTTACATAAATAATTCCATCAGTAAGGGAAAAAACTGTAATACAAATAGAATTCAAACGAAACAAAAAGTAAGCAATAAACAAGAAAGTAAAATATCCGAAAGGTTGGTAGGCACGATCATTTCCTTAATTAATTGTCAAAGGTTTACAATAACACTGCAGCTACAATCTATATACAAAATTAATCATATACCTGTAGAGAATAATAAAATAAAATAAGAAAAATAATTTTTTTAAAATTTTTAAACGTCTGTACAGTTGTTTTAAAATAGGATGAGAATCCGAATCCGTGTTGAAGATTTGATGAAGGCGATACCTTGGGGGTCACCAACCGATCGCTCGTAGAAATTGTAAGGAGCGGGATACTTCAGAGAAAATTTTAAACGAAGAAAGTGTGTGTAAATTTTAATTTAAATAAATGGCGGCTCTTTTAAATGTGAGTGTAGTGTATATGTGCGGCCTTTTTTTTACGGCTCTTTAAATTTTTAATGTGTCGGTGGCCTTTTTTTTGTACGGCTCTTTTAAATGTTATTATGTACGGCCTTTTTTTTGTATTTATAATGTGGGATTCAGTTTCAGTGAAGGGCGGACTACAAAGAAGAAGAGGTCAGTAGGGCTATCTGTGATTAAACGTAGCCGTGGAATGGCAGGTTCCGTAGTACTTCCGGCGGATGCATAGGATGAGAGTAAACTATCACAATGATTTAGCGCAGGGAAATTTTTAATGTAATATTTCGTTGCAGTGTTTCACCAGCAGGGAAATTTTTTTCTAATAATGAAACAGCTGATTTATTTTAAACATTACCCACCGGGTTGGTCTAGAGGTAAAGTCGTCGCCAAAATCAGCTGTTTAACAGCTGATTTTCGGAGACGAAGGTTCCTG
Organism: Catonia carolina; assembly: GCA_035578175.1. Classification (NCBI taxonomy): domain Eukaryota; kingdom Metazoa; phylum Arthropoda; class Insecta; order Hemiptera; family Achilidae; genus Catonia; species Catonia carolina. Next base: position 438,693,969 of record JAQMRL010000001.1, on the reverse strand, counting down.
GTTCAAATCCTAGTAAAGGTAGTTACTTTTATACGGATTTGAATGCTAGACAGTGGTTACCGGTGTACTTTGATGGTTGGGGTTCAATTAACCATACTCTCTCAGGAATGGTCGACCTGAGTCTGTAGAAGACTACACCTCATATTACACGTCATATATATCATCCTCATCTCATTGGGTCATGGGGTTGCTTATTGTTCTAAATTGAACAGATTGCAACGTACACATATTAGGAATTAAAATAAAAAGAAATTGTAAATTTTTTGTCAAAAAAAGGAAAATTTTAAAATTGCAACAGAAAAAAATTTCCCTCGTGAATTGGTTTTGCACTCTCATCCTATTTTAATCTTACTGTACCCCGTTAAGGATTGAAAAGGTCTTCCTGTATTGCTCTTGCTCTTTTCTTCTAAATACCGGACGGCTTAAAAATTAATACAGTACTATCTTAACGTTACAGGATGATGTTACCAGTTACCCCTCCCCCGTATCCAGTAGATACTCCTCAGCGTTCAGGGTAAGTTGTCAATCTAAAAAAAATACCACTCTACAGTTCAGCCATCCTTATTTTGCTCCTACTGTCAACAAACCAAAGCCAGCTACTACAGGGTGCATGCTAGAGTCCACTACTTTATGAATATCGTATTCCTATTAAGTTAACTATATTTTAAATTATAAGTACTTAAAACATCAATCATGATATGATGTAGGCCTAAAAATTTCATTTATAAAAATACTTTTAAAAGTATTTTGTTGTTAGTTTTTAATCAGCGTGTATTCATTTTTAAATAATGCGCATGCTCAGTGACGTCTTTATTTGTTTACTTTAGGAGAAATTTAAGAAAGGCTGGACTTTAGATTAATAATTTTGCTAGTTATTTATTTAAATCAAATCTGTTGTTGTTTTTTTAGGAGATCAGCCGAAAGGTTGGTTTGAACCTCCAGAAGCTTAACTAAATAAAACAAGGGTTGAGGTGGGTCATAAATTGCCTTCCTCTTTCAGTGGAAAGGTATGCTTATCAGCATACTCTGAAAATCATCTACGTTTCACCCTGCGAAATGACACCTTCACCTCATCATCTCCACATGGTCTAGCTGTAAAATGAAATTAATTATTTTGAGAGAAGGTAACTGTGACTATAATGTTGATGAGCTCTGTTGTTAGACGCGTTTAGACCAATCAGAACGTTTACCATCGTTGTCACATCGTAAAAATGGTTTTAATTGTTATTAAAAGACTGACATGGTCCACCTATAAGAGGAAGTCAATGTCCATAAAATCCAAATTGAGGCACTACAATACGGTCACGAAGTCTGTGGTAATGTATGCGTGTGAGACTTTGGGCAGGTTGAGGCACTGTGGGAAGATGGAGGACCTTAGAAAGACAGAGAGAAGAATCCTCAGAACAATAATAAACAAAAAGCACAGAGTAGACAATGAGTATAGGTTGTTGCCAAATTCGGTTCTATACAGGGAAAATGAGGAAATTTCCGAGATAATGAGGAAGAGAAGAGTTGGGTTCTTTGGACATCTTAGGAGACTGCCAGAATCCAGATTTACCAGACAGGTACTGGATTTCTTTTTGAGAACCAAAGTCAAGTACGCCTGGTTTGAGGAAGTTCAACAGGATCTGCAGGACCTGGATATCTCAGAGACACAGATTTTGAACAGAGAAGAAGGATATAAGATCAAAAATCCAAACACGAAATTTCCAGAAGTACCTAAAAGGCAGACAAACAGACATTGGACTGTGGAGGATAGGGCGAGAGTGTCGCAAAGGATGAAGAACTACTGGGCAAATAAGAGGAATAACTAGGGATCTTCTATAAATCGATTAATTTTGCTCCAATGAGGGCCTAAAAAAAAAAAAAAAAAAAAAAGACCAAAAAAATAGGTGACGAAATATATAACAGAGCTACGAGAGCAAGTATTGGCAAGTGATTGGCTAGCTATGAAGTGGGTAGGGGAGGGGGGGCAATGCGTACTCTTAAGAGCTCATCAGCTCTGTAAAATAGTATAGAGTCTTTTACACCTCTACCTCTTCTGTTCTTAAATAGTTCAGTCATATAATTGGCTGACCATGTGATAAGAAAGAGAACTATTTTTTGCAGCCCTGGAACTGGTAGATCGAGTGCAAATAATTTAATACTCCATCTGCCTGTTGGTAAAATAAATTATTACTTTCTCTTGCCTATATGAATATACTGTATTAGAAAGAAAGTATTGTTTTCATGTCGATTTTAAGAAATCGAGTTTTCACCGGTTTACACGTTTTCAGTCCCCCTTAATCCAAAAAACATGTTTTTAGCGATTGGTCTGCGTGCATGCGTGCGTGCGTGCGCGCGCGCGCGTGTGTGTGTGAACAGAATATCTCAAGAATGAAACATTGTACGAACTTGAAACTTAAGTTACATACCACTACTGGACCCGACACGAACATTTTCATCAAAATCGGTCAACCGGAAGTAGAAGGTTATTCGTGTCATTTTTCACTTTTTGTGATTTTCTCAAAAACAGGTACTACGATTTTTTTTTAAAAATGGCCTGGTTTACTAAATTTTTATGCACTACAAGATAGGGTAAGCGCCGTGTTTGCTGAAATTCTTGGTGAGGCGGTTTTCACGTAAAAAAATTGTTTTTTTTTTTAAGATTGCGGCTTTATTATGCACTTTACCGCAAAAAATTTATAATAAAAGTTGTAAAAAATTTAAAATCCTACAACTTTTATTTGTAACATATTTATTTTATAACGCTTAGTTTAGCGGTAATTACCAATTTTCTGTTTTCTTTCTCACGAAAACGTGTGAAAAATCGATTTTTTACGATTTCGTCTTAGTAGCCTATGCATTTTACGACAAAAAATTGTAAAATCAAATTTATAGGAAATTAAAGGATTTATAACTTTTATTTTGACCATTTTTCTCTACAGAGCCCAGTTTAGCGTGAATGAGTGATTTTCCGTATTTTTAAGTCAACCTGAGGTCGATTTTCATTTTGCGTCTTTCACCTATGATTAAAATAAGGTTATGTTTTTAGAGGTTAGTTTTTTGTTTATTTCTAATGTTTTATAACTAATGTTAGGTTATATAGGTCATTATTTGCATTGGCAAGAGAGAGTTGAGTGAGTGTTTCACACCAGATTTTTTATTTTTATTTAATACCAAAGAATTAAACTTTGATTTTTTTAAGGAAACTAAAGCGAGGAATGAAGTAGCGTTTTATCGATCAATTACGATAAAAAAGTAAACATAAATTTTCTACGTTTTTAACAGAAATTTAAAATATGTATAATATAAGTTATTTTTTGTTTAGTTTCGGAGAAGTACAGTTGAAGACAAAGATGGGTTGAATGGTACACCAGTTCCTGACACGATTCAACCGAGACAAATTCAACCAACATTTATTCCAGCCGTAAGAATTCCAATATTATTTCGTTGTCATGTTTTTAATTAACCCACCGGGTTGGTCTAGAGGTAAAGTCGTTCCCAAAATCAGCTGTTTAACAGCTGATTTTCGGAGACGAAGGTTCCTGGTTTAAATCCTAGTAAAGGTAGTTACTTTTATACGGATTTGAATGCTAGACAGTGGCTACCGGTGTACTTTGATGGTTGGGATTCAATTAACAATACTCTCTCAGGAATGGTCGACCTGAGTCTGTACAAGACTACACCTCATTTACACATCATACACATCAGCCTCATCTCATTGGGTCATTGGGTTGCTTATTGTTCTAAATTGAACAGATTGCAACGTACACAAACTAGGGATTACAAAAAAAATGTATTTAATTATTGCTTTTTAGATTTTAATACATGGAATCAATCCTCAAAGTGACGTAATAAATCAGAAACTTCCACCGCTCACCAAGCGTTGTTGCCATTTTGTCTGCTCTCGATGGTTTAATAAAGGGAAGACTGTGCTTTGTATCCCGCTATTAATCCCTACAACTAGTTCTTCTTGTTTCTCTCCTCAACCCGGAGGTTGGGGGGCGTCCCTCTCTCCTCTCTCTCCGTAGCAACGGCAGCTATTCAGGTGGCATAGGTGAAGAGCCTCTTCACCTATCGAGATTTATTTCCCTCATAAAATAAAAATAATTTCTGTTAAATTATTTTTTGTTTCATAATAAATGAAGAAATTTGGCCTTCGGGCCAGCCCAGTCAGTCAGCTGGTAGAAAGTCGCTATTATTTGTTAAGTACCACTGATTGGGCAAACTACTTTGTACGGTGACCAATTTACAACCATCCGTGAACAAACTCTACTGGGGTCCCTGTTCAAACTCACGCCTAATCCACGTCAAAATAATACAGCCAAAAGCAGCGATCCATTTGGGTAGTTGTCAACTATGTACAGTTCCCGATAACAAAAATAAAAGCTAAAAAAAAAATGAAGAAATTTGTCAATAAACAAAAAATGCATGTCAATAAACACCGAATTGAGACACTATCAGAGAGTCCGACATGCATTTTTGACAATGCATGAGTCCTATAAAGACAAGATAGAGAAAGTTGAGAGAAGAATGGTGAGAAAGTGTATCAAGAAAAACAATATCAACAATGACAGGTGGAAAACCATTCCTAACATGATGATTAAACCACAAACAGGTACGATCAGAAAAAGAGAATATCGTTCGTGGGCCATTTGAAGTGAATTGACAACACAAGATTATTAAGAAGACTGATAAGAGTTCTTCTGGAGCTAAGTACATACACGCGTATTTTACTGCTCACTCCTCGGCCGACCACGCCCATTCCGGAGGAATTTTAGCAGCTTATTGGCTTTAGAGCGCTACCTAGGAACCCACAACCCCTGAGAGGCCAACCCAAATGAGTTGGTGTGGTCACGTCCGCAGGGCGCCCCACTCCCCTCAGTAGTAGTGTAAACGTTGGACGAGTCACCGTCGAGCTCGTTACGCAGCTAATGCTTTACACGTGGCTCTACCACACATGGATGTACTACGAATAGCACACGGAGGTGCTACACCCAGCGCCCGTTACCTCAAAGCAGGCCAGGATAGGGTAGCTAAACCGCAGTTCTATGGGCACGCTCTGTGTGGTCTGGGGCGTGCCCCAGCAAAGTACATAAACCAAGAAGGACATGACAGAACTTAATATCACAATAAATGACTAACAACAAATCAAAAAACTATCACAAAATCAAAAACCCAATAACCAGATTCCAAAAGGTGGCAAGAAAAGCATTGTTTTCTGGAGCAGAAAGTCTCAAAAGATCAGAAGCCTTGTAGAAATATTGGCGGAAGAAGAAAGAAGCGAAAGAACTGCAAAAGTGCAGCAAGAAGATTGTGTTGTGTTTAGGTCATCAGCCGAAAAGCTGGTTTGAACCTGTAGAGGTTTTACTAAGTAAAACGAGGAGTGAGCTGGTTTACCATTGCCTTTCTCACTGAATGGTAAAGTATGCTTATCAGCATGCCGGGCCCTCTGAAAAGCACATATTTTCCACTCTGCAAATGACACCTTCACTTAATTCACTACAGGGTCTGGCTGTATAATGAAATTCATTACTTTCAGAGGAGATAACTCTGATTAGTGTCACAGTACACCTCTACCTCTTCTGTTCTTAAATGATTCAGTCATTTAACTGGCTGACCATGTGTTAAGAAACAGAACTATTTATTTTAGCCCTGCAATGAACAGATTGAGAGTAAATAATTTGACTCTCCGCCTGTCTGTTATGAGCAAGCAAGAAGATTAAAAGCAGAAAATGAGCTTATGAGGCTGTGAACTAAAGTGGTCCAATGAGGACTTAAAAGTATTTAAAAAAAAATGAAGAAAGGTCGTATAACTACTATATGAAATTATTTTTTCTTCTTAGAGCGCTTTCGAATGTTTTAAGGGAAGACTGCACTTTGCTTCCCGTCAATATTAAATTTGCTATTTCTAGATACATTTTTCACAAAATTGGTAAACGATAGGGAAATCAAACTTTACTTACATGTAGTTGTAGAGTTGCTCGAGCTACTGCTATTTTTTCAACTTAATCCGTTGAACCACAAAGTTATAAAACAGAATAAGGAATAACATAATATATAGTGATCAAGAAGTCCCCACCGCAGTGAAATATATACAAAGAAACACTCAGGAACAAGTTATTTATTTAACAACGACAACAAGTTATCAATTTATTTGTTATCAATTTACGTTTACATACACTAAAGTAGATGTTGAAAATGCCTTCCTTGTTGTTGAATACACAATTCAATTCGTTTAATCATGTTTGCAAACACACGATGTAACATTTCCTCTGTAACAGAAGCAGTGAAATTGGATATTGCAGTTTTCAGTTCGTCAATGGATTTTGGGTTGTTTCTATAGACAGTTGCTTTTGCTGCACCCCAGAAGAAAAAGTCAGGCGGTGTTAGATCGGGTGATCGTGGAGGCCACAATCCCTGTGAAATTATGCGATCACCAAAAACATCTGCAAGCAGTGCCATTGAAACACGAGCTGTGTGTGCGGTTGCGCTGTCTTGTTGGAAGTGGGCGTTCAGTATTTCACTTAATTTAAGTTCGCCAATGAATGGATACAAAATGTCAGTGCAGTATCGTTGAGCGTTTATTGTTTCATTGAAAAATATGGGACCCACAATCCAACGTCTAGAAATTGCAATCCAAACTCCAATTTTTGCAGAATGAAGTGGTTCCTCATGAATACAGAATGGATTTTCAGTATTCCACAAACGAGAATTTTGCGAGTTCATGTACCCGTATAAATGAAACCACGCCTCATCGGTGAAAAATGTTTCATCAAGAACATCGATTCTATTTTGTTGAATGAAATTATTGAACCATTCACAATACTCCAATCTCTTGCCAGGATCAGTAGGTTTTAATTCATACACAACTGGTATTTTGTACGGGAAAAGTTTTAATTTTTTCTTTACAGCAGTGTGGGCTGTTCCGTAACTAACCTCACTTTCCAGCGCTAGTCTTCTTAATGACTTGTTCGGACTTAAAGCCATCTTATCGGAAATGTCGAGTAGTTTATCATCAGACAAAACACTAGGACGACCACTTCGTGGTGCATCTGCCACTGAACCCGTACTTCGAAATTTAGCAATCAAGTCTCACACAGTATCACGATGTGGGATTCTTGTCCCAGGGAAAACTGTAGTGAATTCCTGACGAACTGATTCTGTGTATTTATCGCCAGCTTTAAGCACTTGTTCGAGCAAAAAAACACGTTCTTCAATCGTTAGCATTTTAACACTGACAATAAAATCACGGTAATATTGTAACTACACTGTGGCTCTAACCAGAACACAATATGCACTGACGCTGTCTGAGATAAACACAACAAAAGAATGTTGGATGAGTCCACATAAAGGGGAGTAACCTGTCAAACGGATTTCTAACCAGAACACAATATGCCACCAAGCAGCTACTGCGGAGAGACTTTATGATCACCTCCTATTTAAAACAACATTTTCTACGGTATTTTACATATTAATAATTTTTGTAGCTTTCAAAGAGGTCATAAAAGTGACGGAATATGTGAATGTACTAGACAAATAACGGGTAGAAATTTCTCCCTGATATGTTTAATGGTTTCCGAGAAAAATATACTTTGAAAAATGAAATTGCAGAACAGACGTTAAAAAAATCTGGTGTGAAACACTCACACAACTTTCTCTTGCCAATGCAAATAAGTAACAATAAACCTACATTAGTATTAAAACATTAGAAATGAACAAAAACTAACCTCAAAAACATAACCTTATTTTAATCATGAGTGGAAGACGCAAAATGAAAATCGAACTCAATTTGGCTTAAAAAAAACGGAAAATCACACTTTCACGCTAAACTAGGCTCTGTAGAGAAAAATTCTCTAAACAAAAGTTGTAGATCTTTTAATTTTCTATAACTTTTATTATATACACTTTTGTCGTAAAATGCATACTAAGACCGAAATGTTAAAAAAATCGATTTTTCTCACGTTTTCGTGAGAAAAAAAACAGAAAATCGCAAATTACCGCTAAACTAAGCGTCATACAAAAAAATGTTTGAAACATAAGTTGTAGGTTTTTAAATTCTCTACAACTTTTATTATATAAGTTTTTGCGCTAAAATTTATATTAAAGCCGTAATCTTAAAAAAACAACGTTTTTACGTGAAAAGAGCCTCACCGAGAATTTCAGCAGACATGGCGCCTACCCTATCTTGTAGAGAATAAAAAATTGAGTAAAATAGGCGATTTTAAAAAAAATCGTAGGACCAGTTTTTGAGAAAATCGCAAAAAACTGAAAAATTATACGAATAAACTACTACTTCCGGTTGACCGATTTTGATGAAAATGTTCGTGTCGCGTCCGGTAGTGGTATGTAACTTAAGTTTCAAGTTTCAAGTTCGTACGATGTTCCGTTCTTGAGATATTCTGTTCACACACACACACACACAGACACACAGACACACAGACACACACACAGACACACAGACACACACACAGACCAATCGCTAAAAACATGTTTTTTGGATTCAGGGGGTCTGAAAACGTATAGATCCGGTGAAAACTCGATTTCGAAAAATCGACATGAAAACAATACTTTCCTTCCTGTATATTCATATAGGCAAGAGAAAGTAAAAAACTAATGCTAGGGTCATAAAATGATAATTGTAAACGTCACTACTACGGTCGATGAACAAACAATAATAATGGCCGAAAACAGTATACGGAGTGAGAGAAAGCTTATTGTGTGAGAAAGACCAGAGACCGGCTTCGTTCTCATCCCTACTCTGTGCTGTTTACGAAGTGAAAGTGACACTGGTAGACGCCTGGCTAGAATAACTGATCGAGTGACAACTGATCAGTTATCGACCGCTGAGAGTAGAAAATTATTAAATTACTATAAAAAAATAGGGGTTGGTGGTAGAAGGGTGAAAATTTAGGAGAGTATGTATTTTTTAATGCTACATTATAAAAAAATAAACATTTTGTCCAAAAAATAAAAAAAACTTTTTTTGGGGTGGACCACCCTTATAACTTAGGGGTATAAAAAATAGATAAAAACCTATTCTCAGACCTACCAATTGTACATATAAAATTTCATCAATATCGGTTAAGCCGTTTTAAAGGAGTATGGCAACTAACACTGGGACATGAGAATTGTATATACTATTAGATTAAAAAATTTAAAAAAAAATGAAAGGGGCAATAAAATCTTTGCCACACAGTATCTATAAAGGACCGTATATTACATGCATAAAATGAAAATTATAAAATTATACATGTAATTATGTCTTTATTATACATGTTTTCAGTATAATGCACAGTATAGGCCTATTTGGTAATGGATAATGAATTTTTCACAGGTCTCAGTGACAGCACTTCAACAAAAAGTACTCAACAAACTGATACCTGAACTTCCAAAAATCAACGAATTACTACTAACTGGGAAATCGGTAAGAAAAATTATGATTTCTAATCGTATACAAAGTCACTCGTTCTTATTGCAAATGAAACATTGTTGTTTAGGTCATCAGCCAAAAGGCTGGTTTGAACCTCTAGAGGTTTTACTAAGTAAAACAAGGAGTGAGGTGGTTTACCATTTCCTTCCTCACTGAGTGGAAAAGTACGCTTATCAGCATGCCGAGCCCTCTGAAAAGCACATATTTTCCACTCTGCAAATGATACCTTCACTTCATTCATCACAGGGTCTGGCTGTACAATGAAATTCATTACTTTCAGATAAGATAACTCTGATTAGTGTCTTTTACACCTCTACCTCTTCTGTTCTTAAATGATTCAGTCATTTAATTGGCTGAACATGTGATAAGAAACAGAACTATTTATTTTAGCCTCGCAACTAACAGATCGAGCGTAAATAATTTGACACTCCACCTGTCTGTTATGGGCAGTGAAAAAGAAACAATCGTAAAAATTTCAGGCAAATGAAACAATCGTAAAAATTTCATAATAATTATTCCTTGTTTGCCATAGCTATTTAATATGGTAATACGGGTGGTCTGAAAAGTTTCCGACCTCAATGTGAATATTGCAGAACTCGTAAATAAAAGCTAGTGAATTTTGTTGTTCATCTGCTGACAGTTACTCACCAAAGTTTCAGCCATTTAGGACCCGCAGTTGTTATGTAACAGTCGTTTGAGTGAGTTGATGTGAGTGTTTTTGTGAAAATGGACAAAATTGAGTATCGAGCTGTCATTAAATATTTGTTTTTGAAAGGTAATACACTGATGCAAATCAAAGATGAGTAGGATTCTGTGTATGGAAACTCTGCACCATCATTTACCACAATAAAATTTTGGGTAGCTGAATCCAATAGCTGAAAAACGATAGCTGAACAATAGCTGAAATTTTTGGTAGCTGAAAAACGAGCATCGCTGGGGGTCACGTGGCCGTAAGAGCATGGGAGACGATGAACGTTCGGGACGTCCAAAAACTGCAACTACCGACGAAAACATCGCCAAAATTCACCAAATGGTGCTAGGCGACTTAATGGTGCCGAATTAAAGTGAGAGAGAAAGCAGAGGTTATGAACATGTCAAAAGAACGTGTTTGTCACATATTAAATCAACATTTAGGCATGAGAAAGCTGGCCGCGTGTTGGGTGCCGCGTTTGCTCATGTTAGACCAAAAACGTGTTCGAATGAACATTTCCAATGCTCTGTTGGCGCAGTTTAGGCGCAATAAATCCGAGTTTTGGGGCCGATTAATTACTGTAGATGAAACTTGGATACACCACTATACGCCCGAAACAAAAATACAGTCCAAACAGTGAACTGCAAAGGGGGAACTGGCTCCAAAAAAAGCAAAAACTGTTTTCTCGGCTGGAAAAGTGATGGCGACTGTTTTTTGGGATAGTCATGGAGTTATTTTAATCGATTATCTTCCAAAAGGAAAAATCATTACAGGAGCATACTACGCATCATTACTTGACAAGCTAAAGGCACAACTTGCGGAAAAACGACCACATTTGCAGAAAAAGAAAATTCACGAATCACGGTTTGAACTGCTTGATCATCCGCCTTACTCACCAGATCTAGCCCCAAGCGACTTCTTTTTGTTCTCTCATCTAAAAATTGCGCTCGAAGGACAGAGATTTTCGTCAAATGAAGAGGCAATCACCTTCATGAACAACCATTTTGCAGAGAAAAATGGCGAGTACTATTTGGACGGGTTACAGAGATGGGAGCATCGCTGGGAGAAGTGTGTAGAGTTACAAGGATACTATGTTGAAAATAAATTAAAAAATTTAAAAAAAATATCTTGTATCTTTGTTAGGTCGGAAACTTTTCAGACCACCCTCGCACTGGTAACGCGCTATAAGTTGACGATTGCGCCTATCACGCGGAGGATAGTATACTACAGAGTGATTTTTTAGTCCTGTTACCCAATTGTTAATGTCTGGTAATATTTTTCTAAAAATAATAAATTTTGTTTTGTGACACTAAGTTGGTAGCCCTACTCAACCAGTGTGGATATGGCAGTGTGAGTTGATTCTCCTTGAGCTGTGTAAAATTTTGTGCCATTTCCGGTCGTGCTACGAACAGAATGTCTTTTATCCTAAAACAATCTCTTGTTTAAATCTGGAGGCTGAAGCTCTAGAACTAATCGTAAGTGATACGGATACAATTTCAATTTTTTAGCAGCTTTCTGAGCACTCGAACATGACAAATCAACATGCGAGGAAAGTTTTTGTAAACTTTTCCATGGAGAATTGAGCAATCTTGTTTTCACATTCTCTTAACGTCATCTGTCAAGAGAGTTGGTCGACCACTACGTTTTCTGCTGCAAACAATACCTGCCTCTAAAAATCAGTTAGTTAGCCTAGAAATTGACTAGAATAGAGTGGAGGAACACCAAAAAATTTAATTTGAAAAGATTCTTTTACACTCGCATACGATTTTGTAGCAAAATATTGTTCAAGAATGAAAACCCGTTGTTCTAGGGTAAAAGACATTCTGTTTCGTAACACAACTGGAAACAGCACAAAATTTTACGCAACTCAAGGAGAATCAACTCAAACTGTCGTATCTATACCGGTTGAGTAGGGCTACCAACTTTGTGTCACAAAACAAAATATCCCTTTCTTAGAAAAAAATTACCAGACATTAACAATTGGGTAACAGGACTAAAAAATCACCCGGTATCTATTAGTCCATCTACTGTCTCAAGAGTACTCCGCGCGAGGCAAGCGCCTCGCTTTGTTGTAAATGAAAGTTTTACACTAGTTGACACAAATATACCTCTCCGCCTGACAATTATCTTGCACTACGTTCCATCATAAAAATATCTACATCCAGTTAAAATAAACATTATCCTTTAAACGTTTTCAATTATACCGTTCTGATTACTTGTAATTATTGTAGTTTCATAAAGACTCCTTAATTAATTATTTTAACCATTACATTTACAAAACAATTTTTTTCTATTTTTTAATGTTTACTGCTTTTATGTTTCAAAAACTCAACACATTCAATATCACGCATGTTAACAAAACACAGCTTACAAAACTTTTCAACTTCAGTCAACGTAAAAAATCGAAACTAACCGATACAATTCCAAAAGATAACTGATGAAACTAAAAATGAGTTAAACACGGGCAAGTGCAAACAGTTGTATTAAACTAGTCAGAGACATTAATTATTTTAATGATATGAAATAAACAATCTGAAATGATAAACAACGAATCTTTGGAATTGTTTACTCTCCTGTTACAATTCAAGAGCATTTGTCATATTATTTGTGACCAAAAATAAAATAAAACTGAGTCTATAATAAAAACCTACTAATCATAAATAATAATGTAATAATAGTAAATAATGTAACGAAAAATAACAATGTAAGAATAACAATAGTAAAATTTCAGTTATTAATGGTAAACAATTCAATTTACAGTTCGATTTATAAAACATTTTCTAACAAATGAATTGAACTTGTTTTTATTATATTAAGCTTAGACCGAATCAGTGTTGTATGAAATTTTGTTTTTGATCATGCTGTGGGTATTTTTAATTAATGCGCATGCTCACTTGCATTGCTGGTTGCCTACGTCGGAGTACTCTTAGGCGGAGTGCACACCTATACGATACGATACGTAAGATACGATATTTATCTTATGCGATAAATGTCTGCTTGCTCAATACAAACACATTGCTGGTGAAAACTTGCCGCACACCAGTGATACAGCGACATTTATCGTACGATATTTGTAGCATACGATATGTTCGGCTTGTCTTATGCGATAAATATCTTAAGACATTAGTCGCCCTGACACCCCTGTTAAAACATCATCATGCTATCGCGTTTTCTTATTTTCATCGTTAAAAATTTGTTTTAATTATATTAGGCTATTACAATAATGAAGGACGATCCTGTTTTTATGATATTCTTTGTAAATGAGGGACAATGTTCTCTAAATCGAAAAAACTAGATTTAAAATAAAATAAAAATTCTCAGGTCTCATTCTGTATGTCTCCGTGAATTTATCTTCATACAGCGATAGTTCTTTATATAGAATAGCTGAGCTGTGGTGTGCATTGTGTAAATTATATCGATGAACCCAAAACCTTCGGTTTATCCTTCTATTTCGCCTTCTACGGAAATACCAACGGGAGATTACAAAATCCTCTTCGCTTGAGAACTCATTATATACTGAGAAAATTATTAAGATTATATCGTACAAATAAAATCGTATCTCACTGGTGTGCATTCATTTAAGATATACGAAGATAAGTATCGCATAAGATAAGTATCGTATCTTACCAGTGGCGGATCCAGGATAGGCCAAAGGGGGGGCTAGGCTTTTGGTCGGGTGAAAGCACCGGGGGGTCTGGTGGGTATGGAACACCCCCCAGCAAGGCGGGGGGTCCGGGGAATTGTTAAAATTTAAGTGTAAAATGACACATTTTTAGGCCGTTTTTAACTCTTTATTGACCAGAGTTTAGAGGCAAAAAACTATGGTTTGACTCAACAATATTGACTAAAAATAAAAGGATTTTGAAGCCATTAGAATGTTTTTGCATTAACATATCATATCTGACCCTTTGACCATAAGAATTTGAACGTTGAAAGCTATTACTTTTTTATTTCATGTACGGAAATACTTTTAGTACTGAAACTGATATTACTTTTTTGCAAATGATTAAGTTTTAAAAATAAACCTGTATGTACATTTTTAGTTATTTTACCTTATAATAAGTTTCTATAATGCATTACTTATTATTCCTTATTATAAAAGGTCTAAAGCAGAAGTATTGTGTAAGTTTTAGCTGGTTTACTCTTATCCTGAATTTAAAGGGTAACAGTTCAAAACAAAGAAATAAGTTGAATATTTCAAAGGGCAGTAAAAATGTAACAAAACGTATTCAAAAAAAACTTTAATGTTACAACCTTTTTTAACAGTACAATGCTATGAATAAGTTATTCGATGGCCCAATTTGACAAACACATTCGTCTTGGTTTTGACTGACTAAAATGATGTAAGACTTTATCTACATCGATTTCCCTTTCCTTGTGAATATGAGCCAGTGCAATCCCGTTCAATCGGTCTTCTGTCATGGTTGACCTGAGATACGTTTTTATTCTTCTCAGTGAAGAAAAACTCCGCTCGGTCGAGGCAGTTGTGACCGGTAACGTAGCGAATATCTGCAATAAAATTGCTACGTTTGGAAAAAAATCTCTATTACACTTTGACAAAGCAATTTCACAACTTTGTGGAAGATCCTTGGGGATTGCCGATTTCCAATGTTCCCGCCAAAGTCCAATCTCTGCGGATAACTCTAATGATGAAGCAGAAATGTCCTCATAGTAGATATTGGCAGCTTCCAACACTTCTTCAACTGTGTGATTAGAAAAGTTAGATGGAATTAGTCCCTCCAGATGTGAAACCTCACTTACGGAACTAAATCTGGTGTTCAACTCAGAAATAAGGTGATCCAAAAATGGAATGTGTATTGTCACCTTGTAATACTGTTCTGCATCTTGACCTGGTAACTGGACATTAGCTCTTTGAGTCTGTCGGCTGCATGTTCGGGGTAAGATTATTTCTTCTCCTAATTGCAAGGCTGTGGCTTGTGAAGATGCAAATACTTTCTTGAAGTCAATGTCTACTTCCGATCTCATTTGTTTGAGTTTGCTTAGTATTGACATTATGTAACCTTTTGCAGTTGATAGGTCTTGTTTGGGGTCTTGGAGAAACTTACTCAGTTTTACAGTATGAGCTAAGCAATGAACAGCTGTGTTTAAACCCACGATAAAGTCACTTCTTCTTAATGCGGCTCCAAAGGCAACTGCTTTAGATGCTGTTTCTGAGTCTGAGTTCTTATCTGATTCCATATGCTCCAGTAATTCAGAAACAGGACGAATAAGCTCATTAAAAATAATAAGGCTGTCATGGCGTTCAACCCATCTCGTCGGGCATAAGGACTTCAATTTCCTTTTATGGGGTTCTTCAAGAGGAGAATTCATAATTATATTCTCTAACAAAGACATTCGTTTCGCTGATCCTTTGACAAAACTCGAAACAGACGATACTATTCCCATCATATTCCTTATAGATTGAACACTGCAACTTTTTGTTATACTCAAGTTCAACTGGTGGCTGAAACAATGAGTAAAAAAAGCCAGAGGCTGTTCAGTAAGCAACAAGGCTTTAGCCCCAATAAATTTTCCAGACATATTTGAGCCTCCATCAAATCCTTGTCCCCTTAGGTTTGTCAAACTTAATCCCAGTGAATTCAATGTGTTAACAATAGCAGTTTTTATTTCAACTCCGGTTGTTCCCTGCATTTCAACAAACCCAACAAAATCTTCTTTGAGGGAAGACGTCTTAAGATCTATGTAACGAAGGCACATGCTCATTTGTTCTTTAGTGCTGATATCTGTTGTTTCATCACATAGGACAGAGTAGAATTTAGAATTCTTAACATCATCAAGTATGTCCTTACGAACTACCTCCCCTACGGATTCAATTATTTCATTTTGAATCGTTTTACTTATCATAGTACACGCTTCTCCAGAATTTTCCAAGTGATATTTTAAATCTACGTCGCCTGAGTCTAGTCTAAACCCTAAAAGGCTTCGAAATATTCCTTGCTTGCCTGCCAGCAATTCTTCTCGTTGAAATTCTTAGTTTATCAAACCATCGTCTCTATGTTCTCTTAATGCAAGATTATTTCTAGCACAAAATATTACCGTTTTTATAATAGGGCGTAGGCGACGTTTGTTAGCATCAATGACGGCTTGCTTGCTCTTATCCAACAAAACAGCTACAGTTGTCTTATCCTCGGACTCCATCAGCTTCACAAATTCTGACGCCTTTTGAACAGCATATTTGTGATAATCTCTTTCTTGGTGGTTTCGAAAATCCTCTAAAGCCTTCTTGTATTTCGTCAGTGGTTGCTTCGCAAACTTGTATAGATCCTAAAAAAAAGAAAATAGACATAATTATTGATGGTTTTATTTTGCTACTGTAACTATTTTATCATTTTCATCAACTAAAACATGTCTTGATTTCCCTTATTTCGGACTCTATTTTTTAAAGATTTAGATTTAATAACATAAATACAATTATTTTATACTAGCAGTAGCAGTTACCCGCGGCTTCGCTCACAATAAGAATTAGAAAGAAAATAAAATTATGATTTTAAAAAATACATAATACTAAAAAAGAAAGAAATAAAAAAAAAACAATCAAGTTATCGAACAGCTGTGACAACGTATCCATAAGTGAAGCTCCATGTCAGTGTCAGTATCATCCAGTCTTTGCACTCGTTATATAATTGAATCGCTGACAAAGAAACACAATTTTTTTTTTACAAACAATCTACGATTTTATTTATATAGATTCAATAAAGATTGCCTACACGCCCCTACTTTCAAAAGGCACAGAAAATTATTATCCGCCTCCCCCACCCCCAAAAAATCTGAAACTGAGCAAAGGTGATGAAGACTCTTAATAAAGCATATGTTAACAGCTAGCAGACCACTATAGTTTACCTGACTGCCCGATCCAGCACCAGTTGGGCCAAATAAAACACAGTATTTGCAGAATGAACCACATCTTTTTTCGCTGTACGCAAGCCAGTTAAATGAGTTGAGCCACTCGTATCTGAATTTCCTTGACTGTTTTCCCTCCAAATTTACAGGAAAGCTGTAGTCAGACGATGGTTTCCAGGTTTCTTTTAAAAATTTGTAAGTTTCACTTTCATTTAATACTTTTCCGACTGCATTTGCTATATCATAAATGGGATATTCACCTTCAATGTTGTCCTGAAAAGTGAAAAAAATTCTAATCGTAAGCTTAAACAGTAAGGCTTAAACATGAAAGCTGCTAAGGCTAGTACAGTTGTTAAAATAAGGGTGATATTGAATTCAAGTTATTAATAAGGTAATTGCTGTTAAATGGTGTTTGCCTGCCAAACAAACTTCAATAGCACAATAACCTTAAACCTTAAACCCATCAGTAGGTAATATAATAATTATGTGTTCCAAACTTTTTTAAACAAAATAATGACTTAAGATTTTTGTTTATTTGTCTTAAAACATGTTTAAATAGACAGGATCATCATAGACAAGTTAAAACCTAGATAATATAGGATAGGATCTAATCAACAAAGAAATTCCACCATTGAATTTTACTCGCATACAAATTAATTTTATAATCTTAAATTGTAAATATTTTGGACATTGCTTAAAGTAAAAAGCATCATTCATTAAAATTACTTACCTTTGATGTCAAAGGTAGGTCAGATTGAACAGAAGCGCTTGTTGATGGTTCGTCCGTTTTTGCCTCAACACTAATCACAACATCTTTGTCACATTCTTCAACTTTTTGTCGTTTATTAACATGAGAAAAATAACTATTAGTCAACTTTTTCATCGTTCAAAACTCACGACTGTATAACTGACTGAGCGAGCACTGAACACCGAATGAAGCACTAGCACACTAGCGTTGCCGCTAGAGGAGTGGGAGGTGCAGGTGAATGACCTTGGTCGGGCGTGCGGATTCCTCTCATGTTCGGCAACCGAACAAAACAAATTACCCATTTTATCTAGTGTAAATTGGATACCCAAGGGGGGGCTATAGCCCCCCTAGCCCCTCTTTGGATCCGCCACTGTATCTTACGTATCGTATCGCATACGTGTGCACTCCGCCTTAGCGTAGACAGACTCTATCCTACTTACATCGGCCAACCCGAAAGCATAAGACATGTATCAAGCGTGTGACTCAAAATGTAACCACCACAAACACTTAAGTAATAAAATTCAGTTCATGACCCGTCACACTAAATACGTAAGGAGTAATGTAATTATTTAAAGAAAGTGAATTGTTTAAAATTCAATTGCAATTTAACATAACTTTACTGAAAATAATGAAACATGAAAACCCTAAAAATACAATAACATTTTGAAATTACCGTAAAACTAATATTACTTATGATAATAGTAATTTTCTGTTTTTTTTCACACGAAAACTTGTGAAAAATCGATTTTTTTAAGATTTCGGCCTTAGTATGCATTTTACAACATAAGTGTATAAAATCAAATTTGTAGGAAATTAAAAGATCTACAACTTTTATTTATAGCATTTTTCTCTACAGTGCATAGTTTATCGTTAAAGAGTGATTTTCCGTATTTTTAAGCCGAACTGAGGTAGATTTTCATTTTGTGTCTTTCACTCATGATTAAAATAAGGTTATGTTTTTTGAGGTTAGATTTTTGTTTATTTCTAATGTTTTATTACTAATGTTAGGTTATATTGGTCATTATTTGCTTTAGCAAGAGAAAGTTGTGTGAGTGTTTCACACCAGGTTTTTCAATTGATTGTTTCAGTCCGCTCGAAGGTACTTGCGCAAGCGGTTGTCGGAGCTGTTTACTGTCATGTCACCTGATGAAGTGCTCCTGGCCGTCGACTCGATTCAACCGAGTGTAAGTAGACTATACCATCATTTATTTTTTAAATTCATGTTTTTTCTTGCTTTTTTATCACCAGTCTCTCTACTGGTTTGATGCAGTTCTCCAAGCTATTCTATCTTGCGGAAGTCGTTTCATATCTACCTACATACCTATAACACCCTACATTTTTTGTAATTTGCTTTACATATTCTAATCTTTTCCTCCCCCTACAATTTACTCCCTTAATATTACCCTCCATTATTGATCACCTAATACCTGGATGTCTTAAGATATGCCCCACTAGCCCATTCCTTTTTCTGATAAGATGCTTCCATATACTTCTTTTTTCATCCACTCACCTAAGAACTTCTAAATTACTTATTTTGTCCACCCACCTTATCAGAAGTGAACACCACATTTCAGAAGTTTCTATCCTCTTCTTTTCTACAGCCCCTATCACCCACGTTTCACTTCCGTATAATGCTACACTCCTAACATAATGTTTTAAGAAATTTTTCCTAATCTGTAAGTCAATGTTTGTAGTCAGTAAGCTGTTTTTCATTTCAAAGGCTTTTCTAGCTTGAGCAATTCTACTCTTGATATCACTTGTGCTTCTACCATTCTTTGTTATTTTACTCCCTAGATAGCAGAATTCTTCAACGTCCTGTAAGTGTTCGTTGCCTATTTTTACATTTCCCATCTCTTCTAAACCACTCTTGCAGCTGCACAACACTTTCGTTTTGTTCTTATTAATTTTCATGAAGTAATCCTTTCTCAAGATCTCATCCATTCCATTTAAGGCATCCTCTAGTTCTTTGTCTCGGCTAATACTACTATATCATCGGCGAATCTCAGCATTTTTATTGTTTCTCCTTGAATTTTTATTCCTGCGTCAAATTTCTCCTTCACTGCATTTATAGCTTCTTCTATATACAAGTTAAAAAGTAGTGGTGACAAAGAACAACCTTGTCGTACACCTT